>PVIW01001624.1:0-194806 GCA_004026585.1 Noctilio leporinus | reverse complement strand
AAAAACATGGAACGCTTCGTGAATTTGCATGTCATCCTTGCGCAGGGGCCATGCTAATCTTCTCTGTATCGTTCCAATTTTAGTATATGTGCTGCCGAAGCGAGCACACATGTTTCTTAATGCCTTCTAAACAGCATCAGGGACTAAGATATACACACATACAGAGTTTCTGGCCAGATCCTACCTGCACTGGCCCTTGATTTTCCACAATAAGTCAACATTAAATAAAGCTGAAAAATTTAAATGAGGTGGTTGTTCTGGATGCATTTTAATTGTTTTTTGTGAGTGGTGAGCAAGGACTTACAGGAATGGAACATTCAGAAAAGATAAACCAACAGCTGTTAGGTCTGGAACAATCTGGAGTAACCTATTTGTCCAATATTAAAAGGACTCAATATCACAGACTGTAAACAGGAAGCCTGCCTGTGTTTTGTTGGATATACAGACTTTCAACCACAGACCTGGCTCTCCTTTCTTCAAGGCAACTAATAGCTAATGCAGAGCTTTGATGACCAGCTTAGAAAGAATATGTACTACCTGGGTCTGTGTGGTAGACTGAATAATGTCCCCCCAGAATATCCACACCCTAATCCCTAGAACCTGTGAATGTTACCTTATTCGGTGAGAGAAAGTTTGCAGATGTGCCCTGGCTGGGTGGCTTAGTAGGTTGGAGCATCGATCCCACACACCAAAAGGTTACGGGGTTGATCCCAGTCAGGGTGCGAATATGGGAGGCAAATCAATGTTTCCCTCCCTTTTCACCCTCTCAAATCAATAAACATATCCTTGGGTGAGGATTAAAAAACAAAACAGTTTGCAGGTGTGATTAAATTAAGGGTCTTGAGATGGGAAGTTATCCTGGATTATCCTGTGAGCCTTAATTGTAGTCACAAGTGTCCTTGTAAAAGTAAGGCAGTGGGAGATTGTACTGTATGTAGAAGGTGACAAAGAGATGACAGAGGCAGAGATTGCAGCGATGTGGCCACAAGCCAAAAAAACCTGTTAGCCATAAAAAACAGCAAAAGACAGGAAACTGAGTCTCTCTTAAAACCTTTAGCAGGAACCAGCTCTGCAAGATTAATTTTGAACTCTGACCTCCAGAACTACAACAGAATAAATTTGTGTTGTTTTAAGCCATGTTTTTGGCAATTTGTTACAGCAGCAATAGGAAACTAATACACTCTGTATTTGTTTGAGCTTGTAATTTAAACCAGCTGTCTTACTTGACCACTCGTGGGAACACTGAGGCTACAGAGCCCTGACTTACCCAAGACACTCAAGTTCTTGGAATATTACCCAGTTCCCAGTCTGTAGTCCAAGGCTCTTGTCGCTCACTACCTAAACTTTTTTCAAGAAAAGGTAGGTTAAAGGAACATGTATAAATGACCCGCAGACATGACAACATGGTGCGGATTGACTGGACGGTGGGGTGGGCAGGGCAGGGAGAGCAATGAGGGAAATATTGGGACATCTATAAAAGAACAACTGAAAAATGCAAAACAGAAAAGTAAAAGGTGGGTCAGAAGACTTCCTAGTTATGTTTGGATCTGGAAGTCAAACGAAGTGATTATGGGGTGGGGGTACATTGTTGAGCTGTAACTCTTAATCTTTTAGGAAGGGTTAGACCTCCCTGGAAAAGTTGACGGAAACCATAGGCTCTCCTTCCAGAAAACACAAAGCACACAATTTTGCACATACCATTAGGATTCATGGACTTCACGTTAAGTAACCTTGCTCTGCACAGAAAAAACCTTTTAGAAGAAAGAGGCAAAATCAAATAGGTTTGCAAGTAAGTCTTGCCACAGTTCTACAGACGGATTGGAGAAACAACTGAGGACAGGAATTCCATAGAAAGTTACACAGGGTCCAGACATTAAAAGACAGAAAATAAAATTCTTAAGAAAAAACATTAAAGCAAAGTTTGGGGGTAAAGAATGCTCTCCAACAACCACGAACATTAAGGATTTTCACCTGTTTTTACCTAGGTGCTCATTTTAAAGCTCTTCCAAGAAACACAACTTTAAGACAAATCCAACGCGTGAATTAAGACACTGGTTCATCCAGGCTACTTCCCTCAAATACAACTGGCCTGAGGTGAACGTACCCTAGGAACAATTGGCGTTGCAAGGAACAAAGTGTTTAACCACCGGAACTTGGGGGAAAGAGTCTGGGATAGACAAAACCCCAAGGGAGATGTCGAATTGAAGGGTAAGGAGAGAACCAGCAGGGCCTAAGGAAGGCGGAGGAGCAGGAAGGCAGAACTGGAACGGGGGGCAGAGGGGAGAAGTCCTGGAACGCGGGCACAACCGCAGCGCGCAGACGAATCCCAAACTCGGCGACCCGCGGCCAGAACTGACCGACGCCCTCACCTCGATGGGGTAGAGTTCGCCCGGCAGCACCGACTGCAGGTCCAAGAGCAAGGTGATGGGGATGTGGGAGAGGAAGTAGAAGCCCAGCAGCCACTCCAGGCCGCGCCGGGCGCCCAGAATCCCCATCATCCGTTGGTTGGGCAGGATTGGAGCAGGGGATGCACTCGTCCCTACTGCCGACGTGGGAAAAGCGCCGAGCTGGCGCGCAGTCCAGGCAATGCGGGCCCCGCCCCCTTGGTGCTACGTAAGCCACTTCCATTGGCTACTGAGGAGAAGCGCGTGCCCATTGGCTCGTCTGAGTATAGCCTGTTGAGAAGTAGGGCAGGGGCGGGGCTTCCTGCCTCTCAGTGGAGAGGGCGGACGAGGGGCGTGCCGTGGGGGTCGGTACGGGCCGGGACCTGCCACAACCCACCGCTTCGGCCCCAGGGCTCGGTGACAGCTGCTCAGAGTGGCCCTTTTCGCTTGTCACTCCGTTCATTCACTCCTCCCATTTAGCTGTTAGAGAGGGCTTCCAGTTTGCTGGGCCGTGGGCCTTTATGGAGATGCAGCCCCCAAAGCAGCGGGAGTGTCCCAGACGGCGAACGTCCCGACAGGGGGTAGTGATCCTTGCCGTGTGCTACAGTCCTGGACCGTGGGAACACTGGGCAGGAGCCTTGTCCTGTCCGAGTTGAGGGGTCCTTGGAAGCCTCCCGAAGCATGCATAGGAAGCAGCCAGACTCAACTAAAAAAGAAGCAGAGGGTTATAGTAGGAGGTAAAGTCGGCTGTGGAGAGTGAGAAAGGATCAAGGATTCGTTTATTCATTCCGCAAATATTCATCTTTATATTCTGGACCCAGGCCTGTTCTGGGACGGAATGGATGGGGCCTTTCGAGGAGAAAAGAGAGACAAAGAAGGGAGTTGAAGAGAAGGTAATTTGATTCTGGCCATGCCGCCTACTGAGCAGTCTCAGCAACATCCGAGTGAAGCCTTGCAGGCATTTGGATGAACGTGCCTGGAGATGAAGATCTGTGAGCATTATTAGTGCTTGGTGGGAGTTGACCTTCTGAGATCAGAAAGCCTGTGAGAGAATCTAGAGGCGCTCAACCTCAGAGTTCACGGGAGGAGCTACAGGTGGACCACAGGAGTGCGATGTCACAGAAACAGGGGACAGAGGCAGGGTTAGCTATGTCAGAACAAACTGAATGGTACCCCTCGGTGTTCTTGCGAGAGCAGCTGTGGCGTGGTGCAGCCAGGAGCTCGTTGACCGCGGGGCCAGGAGTAAGGAAGCAAGGAAATAGAGGCACGGAGTGCGGGTATCTGGTTATGAAGGGGAGGGAGAGATGGGGCAGTAGCTGGAAGGAGATGTGCTGGAGAGACGACTTACTTATTTTCAGATGAAGGAGACTAGAGCACTTTCACTTGTTTAGATGGTGTTGGAAGTTTCTGGGACAGGGGAGGGGTTGTCTGTATGGAAGGAAGAGAGCAGGAAATGTGGCTCCAGGCCCCTGGGGAGCTGGAGAGAATGGAAAGGTTGGATCAGAGAAGCTCGGTGCTCCCCAGGATGGAAAAATTGTTTATAGTGTGGAGCACCCAGCTGAGGTGAGTGGCCGCTGATCTGGAACTCCCAATCTCCGAGCTTTGTGCTTCACTCCACTGTGATATCTGCTCAAAAAAATGGCTATTGGACTCATCCAGGTTGGGGTCCAGAAAGACAATGGTGATTCTGAGGAGCTGAACAAATGATTGAAGAAATGCAGCAGGCAGTTCAAGCTGGATAGAGTGAGCGACATGAGGCCAAAAGGGCTGGTAGAAAGTGGAAGAGTGAATGGATTTGAGGTTGAGGAGGCAGTGCTACTGGAATGGGAGTAACTGGATGGATGCGCCAGAGGCTGGGAGATGGTGGTAAGGGGGTGCAGCGTCTGAGTTCCTGCTGTCAGGAAGAGGTTCTGTCCATGAGGAGGTGGAGCAAAAGGGAAGGTTTTTGGAGATGAGGAGAAGAGATAGCCCAGAGTGTGGGATAGATTGACTGCAAAGGCCACCCAGGATGGTGGTGGCCGTCAGGTGGAGAAAAGACTGCAAGCCCATTGCCAAAGTTTTGGGTATGGGGAGGGGAGTAGCATTTGGGCAGCTTTTGGGAGGGAGTAGCATTTGGAAGGAAGGTAGGCATGGGCTGAGGTATGGCTCACACCTCAAAGAGTGGAGAGAAATGGGTGGATGCAGTTTTGGGGAGCAAGGAGGCTGGTGACCCTACCTCCTGACCCTGAGCTTGTGGAGCGTGAGAAAATGAACAGCTTGCTGTGGGAAGCCCAGACCTTGAGCAGAGGGAGCCAGGTGTCTGCTACTGCAGAACGTTAAGGCTGTGGGTATGGGGAGGTTTGTTAGTTCCGTAGTAGAGAAGTTTGGGCTCTGGAGAGGAGGGGGTTACTAGGGAGGACAATCAGAGCAAGGTGGAAGGAGAAGGCTGCAAGAGAGGGAGGTGAAGGTTCCTTTTGGGGCAGTGAGCAGGAATGAAGGTCATGGGTGTCCAAATGTCAGGACACACAGTTCTGGCATCCCCAGGGCATCTCAGGGGCAGCCTGGTGTATTTCATACACAGTTGTACAGAACGTTCCCCTTTCCCTCAAATTGGCTTTCAGGACATGGTGGCACCTTTAAGCTGTGCTGCTTGCTGCGGGAAGGTAAGGGATTTCCCAGAGAGCGTGGTAAGTGTACAGCTGTTAATGTGGCTGTTCCTCAAAAGACATCGCACCCAGCCATATTTGTTATCTGTAGATAAAGATTTTCAAGGCCAAGCACTTTCATCGGAATGTCCTTTCATCCAAAAAAAAATCTGCTCAGCTGCTGTCTGATTCTGAAATTCCCCTAGTGGGGAAACCAAAGCTCATAAGCAGTAGGAGGCAAATGGTCCTGGGGTGGAGGACACGCTAATCAGCAGATTCCTCACCCAAAGCAAGTGTTAAGTGAAAGAAAGAGGAGGAAAAGGCAATGCTTACTACCTTTTGAAAATTATTTGTGTTGTGATGAGACAAACACAAGTCCAACAATAGACCGGAGCTAATTGTAGTCCCATGCCTTCTCTCTTTGGCAGCAATCCTACAAAGGTTTTTCTGTTCCTCTGTTTTTTTTTTAAAGATTTTATTATTTTTAGAGAGGGAAAGGGAGAGAGGCAGAGAGGGAGAGAGACATCAATGTATGGTTGCCTTTCACCTGCCTCTAGCTACACAGCTGGCTGGAGACCTGGCTTGCAACCTGGTTATGTGCCCTGGCTGGGAATTGAGCCTTGACTTTTGGGTTTGCAGGCTGGTGCCAATCAACTGGGCCACCAGCCAGGGCTGCTCCTCCGCTTTTGTTTCACTTTTCTCTCTCTGTAAAATACACCCACCCTTGCCTGGGCAGGGAGTTCAGTTGGTTAGAGATTCATCCCTACACCCCAAGGTTGTGGGTTCAATCACCAGTCAGGGTATGTATGAGAATCAACCGATGAATGCAAAATAAATTCATTGATGATTGATGTCTTTCTCTCTCAACTGAAAAAAATAAAGCCTTTAGGCCCTGGCTGGTGGCACAGTGGATAAGGCACCAGCCTGCAAACCCAAATGTTGCTGGTTCAATTCCCAGCCAGGGCACATAACCAGGTTGTAAGCCAAGTCTCCAGCCAGGCCTGTAGCTGGAGGCAGGTGAAAGGTAACCATACATTGCAAAAAAAAAAAAAAAAAGCCTTTAAAATGCACCATGCTTCTTCTCCCCCGCATTTCCAATCTCTTAAAATACTCTAAGGCTCAGCTGAAAGTCACTTCCCCTAATGGCCCTGATTTGGTGGCATTGCGGCCATCTCGGAACCTCTTCTCTGGCATGTTTATTCCTTTTGCTCTGAGCAACATCGATCTGAGAACCCTTCCCATTATACTTTTCTTGACAGCAAAGACTGTCTTTGGTATCTTTATTTGACTAACACAAAGCTTGAGTCCCTGTTGAATTAACTAAATGCCAAAGTCAGACTCTTGTTATATGGAGACGAGAGACCACCAGTGAAATAAATTGTGAAGGGGAACACTGGGTCTAAGGACAGCACCGATGGCGAGATGGCGCTATAGCACATTTCAAGAGGTTCTGTTGCTAATGGAAAATGGTAGGACTGGGAAATCTGCTGAGACTCTAGAATCAGCAGATGGCTTCACACCTCAAAGCCAAAACATTACACATACATGTATTTATTAGCAAAAACTAAGATTCTGTCAGTTCCAGAGGTGCAGCAAGGCAGCTGTGTGGGGGGATCTGAATGATCTTTCCTGAGATCTGTGGGTTTCACTAAGGCAGAGGGCAGTGGACCACTTGTCTTGACTGATAACCTCCTGATGTCAAAGAACCTGTGCACTTGGGTGGGTAGGTGGGGGTTTAATCCTGGGTTTAAATTTGGATATTTTATCATTCATAGACCTTTTTGCATTTTTATTTTTTAAATATAGCATTCAGATATATATTCTAATTATTGTGTTATTTTGGTGCCCATCTAAGTCTTACCTCACCCTAGCCCCAGCCTTGGTTGTCAGGTAGTGGGGGAGGGGGCATCTGTTGCTGTATCTGGAAAGCCAAGAGCCAATAGACTTGCTATCAGGATAGTGGGAAGACAGTGGGAGATCTTGAGCAAGGCAGTTTGGGATTACAGTAGTGTTTTTTTAAGATTACAAGGTTTGTCTGGAACAAGTTCAGCCATTGTTCATATAAAGAGAACAGTTTGCACCACATCAACGTAACCTGGCAGCCAAGGAGAGGGGCCTGGAATGCACATGTGTGAATGATGATGACATCACTGTACTAGTCAGTGGGGGCTGTAGATGCTGTTGAGTGAAAATGTGTACTGTGTGGCTGTCGAATTCAAAATGAGTGAGGAGAGCGACAACTCTGTATCAAACTTTGCATTAAGCTTAAACACTCCTCTGCGGAAACTATTAGAAGGTCACAGCTATGGGCAACTGGTGATTGGTAGCTTCATCATGACAACATGCCTGCTCATGCATTATATCTTGTGCAGTTGTTTTACAAAACATCACATCACCCAGTGACTCAGCACCCCCTGTAGCCCAGATTTGGTGCCCTGCAACTTCTGACTTTTCCCAAAACTATAAACACTGGGAAAGGGGAGAGATTTCAGACCATCATTGAGATTCAAGAAAATATAGCAGACCAGCTGATGGTGATTGGGAGAACTGTGTGATTTGAAGGGGACTGAGGCATCATTGTCTTATGTACAATATTTCTTGTATCTTCTTCAATAAATGTCTATTTTTTGTATTTTGTGGCTGGATATCTTCAGGACAGACCTCCTATTCACCTAGCCTCAATGTGTAAGGTAGACTGGTGGGAAGGGAAGTCTGGAAGCAAGTCTGGAGTAAACATAGCCATGTTCCAATAAAACTTTATTTACAAAACAGGCATTGGGTCTGATTTGACCTGTGGTTATAATTTACTGACCTCTGCTCTAAGGCATTCTTACATTCATGGTCAAGACGATGTGGCCATGAGTTTAATTAGTAAGTGGAAAGAAACAGCAGTCAAGATAAAGGCATAAATAAAGGCATAGAATCATGTATTTCCAGTTTAGCAGCTAAAAAAGGAAAGAACTGGAGGTATTCTGGTCAGGCTTTTTTTCAAGACAGATGTGTCTCAAATACCTTTGGTGGTGGCGGTAAAGGGGCCCATTTAAAGGAGGGGTTAACCGCTCCCACTTAAAAAGTTCCTACTGTAAACTTGAGCAGGGGTTGGCACACTTTTATTATAAATGGCCAGATAATAGACAGTTTAGGCTCTGTAGGCCAATGTTTGTCCTAATTATTCAATGCTGCCATTTGCTGTATGAAAGTAGCTATAGACAATATGTACATGAGTAAACGTAGCCATGTTCCAATAAAACTTTATTTACAAAACAGGCATCGGGTCTGATTTGACCTGTGGTTATAATTTACTGACCTCTGCTCTAAGGCATTCTTACATTCATGGTCAAGACCATGTGGCCATGAGTTTAATTAGTAAGTGGAAAGAAACAGCAGTCAAGATAAAGGCATAAACAAACATAGCTCCTAGCATAACCACAGTATAAATTACAACTACAAAACAACTATCACCCAGAACTGGCAGAAAATTGAGCTGTATGAAAGAATTAAGTCATATTGTTCAGGTGGGTAGAAGCAGACAGGTAGCAGGGGAGGGGAGGAGACATGGAGACATGAAGTGGGCTGGTCCCATACCCACATGTGGTGGATAAAAATTGGGATATCGCAGGAGCAAGGGATCCCAGGCCCACACCAGACAACCCAACCCAGGATTCTAGTGCCTGGAAGATAAGTCTCCATAACTTCTGTCTGTAAAAACCGGTGGGAGTTGGGGTGGCAGAAGAAACTGTGGGATTCTCAGGCACCTCCTCTTAAAGGGCCTGCAATGGACTTAACGCTTAGCAATCAGACTCACCCCCCTGGGCTCCAGCACTGGAGCAGTGGCTTGAAGAGCACCAGTAGCATACTGGGAGAAAATGAAGTGTCTGGCATCAGGCAAGTGCCAGGGTCAGCTTCCTCCTGCACAAAACTGCAGACGCTAGACAGTGGTCATTATTCCTTTGCAGAGCCCTCTCCCACACAGAGCCACAGGAGTGGTGTCACTGTATTTGGGAATCCATCAATTTGGTTCATACAGGTTGCCCTGCCCTGGGGATTACCTAAGGTTCTTCCCTATCCAACTTATGGGTACACTTTTCTACAATAGGCCATGCTACTAAGACAGGGGGTCAAAGAAGCTCTACCTAATACATAGAAACAAACACAGGGAGGCTGCCAAAATGAGGAGACAAAGAAATATGGTCCAAATGGAAGAATGGAACAAAACTCCAGAAAAAGAACTAAATAAAATGGAGATGAGCAATCTATCAGATGCAGAGTTCAAAACACTGGCTACTAGGATGCCCAAGGAAATCACTGGGTACTTCAACAGCATAAAGACCCAGGCAGAAATGAAGGTTACATTTAGTGAAAAAAACAAAAACAAAAACAGAAAATCAACAGTGAAATGGATGAAGCCAAGAATCGAATCAATGATCTGGAACATGAGGAAGAAAAACACATTCAATCAGAACAGCAAGAAGGGAAAAGTAGAGGGTAAGGAACCTCTGGGACAACTAACTTCAAATGTACCTACATTTGAATCATAGGGGTGCTGGAAGGAGAAGAGAAAGAGCAAAAACTGAAAACTTATTTGAAAAAATAATGAAAGAAAACTTCCCTAATTTGCTGAAGGAAGATGGACACAAAGAGGACCCACATTAAGACACATCATAACTAAAATGCCAAAGGTTAAAGATAAAGAGAAAATCTTAAAAGCAGAAAGAAAAAAACAGATAGTTACCTACAAAGGACTCCCATTAAGACTGTCAACTGATTTCTCAAAAGAAACTTTGCAGGCAAAAAGGGACTGGCAAGAAGTATTCAAAGTGATAAAAAGCAAGGACCTACAATCTAGATTACTATATCCAGCAAAGCTATCATTTAGAATGGAAGGGCAAATAAAGTGCTTCCCAGATGAGGTAAAGTTCATTATCACAAACCCTTATTGTATGAAATGTTAAAGGGATTTATTTAAGAAATAGAAAACCAAAACTATGAACATTAAAATGGCAATAAAGCCCTGGCTGGTGGCACAGTGGATAAGGTGCCAGCCTGCAAACCCAAAGGTCTCTGGTTCAATTCCCAGCCAGGGCACAGAACCAGGTTGCAAGCCAGGTCTCCAGCCAGGTCTGTAGCTGGAGGGAGGTGAAAGGCAACCATGCATTGATGTCTCTCTCCCTTTCTGTCTCTCTCCCTTCCCCTCTTTCTGAGAATAACGAATAAAATCTTTAAAAAAATTAACAA
The DNA here is from genome assembly GCA_004026585.1 of Noctilio leporinus. Taxonomy (NCBI): domain Eukaryota; kingdom Metazoa; phylum Chordata; class Mammalia; order Chiroptera; family Noctilionidae; genus Noctilio; species Noctilio leporinus. Next base: position 184,563 of record PVIW01001624.1, on the reverse strand, counting down.
TAAGCTTTGCCTAGTGGCTCTATGGATAGGTGCCAGCCTACAAACCCAAAGGTCACTGATTTGATTCCCAGCCAGGGCACATAACCAGGTTGCAAGCCAGGTCTCCAGCCAGGTCCATAGCTGGAGGCTGGTGAAAGGCAACCATACATGGATGTTTCTCTCCCTCTCTGTCTTTTTCCCTTCCCCTCTCTCTGAAAATAATAAATACAATCTTTAAAAATTAGTAATAAATTCACAGTTATCAACAACTGAATCTAAAAAACTAAGCAAACAAGCAGAATAGAAACAGGGTTATAGATATGGAGATCATTTGGATGGTTACCAGTTGGGAGGAGGAAGGGAGAGAATGGGGGAAAAGGTGTAGGGATTAAGTACAAAGAGGTAGTTATAGAACAGACACAGGGATGTTAAGTACCGTATAGGAAATGGAGTAGCCAAAGAACTTAGATGCATTTCCCATGGATATGAAATGGGTGGGTGGGGGTGTTGCCGGAGGGAATGGGAGATGCTGGATAGAGGGGGATAAAGGGAGACAATCAGGACAACTGAAACAGCATAATCAATAAAATCATTTATAAAAAGAGAAAGTTATAGAGGGAAAACATCTGTAATCCTAAGGCTTATGCCTAGAAGTGGCACACATCCCTCCCAGTCACACTCCATTGGAGACAACTTAGACACATGCCCACATCTTACCACCAGGAGGTTTGGGGCTACACTCCACCAGGGAGTCTAGCCTTGAGCCAGGGGGCAAGGGGAGATTTCAATAGTCCCTGAACAGCCTTTGCCACAGATTCCTTTAGGGACAAGTCTTTTCAACCTGAATCTAATCATGAGGAAATTCAGAAAAACCCAGATCTTTGTAGGAGATTCTGTATGACAATTGGCTTTGCACCTTCATAAATGCCCAATGCCATGAAAGGAAAGCCATATTCTTCTATAATAAAGGGTGCTAATAAGACATGATGACCAAATGCAAGACATGATCCTGGTTATATCCTTAGTTAAAAAAAAAAAAAAGCCATAAATACAATTATTGTCAATTTCATTTTGACAGTTGGAGAAATTTGAATATATCCTATATATTAGATAATATAGCAATGTTAAATTTCTTAGGTATGATGATGTAATTATAGTTATGTAGGATAAAGTCCTTGTTTTTCAGGAGATGTATTAGGGATGAATTTTCATGTTTCAGCAAAAATAAAAAGTACATATGTTTATATATAATTATATACATATTTATATATAGAATAATAAAGCAAATGTGACCAATGTTTAAAACTGGTAAACCTAGGGAAAGGGTATATGGGTTTACATTATACTATTTCTTTCTACTTTTCAACAAGTTTGACATCTTTTACAATAAAGAGTTTTTGGCCTAGCCTAACCGTCCTCAGAAACAAAAACAAAAAGGTTTTCTTAATAAACATGATCATCAACTTTTAAAACATAACTGGAAGCTTTTCATTATTCCTTTTTACCCTCAGGAAGAAACAGATATACTTTATATATAATTTTTAGATTACAAAATTTTCCAGAGGATGTTAAACTTTATTATGAAATCCTAAGGGGAATACATTAGAAAACTATTACAACTAATCAAAGAGTTCAGCCAAGTTGTGGGATAAATGTCAATATACAAAAATCAACTATATATTTATATATTACAAATGAACAATATGGAAATAAAATTAAGAAAAAAATTCCATCAAAGATAATTGGGAATAAATTTAAGAAAGAAAGTGCAAGACTTGTACATTGAAAACTATAAAACATTGAAATAAATGAAAGAAAGAAATGGAGAGACATCCCATACTCATAGATCAGATGATTTAATATTGTTAAAATAGCAATATTCCCCAAATTTATCTACAGAGTCAATGCAATCTCTATCAAAATCTCAGCTGATCTTTTTGAAAAAAGGTTCTAAAATTCATATGGAAATGCAAGGCACTCAGAAGAACCAAAATAATATTGAAAAAGAACAGCCTTGACTGGTGTGGCTCGGTTGGGCGACCTCCTGCAAGGTGGAAGGTCACCTGCTGGATCCTGTCAGAGCACATGCCTGGTTGTGGGTGCGTATGGGAGGCAACTGATCAATGTTCACACATCAATGTTCTTCTCTCTCTCTCCATCCCTTCCTTCCCTTCACCCTAAAAATAATAAAATCTTTTAAAAAAACCACACAAAAAAACCCCCAACAAAGTTGGGAGGACTTACACTTCCTGATTTCACAACTTACTGCAAAGGCACAGTAATCAAGACGATGTAGTAAATGGCATGACAGGCATAGATCAGTGGAATAGAATTCAGAGTCCAGAAATAAACCTTTATAATCAATTGATTTTATGTCCTTAAAATGTTTTTTGTTACTTAAAAGACTGAAAATAAATGATGTATTGTGCATCTTTCCATTTCTGGCACAGTACAGACTATATATATATATATATATATATATATATAGTATTTATTTTAAAGATTTTTATTAATTTTTAGAGAAGGGAGAGAGGGAGAGAGAAACATCAATGTGTGGTTGTCTCTGGCATGCCCCCAACTGTGTGGTGCCCTGACTGAAAACTGAACAGGCAACCATTTGGTTTTCAGGCTGGCACTCAATGCACCGAGCCACATCTGCCAGGGCTGTATGTATGTATATATATATGTATTTTTAAAGATTTTATTTTTAGAGAGAAGGGCAGGGAGGGAGAAAGGGAGAGATGCATCAATGTATGGGTTGCCTTTCACCTGCCTCCAGCTACAGACCTGGCTGGAGACCTGGCTTGCAACCTGGTTATGTGCCCTGGCTGGGAATCGAACCAGTGACCTTTGGGTTCACAGGCTGGTGCCTTATCCACTGTGCCACCAGCCAGGCCTTTATCTAAAATTTAAAAAACACTTCTTGTATTTTGCACCCAGTACTTCCAGTATGTCAAGTGCTTGGTTTGCAATCATCTCTTAGGTAGTGGCTTATTATCTTGTGTTTCGTCATTTTGGATTGTGAGTTCATATCTGAGTGGGCTTTATCACCCGGGACCTCTGAAGCCACAGTTAAAATATGCATTGCCCAGAAGAGTGTGTGTTTGTGTTTGCAGGGCACCCCAGGGCACATCAACTGAAGGCCACTTTAATATCTTGGTTTCCCAGGCTTTGTTGATAGCAGAGATCTGAAGTCTAAAGACATATTAAAGGTAAATTTGTGGTGTAAAATTCTTGTGGGAAAAAATTCTTACGGAAGACTTTTTCTTTTTATTCTCCCCACCCAAAGCTAATGCTTTAACAAATTTCCTCATGGGAGGTAGGGTTTTTTTCCCCAACAGCCCTTTCATGGAAGGTAGAGCCCTTTGAATGTCTCACCTATAGGTGGGAGTCTAAGTTCTCACTCTGTACCTTGCTAAGGCCATGACTTTCCTCTCACCTGTAGCTGTTACCAGCCAAGGTTCTAACTTGTTTCTTTGACTCCCAGTTTCTTCTTTTGTAAAGTACTCACAGCAGGGCCTGGCATATGGTAATTAGTCCATAAACATTAGCTATTAGTGTTGGCTGGCAAATGACCTTACGGAGGCAGTGGCTCCCATGCTGTTTTTGGTCCTTGAATTCCCTCTTTCTGTAGGCACAGCCATTTATTGAATGTTTATTATAGTTCATCAAGAATTCCCAGGGTTTAAAAAAATATCTAATCATCTATACTACAGGAAATAAAAGCTCAAATATTTTTGCTGTATTTCAAAAAGACATGTGAACAAGACTGGTTGCCAAAACTCAGCTTAACTGGATATATATATATATTTTCCAATGTATGGTTGCTGTTCACCTGCCTCCAGCCACAGACCTGGCTGGAGACCTGGCCTGCAACCTAGTTATGTGCCCTGGCTGGGAATCGAACCTGCGACCTTTGAGTTCACAGGCCGGCACCTTATCCACTGTGCTACCAGCCAGGGCTTTAACTTGATTCTTAATTGTTAGATGAAAGCAGGGCTATTAATGATTTGGTCATTCTACTGGTTTATTGCCACATGTATGATGATGTATGTAAAGACTTACTTTGGGGGTCTTTTTGCTAAATTTGCTGAAGTACTCTTGAGTGATATGAATTTTGGTTAAACAGTACAAAATGAAAACTGAGAGAATATGGATCCATATCTGAATCTTTTGTGTATCTAAAAGATGCCTATTTTTTTCAGTGTTTAGTGGGATTGGAAAAAAGGTTTTTTTTTAAAAGAACGTGTCTGAATACTTGTCTCTTTAAGAAAACTTGTAATAAAATAAAAAATGATTTAAAAAATGTATTACCATACATATAAGCAATAGCTTACCTGGGGTAAAACTGATTAGTTGGTTCTACCTTGAAGTACTTGTCTTCATGGAGAAAAATGTGATGACAAAGGATAAACACATGGGTAAGGGGGTAATGAATTCAAGTCACTCATTGTTTACCTCCATAATCAAAAAAAGTGCTCAAGCCCTGAGTGATGTGGCTTTGTGGGCTGGGTGTCGTCCCACAAACCGAAAGGTCACCAGTTCAGGGCATGTCTGAGTTGCAGCCAGGTCCCTGGTTGGAAGCACATAAGGGACAACTGACCAATGTTTCTCTTGCACATCGATGCCTTTTTCCCTCTCTTTCTTCCTCCCTCTCTCTAAAAATAAAATCTTTTAAAAAATAAATAGCTTAAATTAAAAGCATTAGTTCTATATGTCTTCATGGGGAATGACCTTCCACATACATCAAGTGGAAAAGGCAAGATGCAGGAGGCATACGTATTATCATTTTTATAAAAATAGCTAAGCTTGATTATGTAGAGTATCTTGGGAATGATCCACAGAAACTGGAACAGTGGTCTGTGCCTCTAGGGAGAAAACTTCCCTTTACATGATGCCTTTGTTGGTTGTACCACATGATAGTATTATCAACATACACACAAAAGCCAACATAGTTTTTAAAAGGAACTCATAATATTGTCTTTACAAGATTTTTCTTTTCAAGGGCCATCATTCTCGAAAACTCAATGGTAAAGCTGTTCATTTCTAAAATCACAGTTTGATTGCTGAAGCTAAAAACTGGATAGTTGGCACTGAGGATGGTAAGTAGTAGAAACCAGTGTTGATATCAAAATAAAATTAAAATGGGAATAAAATAAAAATGAAAATAAACCCATCTTTCTTCAAGATCTTTGGTATTTCCCTGAAAGTAGGAGACTTGGGAGAGGAAAACCTAGATGTTAAATTCAGTAAGAAACTATATGTTCACCCTGGCCGGTGGCATAGTGGATAAGCTGACAGCCTGTGAACCCAGGGGTCACTGGTTCAATTCCCAGCCGGGGCACATAACCTGGTTGCAAGCCAGGTCTCCAGCCAGGTCCCTAGCTAGAGGCAGGTGAAAGGCAAACATACACTGATGTTTCTCTCCCTCTCTGCCAACTCCTTTCCCCTCTCTCTGAGAATAATAAATAAAATAAAAAATAAATAAAATTAAAAAAAAGAAATTATATGTTCAAGCCTCTTTAATTCAGTGATTTCTAAAATGAAAAAAACAAGATTCAACAGCACTAACTTATTAACTGAAAGTATTTTACTTTTTTTCCCTTTATAGTATGTCATTAAAAACATGAAAAGTATATTAAAGAATGGGATGCAAACTGTGAATGAGCTCTGGAGTTAAAAGATGGGCGTGGGGAGGACTGATGTGACTGGGTAGATGGTGATGTCCAGGCCCAGGACTGAGGGGTGGGGAGGAAATGGAGGACTGTAACCGAGCCATTCTCTTTTTATCTCACCTGCCAAAAAAGGAAAAGCTGGTGCTATGCTGTCAGGAGTACCACCCTGGCACAGGTCCTAGGCTAATATGAAGACAGGGAGCTGTGTAGCCTGGGTCAGCTCATAACCCTGTGCCCCCTACCCCCAAACACTCTCAACTCCTTTCCCTCCCACAATTCCTCATGAAATGCTCAGGATAGCCCCTGCTGGTTAAGCCTCAACCACTTGGCTAGTCTAGGCAGAGGAAAAAAGGGAGCCAGTGGAGAAAAGTGAGAATGATTTAATAATTAAGTTGTGGGGAGAAAACATTAATTTCATTTTTGACATGTCTGAGGTACCTAAAAAAGTGAGTATTTCTTAGGTATGTAGTGGAAAAATCTGGGTATGTAAGAGATTTGGGGTCATTCTCCTATAGTCACTGAGGCTGTGTGGGTAGATAACATGAGTGTCCAGAAATAGATCTCAATCCTGGCCCCATGACATAAAACTAATGCCTGACCTTGTCTCTATAGAGATTCTGATGTGATTGCTTTGGGGCGAGACTCAGGTATTAGGATTTCTGAAACTTCTCCAGGTGATTCTACCGAGTAGCAAAGTCAAGAACCCTTGGCTTTAGAGCCGGAAGAGAACCCAGGATTGATCTCCAGCCCAGGGAACACAAACCTGAGGCAACTATGCAGAAGAATGTTAGGCAGAGTCGTGGCCCCCAAAGTGGAGAAAGGAGTGTTGTCACAGAAGCCAAGAAAAGACTGCTTATGGAAGAGATGGAGAGTCAAAGACTTCAAAGACAAAGTGTCCATTTACCAATATGTCTAGACGTTACTGGGTGTTACTAGAGCACAGAAGCAAAGTTGCCCAATGGTTACCTTAATTGCAAAATTCATGCAAAGTGCAGCTGATTAGAGCCCAAATTTACAATCCATACTGATTCCACTGGCTGTAGAATTCCACATTTTTGCATTTATCAACAATTTAAATAAGGTGCATATTCCTTGGATACCTGCTCAGGTTCCAGTGGAAACAGATCAATATTTCTCTCCTATTTATTTGTGAACAAATTTAGTTTCAAAATATTACATGTGCAATTCATAATTCTTTCCTGTGATGAAAACTAGTTTTATTTAAGCACTGATATTAACAAGGCTTCCTTATAAGTAATTCTTTTTCTTTTTTTAAAGATTTTATTATTTTTTTAGAGAGAGGGGAAGGGCAAGAGGCAGAGAGGGAGAGAGACATCAATGTATGGTTGCCTTTTACCTGCCTCCAACCACAGACTTGGCTGGAGACTTGGCTTGCAACCTGGTTATGTGTCCTGGCTGGGAATCGAACCAGCGACCTTTGGGTTCGCAGGCCAGCACCTTATCCATTGTACCACCAGCCAGGGCCTTATAAGTAATTCTTACACTTAGTAGGTATTCAAGTTTGTTGAGTGAATAAGCTAATATGTGTATTTGTATTTAGATGTGTTGAACAGTCAACTCACCCCAGGTCAGGAAAAGAAAATCCATCCATTTTGCTAAACCAAGAAAAGACAGGAAGAAGGACAAGCCCTCTACATACCCAGGAGTAATGTCACTTTATCGGGCCATAGGAAAGTATTCTGAAGTCAGGCAGTCTGGTGTCAGGTCTTAATTACACCACCAACTTGGAACTTCTTCCCAAGCTGGATGCACGTTTGGTCTGCCAGGGACAGAAAGCAGACAGGAAGCAGGAGGGGAGCAGTCTGCTTCATTCAGAGCAGCTTCCTTCTATCTTATCGGAGTTGGTTCTTTGCTTTACAAAGTTTGAAAGCCACTAGATTAGACACTTACGGTTTGGAAAGACTCTCAAATTGTACACATATATTTTTCCTTTTGGTTTAATCTTGACTGTATTTTTTCCATTACCATTTTAGTCCCCTTATAACTCTTTCCCCACAGCAATCACCACACTGTTATCTATGTCCACGAGTCCTTCCTTTTTGCTCAATCCCTCCGCCCCTAACCTCTACCCCGCACTGGCTGTCACCTGCTTTCCATCTATGACTCTGTCTCTGTTTTACTTGTTAGTTCAGTTTGTTCATTAGATTCCACATGTGTTAAATCATACAATATTTATTCAAATTGTATACATCTAAAATCACAATGTCTTTGATATTGGTTAAGTTTTCAGTATGTTTTTGCCAAGCTAAATTTTCTGGGAAGATTATAATTTTAATTTTTTAAAGAAAGAACTTATCTATTTATCGAGAGAGAGGGGAAGGTAGGGAGAAAGAGGGAGAGAAACATTAATCGGTTGCCTCTCACATGCCCCCAACCAGGGACCAGGCCCACAACTCAGGTATGTGCCCGATGAGGAATTGAACCAGTGACCTTTTCCCTCATGGGAGGGTGTCCAACCAACTGAGCCACACCCTGGTCAAGATTCTGAGCTTTTTAAAAAGCACACCTAATTTCTTCAAAGATCTAAGTGGAAATGTCTCAAAACTAGCAAATTTAGTACAGATAAGCTGTACTGAAGAGAAAACAAAAAGGAACTGAAATAAAACAGATGACACATCTTTTTCAAATGTCACATTTAATGTTTTCACCACTGTACTTCAAATCTACATTGTACAAAGTGACCAGTAAGTGTGCCACGGTAACTGACCAACCTCTGAGATTGTACCTTTCACACCAGTGTCTTCTTGGGCTCTTTTGATACTAAACATGATTCTTTTTCAAGTGAATTGAAATGCATCAGTTGGGTTGATTCTCAGGAGCCTCATAAAAAAACAAAACAAAACAAAAAAAAAAACACAAAAAAACAAAGATATTGCACCATCTTTGTTTAGTAATTCAATGTTTGTTTCTTTCACAGCAAATAATTACTTCATTGAAGTTAAAACTTCCAAACATAACTTATTAATAGTCTTCAAATTCAGCTCAGATCACTCAAGATGAAAATCCTCTGCTAAATACAGATAACTTATTATAACTTTAACAGTTAATTGTCCATAACACACACCAGGGTTTTTTCCTAGACCAATTTTAAGACGATCCATTAGTATTCCTTGTACAGGTGAAAAACGATCTTCAATTTTCTTGTCTTTTTATTTTTAATATAAAAGTTGGAAGGGACATTCAAGTTTCAAGTCTCCACATTGAACTTAAAAAAAAAATAGTCATCATCAGCATGTGGAGGTAAACAAGCCAAGTTGTATAACTCCAAGAGGTAGAGGCCTTCAATTTGTATTCATATATACATATGCACAGAATTCAGTGTTCCAACAGAAAAAAGAATTTGCCAAAAAGTAATAAGTTATTTACTACTGTGACATTTCAAGACTCCCACAGCTTTGCCTAAGGACACAAACACGTTTGACATAATTCCCTATGTGCCTTTTTTTTGTGGCTTTAAAGTTTTTTAAAATTTGTTTTTGTCTTTTATTTATTTTTATTGTCCAGTGCAGGAAAAGTCTCACAAAATTTCACAGACCTAAAATGTGCAAGCTAGTTCTCTCTCTATACAGCAATGTTGGGATTCTTTTGAAATTAGCCCAGAAATGAATTATTTACACACATGAAAGATGCATGCTTGGGGGTTCTTTTATGTAAGAAAGAGCAGAAAAACTTCTAATAAAAATAGATTAAATATATATATATTTATACTGGGTAAGGAAAACAGAAGTTTAGTCTCTCCTAGTCACAAACTCATCCTCTCTACCCACAACATTGGATTTTAGACAGCACACATCACCGGCACGGCTCTAATGAGAAGCTAATTAAAGGGCTTGATCATTAGGTGGCATGCCCCCCCACCCCCAGGCGCAGCCACGATCAGCTCACGTGGCTCCATGATTGGTCACAGGCAAGGTTTCTAGATTCTTTCATTTTAGAAAACCCATAATTTTCAGGAATGGCTCAAATAACAAAATGTATGACTGTCTTGTGTGTGTGTGAACAATCTCACTTCATTAAAACAAAACAAAACAAAACAAAAACACAAAACCCCAAACTCCCAAATTTGGTTCAATTCTCTTTTGTTCTGAGGTGAGCCATAATAGCTGCACTAAATTCATAAAACATGTGCAACTCTGGGTAAAATATTTTTCTTCTAAAAGCACAACCACTTTACAAGATTAAAAGTCTAGTAACATTTCTAAATATTATTCATATCATACAAGTAGTGGTTGTTAATTTAAAACTTCATTAGTAAAATTACAGTACAAGCATGATTAACCTCCAGAATTGCAAATCCCAGACTCCAGTGGAAAGCTACATTACATCTTCAGTAGTACATTATCTTCCACCGTCACTCCCACACCAGAGGAGATGGGGGCATCTCAGATGGCTGAGCAACAGTGGAACTAGGAAAAAATGGAGACACGGTGAAAACACTGGTGATACCACAGAGGGCAAAAGGCAATTCACAGCTGCCTGTTTTCCTCTTCCTTTAAAAAAATTGTAAAGTCCAGTTGTGGATTTTTATTTGTTTCCTTTTAACTTCTTTCAAGTTGCATTTGTTCCAGATTGTTTAAAGATATGTAGTGTTAGTGAGGCCACATGGTCCCAGGGCTAATAAATAATGGCCCTGAAAATAACATGTCACTCACTAGTTGTGTGACACCGAGCAAACTCTTTTGGAAAGGGCTAACGCTATTGTTATGAATAAATGAGATAATGTATGTAAAGTGCTTTCCACAGTGCCCATTTCATAATATAAAGTAAATGGTAGCTATTATAAATAATAATAATGCTTAAACTCAATCAGAAATAACCCTGAAGGATGCAGAATTATCCATTAGCCTCTTCAAATACAGTGACTTAAAGTGAGGACCTATTTTGAATGAGCCTCGTAAGCTCTTTATCAAGTATTAATTGAATAGTAATGGAAATTCATTTAGCATTTCTTACCCACAGATTTGATTTATCAGTTATTGCACAGGTCTGTCTAATGCTGCCAACTAGATTATAAACTTGAGGGAGTGTATGTTACCACTTGCTCCTCTGGGGCCCAGAACAATGAGTAACTTGCACCTGGAAAGGTAGTCAAACACCTGAATGATTGGGTAACTGACTCTCAGGGAAAAAAAATTAAAACAAAGTAATTTTAAACCACAAGAGAAGTAAAAATGCAACTTAATTTCTTATTTCTACGGACATATCCATAGTATAAATGAAAGTCGCCCTGATTTAAAGATTCTAAAAAAAAAATAATCAACTTTGGTTCAATAAATTCAATCAACTTCAATATCACATCAAGGCTGATTAAAACAGAAGTGAGGGGAAGGGAAAGAGAAGCAGGGAGAAGAGGGAAAAGGGAAAGGGAGAAAGGCGGATGGGCAAGAAAGGAGCACGACTGTGGCCTCAGATCCAAACCGCCCTTCTTTGTCCTGCTCTGTGGTACGGAGCCAGACCCTGCCTGTGTTTCCGCTTTGCCGCCTGGCCCGGTGCTGGAAGACTCCTAGACAGTGGGCACTGCCAAGGGGCTGCACAGGCACAGCCCCTTCCTGGCTCTGGTATGCCTTTGTATTTATTTACTTTTTTAAATGTGAAAGGCCCAGCTTTGATCTACCCACACATTCTGGTGTCTCTGCCACCCAGCAGGCCTCTTTGATGGACAAGTTCTGTCCCCACTTCTGGAAAGTTGCTTCCCTGCCCTTATGGAGGCATATCTGTGGCGGCCATATCACCCCCAAAGAGGCCCTTGGGTGGAGGGGGCCTCCGCTAAGTTCTTCATTTCTCCCTTGTTCATTCTCTTTCCTTAGTTAATGCTTCTTATTACATTTTACCGGCTGTGGTTTCTTTCTAATGACTAGATGTTGATTGATCCAACGAGTCAGGAAAAAAAGAGACTGAGAAGGAAAGGATGAAGAGAATGAGGCGGGCTAGGTTCCAAAGTAGACTCATAGCTCTTTAACCAGTGAGCCTACTGGACACACCAGCAGCCTACCTAAAAAAGATAATTTCACCCTGGCTGGTGGCACAGCGGATAAGGCGCCAGCCTGAGAACCCAAAGGTCGCTGGTTCGATTCCCCAGCCAGGGCACATAACCAGGTTGCAAGCCAGGTCTCCAGCCAGGTTCGTAGCTGGAGGCAGGGGAAAGGCAACTAACTATACATTGATGTTTCTCTCCCTCTCTCCCTTCCCCTCTCTCTAAAAATAATTTTTTAAAAATCTTAAAAAAAAGAATGTTCTGGCTTGCGCTTATTATGAAGGGGTGGTGATGGTGGTAGTGGGAACTCGGACGAACATGTCTGACCCCAGAACAGTGGCTGTCACACTGTTGCTGCAGAAGGATCCCCAAGCAACCACAGAGAATTGGCCGTAGTTTAAAAACTAATGCTTCTTTTTAAATATGATTTGGACTAAACCTAAAGTTCCTAACAGAAACTTTGTGTTAGGATCCTTTATCTGTATTATCTAATCTAAATAAAAACAGAAATGTGCTGAGTAACAAAATCACAACAGCATCCTTTTAACTCTAACAAGAAAGTTAAAATTACATACATATAATTACCTAATAAAGCTCTTAAAAGCAGCAGACTGAGGGTTGATGCAGAGAGGCACTCTGTTTCCTTTCTGCTGTTCCAGAATGAACTGGTGAATAATTTCTGCGGGGAAAACAAACATCCCGTAAGGCAGGCCGATCTGCAGGGCGAGGAGCAGTGGGCTCTCAGCTAACCCAGCAGGTGTCGGAGCAGCAGTTCCTACAGGTTTATTAAATCAGACTCACGTCATCTATCAGGCAGAATCGAGCAGGACTTTCCTGAAACCAAAGTGACAGTTGCTGCTAAACCCAGGCAACACCCCGCAAGGTGGCGTCACACAAGGCGGAGGTCCCAACAGTGGGAGGCGTGAAATGGCCTATAAACTTGAGCGACTCCTGGCGTTGTGAGTGAACTCTTCTAAATTGCTGGCAATTGCTGCCTTTTTGAAAGTCACTTCAAAAACCTTGATGTTTAGGCACACAGCTTTGGTCTGGTTACTTTGGGGACTACTCTCTCTTCTAAAAATACCCTACAGCAGACACTCAAATCATTCAGAATTCTGGTTGTCACTAGCCCTGGCCCCATTCCACCCCAATAGGAAAGCGTATCAGGAAATTTCATGAATTGTCTAGCAGACATTTCCTTCTCTTGTCATCATCCTTCGTTGGATGTTTATCTTTTTAAAAATGTTGCACGTTATGCTAAAGAGTCCACTGTGCTTCATTCAATGAAATAAATTATACCAAGTGGATACATATTAAACATATTGAGTCACATTCTTTAAATAAGTGAGCTTTGAAAACAAGAAAAAAAGATTCAGTCCTTTGCCTGACCTTCCCCCGGAAGTAATATTTAATCAGCGCTTTTACAGTACACACGGCTTTCTTGGCATATGTGCCCTGAACAAAAGAGCTACACACAAGGTTTGTAAAATAAAGCTGCGAAGGAACTTTGGTCACCATCCAGATCTCAGCTTTTCACAGCAGAAAAAATGTTACTACTGATCCTGCCAGGCCACACACAGGCCGAAATGATACTCACCTTTAACCTGTCGAACAGAACTGAGGTTCTTCTCAAAAGTGTCATCAAATTTGGGGTTGGTGATGGGCTCAAAGTCACTGGTATAAACTCTTCCAGTAGAGGTGGAAAAGCAACATTTACACATACACGTGTGATATCGTAGTCGCCCTTCATCTAGGTAGGGGTGGGCTAAGGCATCCTTAGCGGATATTCTTTTGGACTGAAATCAAATTTAGAGACCAGAACATCAACACTACAGATGAACATGACTGTCCATACAGGATTGTCCTAAGACATAGTAACTGCTTATATTTTATGGTATATCCTATGTTAAGAGAGACAATTGAATTTAGAAGTGGAAAATGCAGTAGTTGAGGGAGTATGAAGTGACTTCCTCTAAGATCCTGATGAGTTCCTACCTCATTTGACAAATGTCATCAAATTTAAATATGTAATGCTTTGAACAGGCAAGTTAAAAAATAGTTGTATTTTCTAAATATGCCTCAGCATTTAGAAGCGATATGATCATGGCGGCAATTTTACAAAGCTACTTGAAACTTTTATTTTCTTAAAACACCAAATCAGCCCTTAAAACACCAAATAAGGCTGACATGGCTTAGTGGACTGAGTGCCAGACTGTGAATCTAAAGGATGCTGGTTTGATTTCCGGTCCGGGCACACGCCTGAGTTGTGGGCCAGAGCCCCAGTTGGGGGGCATGCGAGAGGCAACAGATTTAGGTTTCTCTCCCTCTCCTTCTACCTCCCCTCCACTTCTCTAAACCAAATAAATAAAATCTTAAAAAAAAAAGAAACCTATACCGAATCAACTAAGGCCTATCTGAAAACTGTTGGATTAGGGAGCAGATAACAGTCCACCAAATGCCCAATTTTAATATCCACCTCTGTCTGAATATCAGTAGCCTGTGGTGGTCTGACATTTGAGATCAGGATACTTACTAGTTTTCAGGTTGATAAACCATACACCTTTAAACTCACCTCTCCATAAAAGAAGAAAAACAGAAGTTCCTTCCTTAAGCTCAGTAGGCATATACATACTACTGAGAAAAAGTGAATTTTAAAGGATTTAAGGATGGACTCAATAGTAGAGAACTGAACAAAAACTGAGACTCTGCCTTACTTCCAATATGATTAATCAAGTCCTTCACATAATAAGATTTTCAAAGAAAACTATTTTGTACTCAAATACCCCCTCATAAAAAGAACCCCCCAGCCCTGGCTGGTGGCATAGTGGATAAAGTGCTGGCCTGCGAACCCAAAGTTTGCTGGTTCGATTCCCAGCCAGGGCACATAATCAGGTTGCAAGCCAGGTCTCCAGCCAGCTCTGTAGCTGGAGGCAGGTGAAAGGCAACCACACATTGATGTTTCTCTCCCTCTCTGCCTCTCTTCCTTCCCTTCTCTCTAAAAATAATAAATAAAAAAAAAAAAAAAAAAAAAAAAGAACCCCCCAAACCTCAATCATCCTGACTGATTCTGGTCACCCAAATAATAAAATAATGAATTTCCCATAAACTCAGATTCCCCCAAAACATTTTTATCAGATTTTTTGCTGTGCTGATGTAAAGGCATGCCATGTCCTTTCAGGACTCGATAATCGCAACGGAAAGTTGCTGTCTCTCCACCACGAACAGACAAATGTCAACTTGACGACCTTGGTTTTGCTCCCCTTATTTTTGTATCTGGTGATCCAGGTGAAGTCTAATTAAGAAACTTTTTCTTTTTTTTCTAAAGGAGTCCAGCTATTCCTGTAGCTGCACTGGGATAAAGGTCTACTTCAGAGCCTTTTCAAAAGGAAGTAGCCAGCTGACAGCGCGCCTTGCCTAGGGCTGGGTGTCCCCACAGTGTCTGGCCAGTATCACTGAGCTCTTGGGCTTTTGCTCATGAAATCTGGTTCTTGGCCAAGATACTTCTGTTTCCGACCTAACATGGCTGATCATGCCCACACTGGTGGCAGCAGTGATTGAATCTGGGTTTTAATTTCTATCCCCTGACCATTAAGTCATTTGTCAGGTGGCAGATGTCAGAAATTGGGTCCCTGTGAGCTGCCACCAGTAGCTGGAATCTGGCTTCCCTGGTTTATTTGTTTGTTTGTCTGAGGACTCTGATGTTTTCTGAAATTTGAGAATGCAAGATTGAAAAGATCTTGGTGTGTTCCCAACTATTGATAGCTTGAATTGTATTTGTGCACTAATAAGAAGTCTCCTGAAGTGTCTTACCTAAGAGAAGCCTCTGAACAAAAAGTAGTTAAAATCCCTAGCATGCAATGATAAACTCTCATTTCTCTAACCAACTTAAGTCTATTTAGGACTTCTGAAACAAGGTCAAAGAAAGGAGACTGTCATTTTGTAAAGGGTATGAACACCAAAAAGAAAAAAACTGGGCCCTGGCTGGTGACACAGTGAATAAGATGCCAGCCTGTGAACCCAAAGGTCACTGGTTCGATTCCCAGCCAGGGCACATAACCAGGTTGCAGGCCAGGTCTCCAGCCAGGACCATAGCTGGAGTCAGGTGAAAGGCAACCATATAGTGATATATCTCTCCCTCTCTGTCTCTCTCCCTTCCCTTCCTCTAAAAATAATAAAATCTTAAAAAAGGAAAAGAAAAGGAAAAAAAAGGAACAAACTGTCCTGCTAAATTGAGAAATCACAAAATTAATCAGATTTTTAGTACCAGTATTCTTTTGAAGAACCCAATGATGCTTAATTATGCCCTACATCTTAATTACATATCATATATATCATGTTTCTTTTAACTGATCAACATTTGTAATAGATATGGACACTTATTTCTATCCTAGATTTTGTTGCTTTATCAAAATTACCTCTTTTAGTTTTGATAGAATTAACAAAATATTCCATTTTATAAATATAAAAATTTTCCAATTTTTTTTAGAAAGAAATTAGCCAATTTAGAATGTTACACATCATAAAGACTTAATGTGTCAACTTAAATTTGGCAGAGATTTGAATAATACTTTTTGGATTAATGAAATGAATGAATAAATGAAGAGCCGAATTTTATCCCAAAAATGGCATTTAGAAAAGCTACCATCCAAACAACTTAAAGAATAAATATTTCCTTATGCAATATAATGGGCATATTTTTTCAAGTAATGTTAATTTTTTTCTTTTGATTTAACTTGGGGCCAAACTCCTTTTACAAATAAAGATAAATAAAGGCAGTGCAGTTCTTTATCTTCACCTCAGCTCTTATGTGTTATCCAACTTTTGTGTGATGAGTGACCATGAAACATGCAAAACTGGGGACTGAAGTTTATCTTTTGAAAAATCATTATTTACATTGCCCACCTCTTTTTATTTTTTTTAAAGATTTTATTCCATTATTTTTAGAAAGAGGGGAAGGGAGAGAGACATCAATGTATGGTTGTGTTTCACCTGCCTCCAGCCACAGACCTGACTGGAGACCTGTTTTGCAACCTTGTTATGTGCCCTGGCTGGGGAATCGAACCTGCGCCTTATCCACTGTGCTACCAGCCAGGGCCTACACTGCCCACCCCTTGATGTTTTTCTTACAACATGTGCATTTTAAATTCATTACAAAATATAAAAAACAAACACTTACTGGATCAAAGACCAACATCCTGCAAAGGAGATGAACAGCTTCATGTGTAGCCTGGCTAGACAGGGTATAAAGTACAGGAAGAGATGGCTGTGAAAAAATAAAGAATTCAAATATGTAAATGAGTATAAGTAGTATCAAGTTTAGCTGATTTGTGACAAGTGAAGTACCCAGCTCAAAACATGTATGCACAGAAGTCAAAACTCAAAGGGAATGAATATTCCCGTCATTAACCAGTTTTCAGAAACAGCAACATAGACTTCCAATAGCATATTTTATGTTGCATGATTGCCCACTGGAAGTTAGAGCACAAAAGAGCTATGGAAAATGAAAGCTGATCTGTATACATGATGCTCCCCTTAGCTTTAAACTGTAAATACGTTGGCAAGAAGGGAAGACAAACAAGCCTAGGAGTGGGAGAAAAAGGACTTAATACCTTGCCCACATGCAAAAGGCAGTCTGTGTAAACTGCAAAAAGCAAGCATATGAACTATGTCCTGTGGCAACATTACCATGAAGCTGCTAAAACACTAGTCCTGAAGGAGCTTTAGACACTTAGGAAGTTAAAGAATCTTCTAAGAAAGACTGCCATCTTTTTTGCTGGGCCCACCAAGCTTGCCTTAAACACTTGGTTTCTCACTCAGTCACTGCCGACCGACCGCTAGTGGCAGGTATATCCATATGCCCAGGTCTAACCCTCTTGAGCTGAGGCAAGGAGGTTTATGACCTGAAAAGCCACAGAACTTATAAAGCGTCTATTTCACTGCTTGGAGAGTGCGCACAGGGCAGGTGAATGGCATCACTGTGCAGTCTGTCACACAAATAATGCTAAAAGGTCTCACTGTATTCTCAATCATGGCCTTAGAATCTTGCTACAAGATTTACGTATCTGCTGCCTTCCGACAAAGCCACACAGAAGAACTCAACAAGAACCAGACACCTCAGAAACATCGGGAGGTAATTATTCATGTACAGAAGTTTTCTGCAGGATCAAGATGAAATGGGTATAAGATGAAATAAGGGTTCTAGTCCATTGACAAAGTAGATAAAGCGGCATGTCTGAATCTCAGTACTCAAGTATTAAATGAGATGGCTGACTAAACGACCTCTTTGGTTTACTTCAGTATGAGGCTTGACAGTACTACCGACAAAAAGCCTTATGTACAAAGAACCCATGTAGGGTTGACGTTCAGGTATTTGCAGATCAACTTATTCCTTGGTGCATTTACATATTGCCAGTTGAGAGTATTTTTTGTGAAAAATATGTTAAGTCTGATAGCTCTGAAATTATTTGTATTCATCAAGATAAGAGGGTTATGGAGAGTATGAGGAAGAATTTTAACTTATACCTTAATTGATATATACTTTTCCCTAAGACGTTTTTTGGTTGTATAAAATGAAGTAATTTGATATTCTTCAAAGATTTGGGATCTTGGTTTGACTGTGAATAACTGACCTCTTTTTCACTGGCCTGTGCAGGGTTGGAAGCCAAATTCCAGCCAATTCTTACCGATTCAAAGGTCTCACCAGAGCAATTCTTTCCTTTCCAGTCCTCAGGTGAATCCATACCTCACGCTATTTTTGTGGCAGGGGTATGTTATAGCTTAGAGAGGGAATGCTGGGCTGAGTACAGGAATACGTGAACCTTGGCTCTCTCATCTATTAAACTGCACCAGCACAGACCTGCCTACCTACCAACATCATCTCCAAATGCCAGGTTCTGGGCTAAGTGTTGCGGCAACACCTAGAAAAAACAAGAAAAATAACACTTCTCTGGTGGGTAAGGAAAAGATACCCAAGAAGTTCCAGAAGCCACTCAATGAAGGGTAGAGAACAAATTAGAGGGCAAAACTGATTAAGACTTAAGGATTCCTGGATATAAGACAGGGAGCTTATGAAAATCAAATGAGTGAATGTTAGCCCTGGCTGGTGGCACAGTGGATAAGGCGCTGGCCTGTGAACCCAAAGGTTGCTGGTTCAATTCCCCAGCCAGGGTACATAATGAGATCTGGTCTCCACCCAGATCCGTAGCTGGAGGCAGGTAAAAGGCAACCAACCATACACTGATGTCTCTCTCCCTCTCTACCTTCCCCTCTCTCTGAGAATAATGAATAAAATCCTTCAAAAAAAAAAAAAAAAAAATGAGTAAATGTTAAAGCTACCTGAAATGTTAAACATTCCTCCCAACCCAAACTGCATCTTTCTTTACACCACACTTCCCAACAAATAAACTAAAGATAAGGCTAAGTTTAATTTCAGCCTAGAATAGTCATATTAAATGCTTTCTCCTTTTCTGAGTTTATGTCCAAGTTAAAAAGACGTACAAAGCCCTGACAGGTACAGCTGCTCAGTGGGTTAGGCTTTACCCCACAAACTGAAAGGTCACTGTATTGACTCCCAGTCAGGGCACATCACTGGACTGTGGCACGGGTTCCTGGTTGGGGACAAGTGAGATGTAACCTATCAGTGTTTCTCTCCCTCCATTCACCTCTCCCTAAAAATAAATAAATAAAATCTTAAGAAAAAAAGGAGGCGTATAAAAAGAAGAGTCAATTCAGTCATGCTGATACCTCTCCACTTAGATAACCATTAATAATTTAGTTCTCAGCACTGGCTCCACAGGAAAGATATAATGTTAGAGATGCTGCATTTCCAATTCAATTTTCTTTGAATTGGAATCCATTACGGTTGGAGCTAGGTACGCCCAGGGTATGAGAATTAGACAAGTTTATATTGCTCATCAAGTGCAATGGAATCACTTCGAATAAGAGAAAAAACAATGCTTAAAAACATGCCCTGATGATATCACTTGGAAAAAAGTTTCTGCCAATTTGCCTAAATATTACATACATTACTTTCCCCCTTTTTAAAATACACCAGTCCATTTTCTGTTTGTTCTGCAAGTCTGTAAGTCACTTAGCAATGTAGGAGTGGGTGCCAGTGCTGAATCATGGGGACAGGTAGGGTTATAAAGATTGCTCCATTCATGACTGTGATTGTCGGTGAGGTGAAGTGAAGTATGAGCCTCTGGACTTGGGTGAGAGGCCCTTAAAGGATGTGCCACAGTTGCTGTAAGTCAACAGTAGAGTGCAGGTCGCTGCAGTAGAGCTGGCCAGGCTGTGTGAGTCCTGTGAGATGTTCCTATTAGTTTTCATTGGGCAGCGAAGAAGCGATGCTTGTCCGTCAGCAACATTAATAAGTATGCACAACGGCACAGCCCACAACAGGAAGCACTCTGGGGTTACATAAAAGAACTCCCACCTGAAAAAACTGTTTCAACTAAATGAACTCTTTAACATACTCTGATTCTATTAAATGTAAAATAGGATAGGAGACAGGACTATTTTAACGTCAGTGAAAATACGATATCTATTTCTGACACAATTAGCTGGGAACAATCTGAAAAAATGAAAACCTTTAAAGAGATGAACAAAAGGACTAGATTAGACTTTTTAATGCTATCAATAGGTCAGTGCCTCAATAAGTAATTACTTTAACAGATGCTTACTTGGGCAGTGCAGCTAAGATTCTCTTTATCCAACATTCTGAGTTGTTGAAAAATGACAATAAATAAAGAATACCGCCCAGTGTTTGTGTCTCCTCGGTATTCCCTGACCTTTAGGGAACCACTTTCTCCTCTCTCTCAGGTGGTTTGGCTGGCCTTGAATTCAACCTCCCAGCCAAGGACGGCATATTTCCCTGGGCACCAGGACTGGCTCCAGGATGGGCGGGCACATGGTCTAAAACAAGTCAGGGACATGCAATGGCTAACCCAACATATACCCTGCAAGCCTCTTCTCCCTTACTACCTTCATTACAGGAGATAAAATATTCTATTTTTAAATTAACAAAATTTTTTTTTGCCTGTCTTGTATCTGGAAGGCCAGATATTAAATAGTTCTGGGCAGTAACATATAAGCAAAAGTTTGGTGGACAGGACTCTGGGAAAACTTTGCTCTCCTGATGAAAAGGACTAGTGCTCCCTCTTCCCTCCATTTTCTTGCTTTAAAAGTGAATATGACTTCTAAACAAGCTATTCCTATTCTGTGACCATCAAATCAATATTCTAAAGATGGCAGGGTAGAAAGAAAAACAACCTCATCACTGATGAAATAATTGAGCTGCTGTATCAGCTCCAGACAGCCAACCTCTTGACTTGATGCAAGGAAGAAATGAACTCCTATTTCCTTTAACCACTGTAAGCACAATTTTCTATTAAGTATAACCACATTCCTAATTGAATCCGAGAATTTCTAAATATTATTTCTGGATGTGCTAGTAGAACAGAGGCCTGGACTGCCAGTTCCACTTTGGACTATCACATGAGGAAAAGCCTGTCTGAAAATGAAGCCAACACCCAGGAAAACAGAAGAGTCAGATTCCTGGTATGGAACATTATTTGACTACCTGAATCCAGACGGGCCAGAAATCAATTTTAACTCAAGACTTTTCAGTTACATGAGCCAGGAAGTTTCCTTTTCTGCTTAAGTCAGTTTAACTGAGTTTCACTGGACACAGTACTATTACACAACATGGAAACATGTATATTAATCAACCAACACAAGTAAATTAGAGGCAGTAATTTGTGACTTTAAGAAGACAGTTAATTAGGTTCTGTATATCTATATTTTTCAAGAAGCCCCAACAAACAACAGTACATATTTCCTTTTGTACAAATATATGTAAATAAATGCACAGAAAAATATGTCTGGAAGGATATTCTCAAATTAATCCAAAGGACTGGGGTGGTGTGGGAGGAAGCTAAGGATGACTAACTTTCAGTAAAAAAAAATTACATTTAGAGAGAGAAATGAGAGAAAAAAAGACATCAATTTATTGTTCCACTTATTTATTCATTCGCTGCAGCAGTGTGAGAAATATTGATTAGTTGCCTCTTTTCATGCCTCCACCTGGGGACTGAACGGGCAACCCAGGCATGCACCCTGACTGGGAATAAAACTGGTGACAACTTTCGCTTTGCAGAATGATACCCAATGAAGCCACACTGGTCAGAGCTGGTTGTTAATATTTATTGAGTGTTTGGAATGTCAGGCACTATTATATGTTCTCCTTGCATCTCTCTTTATTAGTCTAACAATTTATATTAATGAGGTAGGAATCATTTTCGTTAACATTTTATAGATGAACGAACTGAAGCGTGTGAAAGTTAAGTAATTTGCTAAGGTCACAAAGTGAATTACTGGTAGAGTCGAGATTCATGTACAGTCCGTGTGAAAACCGTAGTGTACGACTGTGGCGTATCATGTCGCATGCGGTGCAGTGAGCCTGACACGGACGCCACAGGCTACGCTCTCCAACAGTGCGGTCCAGAGGAACACTAACAGAGCATATATCCAGTGTGGGACACTGAGATAAGCACAATGCCTTCTGTAGAAGTGTCATGAAGTACAGAAGCACACAAGCTATACTGCATATATTAGATTGGGGACCAAATTAATCTTTTAAAATGAAAAGAAACCCAAGCAGCTACATTCCAAATATACTTATGTGTGGGGGTGTGTGCATCTTCCAGTATCAGCTCTAAAGAGCTATAACATGAATGGAGATACTTTCAAGCAGCTGCTAATAGGCTAACAGGAGGCACATAAGACATGCATCATGGGGTACAGGAAGGAGCGGGGAGTGGGAAGGAGAAATGCAGAATTGACTAATGGCTTAAGTAGAGAGCTTCAAGGTCTGTTAACTTCTCTGGATAGCAGTGGTGGTATAAAGAACAACTAGCAAATGTAAATAAAAGACTGAATTTCCATATGGGGCAAAAATAGAACGAAGTACTACATTAAATTAATTTACATTCAATTATATACATTAGGTGTAACTTACTCTGTACAAATCTGCCTGGGTTAGTGTTCATAGACCATGAACATCTGCCATTCCCAGCACTAGTTCATTAAAAATCATCTAAAGGTAAGATTTTAAAGCCTGTGCAAAGGAAATCTAATCTTCAGGCAGAAAGTCTCCTAATTAGTTTTTACTCCACCAGTCTTCTATTCAAAATAAAAATATTTTGACCTCAAGAGTAGCCACAGCTATCCCTACCTTTTACCATGGTTATCCTCTGAAGGCCATCACCGAACTCAGTGATAAGTAAAATGCCGAACTCTAGGAAGGCATTACTGTTAAGTGGCCAATTCATGTAAAAACGGAGAAGAAAGAATTCTGCTAAACATCTTAACTTATTTAACTAGTTAAGTAAATATGGGACTTAAACATTTTCCTTTTTTCCACCCTTTACTTTTCGACAATAATGACATTTACTGTATTTTATTTAAAATTCTAGGTTTTTACAACTAACAGAATTTTAAAAATTTGTAGTAGAAAAAGGACTCACTTGCCAGGAGTGCGCAAAGGAGTGCAAAGTGACTTCTGATGCAGTAAGTTACATTTTCGAGCTGTCCTAGATAGCAGGCAGGAAACTCCTTAGAAAGTCTTGCTCTCTCAGCAGTGGTTTAGCAACTCTTTGACACAGAGGATGAATTAGCTGGCAACCACTAGCAATAGTTAAAATTCCCCTAGAGATGAAAGGGTGGCAGCAGGGTATCTGATCGTCATCACTTTTCATTAGCGGCTATCTTTGCCAAGCAAGATTTACTGACCTAAAGAGGTCAGTAAAAGAGGAAAATTATTTTGCTACTTGAAAGAACACATTTACCATGAGGTACTGATAAACTAGTTTAATATTCTGATATTGGACAATGTGTAAAACATAATAGATCTTTTTTAGGTCCTTCTATTAATATAGAACCTCCCTCGAGGTTTAGACTTACTGTCCTTTTCTAAGGTAGTTAGGGCCTCAGATTATTTCATTGTTTTAAACTAAACGCAACAGAAGGATGTTACTGGCAGGGGCTATTGAAAATACCAGCAGCTACACCTTTATTTACTAGTTTGGGCTGGTTTTAGGAGATAACACTTTATCCATTGCCTTTGTCCCTGTGAGGATGGATACTCGGGAGTCACACTAGAATTACAGAGAGGACAGTAAGGCCTTGACCAAACCTCTCGCTGGTAATCTGAGAGGACTGTCAAACTGGGTTTGTCATTTGGTCAGTTAGGTCCATCAGATTTCTAATGATCAATGAGATCATCTAAATGCCTAATTTAAAAGAAACCAAGGCAAAGTGAAGGAAAATTAGCTGCCAAGTCTTCCAGTTTAAGCCTTCTCTCTCCTGCTTCCTTTGCTGTTCCTAGGAAAAACACTCCCTACTCCCTCTTCACATCATTAAACTGTTCTGTCCAAAGGAGATTAGGAAAATGCTTGTAAAAAATGCGGCTAAGTTAATAAGGTGGAGACAAAAATCAATCTTGTCTTTCTCAGAAGTAACTTGGCTGGTTGCAAGTAATATCGATCAGTGCAAATCTGACAATCTCTCTTCCAACTTCTAACAACATTCACATCTGCTTGTGTGTTATTGGCAAGAGTGCAATAGAAATAGCTTTGCATTCCTGACCAGAATAAGAGATACCAGGTATTCTGGTTCAGTACTTGGAAAGGACATATTGATATATATGAATTAGGTTATAGCATTGAGGCTAAAGCTCCACTTCTAGTAACTTTTTCCAGACACCTCAAAAAATCAGGACACAAAAGCCAGGGTCATTTATTAGCAAGGATGCTACAAAAATATTTATTTTCTCCCATAGCATTGGGAACTACCATATTGTATTTGCTTTGACAAAGATTTAACATTTTCTTACTTACAGGCATGACATGTAGAATAAATAAATAACTTACAAGTAATGATTTTGTTTAAAAATCCTCCCTTCATTATTCTGTTGGAAGGAAAACCCTACCCAAAGAGCTGGTTGTCAAATACAGATCCCTTCCTTCTCCTTTTACCTGTTTGTGAGGACCCCTGAGTATGTGTGCCTTAGCGCCTTCGCAAGCCGTCCTCATTGCTTCCAGTGATGGTGTGCCCAAGAGATCTGTGATCAAATCCAACTACAAGGAAACATGAAACACAGATAGCTACAGTAAGTTCATGGAAACAACTTTTCATTAGAGATGAGGACTGGATTTGGGGGAGACAGATAAACCTAAGGCTAGTTCCAGATGAACTAACAGGAGCTCCTATTTTCACTTTTTGGACTGTTAAAATGGAGAAATGTTTATTAGGAACTCATATGAGAGAAAGAAAGAAAACATGTCTTGGCAAACATGGTCTTCTACGGCTACAGTAATGTAGGAGTCTGTATCTACCTGCCCTGTGTCCTGAAACGATTGCATCTATAATCCTTGCAGGGGTAAACTGCTCTTTGGCTGATGGCTAATGACTATTATTTTCAAACAGTTAATGAATAGATTCTGATGCTTTACATGGATTCAGGTTAATAAAGGAGTTAATCCACAAATAAATCAGGAAGTTGTCATTTAGTAAATACTTACAACATTCATACCTGAAATTAAAGCTAAGCCCTCAACACTTGAGCCAGTGAAACATGCCTTCACATTTCCATTATGCTAGAAATCTCTTAAACTGACAGGAAACTGTGGTACTTGTGCTCTAACTATTAAAGTGTATAAGGCCACATTTATACCAGGCACAATAAAAGACACCAATATAAACTGTCTTAAATTTTAAGTACCAAAGCACCTTCACAATTTTCTGTAGTGCTACCACTGTTCTAACCTGATAACCTAATTAAAATGAACATTTCATTATAATCCTTCAGAATGGAAAATTCTTACCTAGAAAATACTTCTTTTCCTGGTGCTGGAGTTGCCAGATATAAAGCACCATTTTCTTCTGCACTTATCTAAACTGTGGGGAACCATCAGTATCACTGACCTCCAGAATAATGGAGATAGACATGGAGCTGTTTGCTTCCCACAGAAGTAAAGATCTCTATACAAAGTCTTTTGGGAAAAGTGTATTGGTGTTACTTTTGGACCTCTAACGACAATACTTAAAAGCAGAAGGAAAAGAGTGGATCATGAAAACAAGTGGATATATTCAGAGACGTCTAAAATGGGTCAGATCCATGAATGAGAAATATTTTAATGAAGTGTTGCAATACCTAGGCTATTTATTTCTCAAAGAAACAAAAAGTGCTACAGAAAATAATTACTTCCATTTAGAAATTATTCTTTTTCCATTTTCAATCTTGATATTTCACCCCAAAATACACTGATGATAGACGTAACTCAGTAGTTACGTCTCACTAGCAAACTGGCCTATGTATTTCTCTGGAAAATGAGATATCTGAATTAGATTCCAGTTGCTCCACATTTTCCATTGTATATTCTTTTCAGCAGCAACCCAAGATCCTTGTTTAATATATTACTTAAGTTTTTCTGAATGGCAGCTTCTTATGCCCAGATGTAATAATTGTATCTTACATGTGAGGCTGTTAAACTCTACTTTCCCAAAATATTGAACAATAAAATGTGTACTGTCAATAGTACCTAGCATTAAATTATATGTTTTTATCTCTAAGATCAATTTTTTAAAATTTATTTTTATTGTTGTATTACATCCATCCCCTTTTTACTCCTCTCTGTCCCCTTCCCCACCCGCTCACTTCCCCACAAAGTCTAGGATCAATTTTGAAGATGTGAACTTTAAACGAGAGTTAACAACTCTTTGTAGAAGGGGAATAAAAAGAAATAATTCCATTTTTGGTTAAGTACATGGGTTACTTACAAAGATACACAGGAGTTGGGGTGATTTTTTAAAATGGGATCAATCAAATCTAGACACATCCTTGCTCAAAACCTTCATGTAGCTTTCCAATTCACTTTGTATAGAATAAAACAAAGTCCTTATCAGCTCCTACATGCTCTTCCTCGATCAGGCAGTCCTTCTGACATGCCACACTGTTCCTGCCTCAGGGGGTCTTATTATGCTGGTGGTCCCTTTTCCTGGAACACTCTTCCCCATACCTTACTCCCTCATTTCACTTGGGTCACCCCTCAAATGTTATTCCCTCAGAGAGGTCGTTAGCACTGCTCTGCTCCATCATCATCCTCTAGCCCTACCCTGGTTTGAGTTTATCTCATAGAATTTGTTATTACTTGGGATTGTATTTGTATACTTCTTTAATTTCACAAAGGCAAGAACTAACTTAGTCTTATTTGCTGCTCTACCCCAGCACCAGGGCACACCACCACCATCATAGTTTCTAACTGGTCGCTAAATGCTAGGCCTTATTTTCAACTTTACTACTTCGTTTAATCTGCATAACACTCCTTAAACAGTTTAACTTGCCCACAGTTAAATATAGCTAAGGGGCAAACTAGGATCTGACCCCGCCAATTTGATTCCACAGCTTCCTCATGCAAATAACATTGTTAAATTTATGAATAAAAATACTTAGAAATTATCCCAAGAAAAATATGTGTCATGATAAAATTATCCATAAAGGCAGACAATGAAAGTATCATGGTGTCCTAAAGCTACATTTTATTCAGCTTCTAATGTTCTTTGACATAAATATTTTAGCCTGATAATAAATATTAGAAATGTCTCTAAATGTTTAAAGAAACCAACACTTAAAATTTATATTCTAAGCATTAAGTGTAAGTCCGTTAAGTCACCAAATACATTTTCAAGTCAGACCCATTTGCAACTGAAAATTATACCTGTGCAAAATGTTACAGTAGCCTGTGGCTATGCACCAGTGTATGTAATAAAGTGAACACTTCCTCTAAGAGGCTCCTAAATTATAAGATGAATCTCTCTGTAATCTGCGACTTCATAACTTTCTAAAGCAATTTAGAGAGTACAACGAATAAGTCCAAGGTGATTTTTCCTTTAAATCGCTAACAGACTTGGACGGTTCTAAGCCCTTACGTGACCTCATACCTGCTGAATGGGGCTCTGTGCCTGAAACAGTATTCTTCGTCCCAGCAGTTCTGCAAATATGCACCCGACAGACCAGATGTCAATAGCATTGCTGTAATGACGGCTGCCCATCAGGATTTCCGGAGCCCGATAATACTGAGTAACAACTTCCTGAGTCATATGACGAGATTCATCTAATTCTTCTACTCTGGCCAATCCAAAATCACAGATCTAAATAGAAAAGATTATCAAAATATTGTCAAACAGACAAATGGTAAAGTGAAACAAAACAACAAATAAAATCTTGATAAACCTCTCACCCTTGAAAAGTTAAGAGACTATTTGTCAATATATAATTTGATCTTATATGGAAGAGAGGGAAGAAAGCTCTCAAACTTTTATATTTCTATGTAAAATGATATATCTTAAAAACATGCCTCACCTTTAATCTGTTTTCAATTGATAACTAAACCAAAAAAAAAAAAAAAAAAAAAGCTGAATGTGTATTTCTACATTTAATGTAGAAACTGAGCTATCTATTTTCAGGGTTAGCTTATCAAGGAGGATATGATAAGAGAAAAAAGAAAGGCATGTATCTTGAAGACCTCCTGAGCTATGTTCATTATATTTATGGAATATATATATACATAGTAAAATTTCTTTAAAATTATGGGGTTCAAATTGAGTCCTGCTAAACATAGTTCAGAGGAGTTATTTCAGGAGTTCCATAAATACTGTACCTAAACTTCACATATATCTGTTTAAAATAATGACACTCAAATGTGTGAATGTCAAAATGTAACACACTGTAAAATACAAATGGTACTAGGTTCATTCACTTCTTCAGGCTATAAGTATTTATTGAGTGCCTGTAGGTTTTTTAGACAGTATGCTAGGACCTGGAGACTAATCAATTAATATGTGGACCAAAGAATAAATCTATCCTTGCTTTTCAGTTTAACTGAAAAGTATGCTGAGATTGCAAGGTGAGCTGTTAGTAAACAGCTGCAGTGCCAGCAACTTCTGCTTCTTTTTAGGAAACAAGATTTTCTTGATCCGGGGCCATGACAGCAAACACTGTAGATGACATGGGACAGGCATGGCCACATACGCTCCAGTGTTCTCACTGATTAACTTTGAGTCAATGTAAGTGATGTAACAACACTTTTTATCTGTTTTCTAAGTTGAGGTTTCAGCATAAGATTTTATTTAAAAAAAAGGTTTGGCAGGTTCGATTCCCCAGCCAGGACACATAACAAGGTTGTAAACCAGGTCTCCAATCAGGTCTGTGGCTGGAGGCAGGTGAAAAGCAGCCATACATTGATGTCTCTTTCCCTTTCTGCCTCTCCCTTTACCTCTTTCTAAAAATAATGAAATAAAATCTTAAAAAAAAAAAAAAAGGTTTGGCACCTTAAAATAGCACTATAAAAGAAATAAATTTTAGCCCTAAATTTTACCAACCCTCTCTTTCTGTCTTCAATTTATTATATTCGGTCCCATCAAAAATGAATTCATATTTGTTTATAGGGATATTCAAATCATCCCAAAGGCCACTGTTCAATGACATAATAATTTAAAGTCTATTACTTTGCCATGAATTTTAAGCATATCTTTTAAAACCAAACCAAACCAAACCAAAGGGAAGGCCTTATATCTACTTTTCTATATCTTTCTTATACTTATATTAAAAAAAAAAAAAACCCAGACCAGCCACCCACTGGACAAAAAAGTGTTTTCTGTAAAAATATGTCTGATAGAGTCATTTTGGCAATTTGTCTGGAAAACAAGTTAAACAAAATGAAAAGCTTTTATAACCAAGCCCCTGGTTGGTAGCACAGTGGATAAGGCACTGGCCTGTGAACCCAAAGGTCGCTGGTTCGATTCCCAGCCAGGGCAAGTAACTAGGTTGCAAGCAAGGTCTCCAGTCAGGTCCTTAGTTGGAGGCAGGTGAAGGGCAACCATACAATGATATTTCTTTCCCTCTCTTCCTCTCTCCCTTCCCCTCTCTCCGAAAAATAATAAACATAATCTTAAAAAGAAAAGCTTTTATAACCAGATAACCAAAAAGATATTTAGATTTTCAGCAAAATTATCCTTTTTTTGTGTTTTAATAGGAAAACAAAATATATTCACAATATGAAAAATACTACTTTAAAAGAAATATTTTGTTGTAATATTCTGATGAATTTGTACATTTGAGAAGAGAGTATGAGTGTCATAGCCTGGGACTCTACACCGACTTTTAAAACAGGCGACTAAAGTCAAGGAAGCATAGTAAAATTTCAGTTTGTTCTGATCCATGTGTTGTTTATTCATAAACAACATTTTCCTTTAGTTACTCATTCATGTAGCCAGAGGTAATAATACCATAACAGATGATTTGGAAAATGGACCTCAAGCAGCTAATGGCATTAAGTGTGACAGCTTCTACACAAAATGCTTTGTGAAGTTTTTCCAGCAGAAACTGAGATAAGAAACTGGCTTAAATAGTCATAAAACTGATTTGGTCTGAATACAACAAAGAACTCTTGATTTCTTTAAATTTAAATTAAAAAAAAAATTAAAATGGATTATGGGTACAGGTGGCAGGGGAATGAGCCCGATGACCTATGAAGGAATATTTCAGTGGATTTTGGAGACAATTAATTTCTTCATGGAAACAAAAGACTGAACTTACAACATTATCTGTTTACAGATAAAATGTGTAAAATGGGTTTTTAATTTTTTTTTTTTAAGCCAGTCAAATTTGGTAGTGAGGAGGGGAGAGATAATCTTTTAGAGTCAAAATAGAACAAAGTTCTTGAAGGCTATAAATGAATGGAGAATTTTTATTCAAATGCAGCATAATGTACCAGCTTTTAAAGAAAACTGGCCTACAGTTGAAAGAAAGCACTTAAAATTTTTATTTATATTTTATTTTATGAAAATAAAGATTTTATTTAATATTTTTAGAGAGGGGGAAGGGAGAGAGGCAGAGAGGGAGAGAGACATCAATGTATGGTTGCCTTTCACCTGCCTCCATCTACAGACCTGGCTTGCAACCTGGCTAGGGAATCGAACCAGTGACCTTTGGGTTCACAGGCTGGCATCTATCCACTGAGCCACCAGCCAGGGCTACATTTGATTTTAATGTTTAACTGCGAACATGCTAAGCAATAATGATAGTCTGGATTATGTTATTTTTAGTTAATTATTAATGTATTTTTAAGTTATGCTTGACATACAATATACTAATTTTGGTTGTACAATATAATGATTAGATATCTATATATCTTACGAGTGAGTACCACAATAAGTTTAGTAACCATCTGGCAGTATACAAGGTTCTTACGAAATTACTGACTATATTCCCCATTCTGAACATTATAGCTCCATGATTTGTTTTACATCGAAAGTTTGTAATTCTTAATACCCTTCATCTTTTTTGCCCATCTCCCCACTAATGATTACTTGTAAACTAGAAACCACTTTATAAACAGTTTTTTCAAATATAATCAGTTAAAATGTTAAGGTTTTACATTGATTATAGACCGACACATCATTGTAGCTGCCACTAAAATAAGTGAAATTTTAATTTTTTCACAGAAATGATACAGATTTAGGAAGGCCCTTACCTCTAATTTCTATGATGGGGAAAAATATGGTGGACCTCTCACTATTTAGGAGTTCTGCTAATACACAGCTCTATCAGAGGAGGGGAAATGCACATATGTGGATTTTGTTATTTATGAGTCACTCTAACAAAAGATACAATGGGGTGGGAGTGGTACTGGAGGAAAAGTGAAGCTGAAATTGATGACTTGAAATTTCTGGACTACTAACTATAACTAATACGGTAAGCAATTCTCCTTCAGAGGAATAATAGGCTACTATATAATTGTGGAAATACATTTGACCCCTTTCTGACTCAGTACTTTCACTTTTAAATGTTTCTACTTTCCTACTATGCTACCTCAAATAGCATATAAAAGTGTTAGTTGTAAGCCCTGGCTGGTGGCTCAGTGGATAGGTGCCAGCCTGTGAACCCAAAGGTTGCCAGTTCAATTCCCAGCCAGGGCACATAACCGGGTTGCAAGCCAGGTCTCCAGTCAGGTCTGTAGCTGGAGGCAGGTGAAAGGTAACCTTACATTGATGTTTCTCTTCTTCTCTGCCTCCCTCCTTTCCCCTCCTTCTAAAAATAATAAATAAAATAAACCTTAAAAAAAAAAGTTGGGGAAAAAGTCTTTTTAAAAGCCATACTTCATTCTCATATAAATAGAAGCTTACTGGTCTTTCAATATTTCTTCTGACATACACTTCCTCTAAAACAATGAGATAATCTGTGAAGAAACCACCTCTATTCTTGTTTCTTAGCTCCACTGTAATTCCAACTTCAGAGTTTCCAAAAGTATGCAAAACATCACGAAGAAACCATAGACAATACTACACATTAGTTACTATGGCCATGACTAGTGATATCACTAGAGGTAACTGGGTTCTTTAATGTTTGGTAAAGTGGTGAAAAGAAATTCAACTCTTACTTTCAGAAAAACATGTTTTTCTTAAACCCACCTTGACATTCTGATTTTTTCCTCAGGTATGTAAACTGAAAAGCTTACCTTTAGAACACAGTTGCTGTTGACAAGGAGATTCCCTGGCTTAATGTCTCGATGTAAGATGCCAGCTGAATGGAGATATTTCAAACCTAAAATAACAAGCAGATTTTCATTATAGGTTATTCTTTTCACTCAACCACTGATCTGGGGAAAACCATAGAAACAGAGAATTAAAGTGATTCCCTAAAAACTGCATAATGAACATTATTAAAAGCTTGACTTAGTCTTACCTCAAAAAAGAAAAAACATGTAATTTTGCTATAGTAAAATAAATTGTCATCAAAGGTTTACAAAATCTAGAGATAATGCCTGCAATTCAAAAGATTAGTAGGTTTAAGTACAGATAAGCTTTTCAGGCACTGGTGTTAAAGCTGACGAATGTCCTTGAACTACTCAAAGGTGTGGTTCCCGGAGCTCTGCTATTGATACCATCAACCTGTGATTTCCAGCCTGCTCCAACGAACTAGTTCCCATTAGCCAGCAGGGAGTCTTTCCCAGGACAGATATTCATTAATGCAACAAAATTCAGAAACCTGCCCAGATTTGTCAGCAGTTTCTCTATCCTTGAGAATCAAGAGGGTAATTAACTACTTTTAACATGTTTTTGGCATTTTGCAAAGACTGGGGGCTTAGCACTGATAGATAAAGGTCATAGTTTTGATGCTGTCTTTTGAATAAAATATAGCACATTTCATTTTTTACAAGTGCAAAAAAAGATCC
Source organism: Noctilio leporinus (assembly GCA_004026585.1). Taxonomy (NCBI): domain Eukaryota; kingdom Metazoa; phylum Chordata; class Mammalia; order Chiroptera; family Noctilionidae; genus Noctilio; species Noctilio leporinus. The sequence goes on along the minus strand of PVIW01001624.1, from coordinate 151,621 downwards.
AATATCTTCCCTCCCACATCCCAACTGCTGAATAATAATAAATCTATAGAAGGCCAACTTTCTAGTTTTAGTACTGTGTATGTATTGTGATCCTTTTGGCTGATGCTTTTCAATCTTTATAAGGAATGTCTTCAGTACATGAATCTTAGCAGGGGGGTGTATTTTACTAGGCTAGAAAGCTGTTTCAGCTAAAACAATTCTTCATTTCTAATAGTGAAAATTCTGAAGGACACACCCAATGGCCAGAAAGGCTCCAACAATGTCAGCCCAAGTCGTTTCTCTTTCAAGTTCATGTTCTTTAATACACCAGACTGAAGAAATACTTAGCTGGCTGCTCCTATCAGAATCCCTCATGGACTTGGGTATTAACAGCACACACTCTGACCAGGCCGACCTACTGTGGGCTTTAAGAAAGGATGACATCCATAGGGAACATGGTTCTCTCCTTTTCAATTTAGCCATCTCTTACTTAACCACTGCTGCTTTAACAAACCATACTGCTTATTCACCTCTGTAAATCAACCTACTCAACTCCCTAATAAATTAGACAGGGCCTTCTCTTACATCACTAAAAGTAAGAACCATCTGGCTACCCTTAAAAAGCCTCTTATTTAACATCAAGCATAGAGATTATTAAATGTACCTTGGTCAAAAGAAAAAGTCTTCAGGGAAGAAGAAAACCTTGGAAGGTCACATTAGCTAAAGTTCAAGTGAAAAGTAAAACATTTCATTTACATAGTGACACTATCTTTTTCTTTATAAAGAAAATCTTACCTCGCAAAATCTGATAAAGAAAAACTTTGACATGATCTGAGCTGAGTGGTTGAGGAGAGACGATAATTTTATGTAGGTCACTCTGCATCAATTCTGTGACAACATATCTTGAGGTGTTAAGTTAAGGAGAGTTCAGAGAATTCAGCCTCCAATGCCCTCAAAGTAGGCTGCAGGTCTAAAGAATAATTCCCATTTTTAAGACTGGAGAAAGCTTAGGAAAAGAGCGCTTCTAGACAGTTTTAAGCTTCCTATGCTTTGTACTGTGTTGTATTCTCAGGGTTTTGCTCAATGAACACATGGCAAATGACCCAACGGCTAGGTAGGTCCCGGGGGGCAATGGAGATGTGGAATTCAACACTCTTGCAAAAGTCAGGTCTAGAATTTCTCCTATCTAGAATAGGACAGTTTCATGTCTTACCCTGCCTACAGTTAAGAACTTACTAAGTTGGGGCAAGTTTCATGATCTAAGTCATGCGTCAATGATGAGGAGACATCCTAAAATGCATCACTAAGCGGTTTCATCACTGTGCAAACACAGAGTGAGCGTAAACAGAGATGGTATAGCCTCCTACACGCTTATGCTATATGGTATACAGCCTATAGCTACTAGGCTACAAACTGCACAGCATGTTGCTGTCCAGAATACTGTAGGCAACTGTAACACAATGGTAAATATTTGAGTTATTTAACCATAGAAAAGAATATGGTATAAAAAAATAAAAAATGAAAAAAATGGTACACCTGGATAGGGTACTTACCACGAATGGAGTTTGCAGGGCTGGAAGGTGCTCTGGCCGAGTCGGTGAGCGAGTGCTGAGTGTGAAGGCTCAGGACGTCACTGTACACTAAGGCTACGCTCAATTAATTAAAAATTTCTTCCTTTTTTAAATAATAAATTAACCTTAGCTTACTGCAGTATATTTTTACTTTATCAACTTAAAACTTTTAAAACTTTTCAACCTTTGTAATAATACTTAGCTTAAAACACACATGGTACAGCTGCACAAAATATTTTTTCATTATACATGTATTTTTAATTTAATTGTTGTATTACATCCATCCCCCTTTTGCTCCCCTCTGTCCCCTTCCCCATGCGCCACACTCCCCCTCAAAGTCAATCCCACTGGCTGTCCGTGTGCATGGCTCTTCTATACTAGTTTCTTGTCATTATATTCTTATCAGACAAACTGTTTTGTTACCCGCTCCCCTTCCCCCCACCTTTTTTTTTTTTATTTTTGGTTGAAAACTAAGATACAAACATACATTAGCTCAGGTCTACACAGAGACAGAATCATCGAAAGCACTGTCTTCCACCTCCACATCTTATCCCATTGAAAGGTCTGTGGGGGCGAGAACCTGCATAAAGCTGTCATCCTTTAGAAGAACAAGGCCTTCTTCTAAGATACCTCTTGACGGACCTGCCTGAGGGTCTTCTCGAGTCACTCTTTTCAGAAATATATATATCCAGGGTGGTTTGCTTGGTTGCTTTTTTTCTTCATAGACTTGCCTGTAAGTGGATAACGCACTATGAACATTCCTCTCCATTACTGTATTTGCTCTGGCAAGTAATTTCTCTCCCTGATGACTTATCTAGCATTTCCAAAAATTCTCAGTTGTCTTCACATCGGCACTTGCCTCACCACTCACTTTCACATTATGTAATGAGTAATAATTCTTTCATCATTTAAAACACCTGCCTTAGCCGTAAATTCATCATTGTAGTTGAATTCAGCTTTTTCTTTCAACATTGCAAACAAACTTTTTGCTTTGGCCACGATTGTCATGATGCTTAACAGGGATATGCTTCTATTTGGTCATTAATGTAGGTCATTAGAAGTTTCTCCATGTTTGTTACAGGCCCTTCTCGGATTTTTGTTAGTCCTGTTGCCTTTAATGAAGCAGATCCTTTAACAGCTTCCATCACTTTGGAATGGGACATGCGTGACTAATAACCATCACCGATTTTCCATCTTTGTAGTCCTTAATCACTTTTAATTTCATTTCCAGGTCAATCATTTGACATGGCCTCTTAATAGCAACATTAGCAGATTTTGTACACTGAGGGGCCATGATGAATAAAACAACACAAGATTAAATGAAGCACAGAGAGAAGGGTACAATCCAAAGACATGGTAAACATGAGACGTATGAGGCTGCTGGCATAACACAGCATACTGTTCTGTAGCCAACTTATTATTTTAATTTTTTTATAAATATGAAGAGTACAGTATAAAATAATGATAAAAACATAGTAAAAACATAAACCAGTAATGCAGTCATTTATTACCAAGTATTATGTACTGTGTGTAACTGCATGTGCTATGCTTTTATATGACTGGCAGGGCAGGAGGTTGGTTCACATCAGCATCACCACACTGTGAGTAACGGGTTGCCATGTATGGCTTTACAATGGCTATGACGTCACTCAGTGATAGTTTTTCAGATCCATTATAATTTTATGGGACCACCATCATATATATGTGGCACAGTGTTGACCAAATTATGTTAAATGGTGCAAAACTGTAACAGAAAATCCTGTTGGTTCTTTGAAAATTTGGCCACAGAATTTGACCACTTCTTACCATGGCCACTATTACTGCACTGGCCCACACCCCCTAGATTTCTAAAATCTAACAGCCAGAATCCATTTTTTTACTATTACATTTTAATTTTGTCTATATATTGACAGTCATTTTATTGTATAGAAAATATAATTAAAAAAAAAAAAGAAAATATAATTTTATGGTGGAACCATTCTATAAAATAATACACATTAATTAAAGTATTATCATCAGAGTTAGTGTTTCTTAATAGTTTAAAATATTTTCTTATACCCTGGCTGGTAGCACAGCGGATAAGGCGCCGGCCTTTGAACCCAAAGGTCACTGGTTCGATTCCCAGCCAGGGCACATAAACAGGCTGCAAGCCAGGTCTCCAGCCAGGTCTATGCAACCGTACATTGATGTTTCTCTCCCTCTCTGCCTGCCTCTCTTCCTTCCTCTCTCTCTGGAAATAATAAATAAAATCTTAAAAAAAAAAAATTTTTTTTTTCTTATAAAATTTTCAAATACACATAAGATTTGAAAGAATTCAAAGTAACACCTAGACCCATCGCCTAGATTCTACTCTTATTATTTTGCCATATTTGTTTCAGCACACATTTATCTATGGCTTTTTCTGTTCATCAATTCATCTTATTTTCATATGCATTTTACAGAACAATCTTTTAGAATCAAAGCCAGACTGTGTCACTCTTCTGCAAAAGCTTCCCATTTCAAAGTCCTTAAAGCATCTTTATATAAACAATCCAGCCCTCTTCTCTGACTTTCTTCCTGTCACTTTCTTCCTTGCTTTCAGCATGTTAGGCACTCTCTGACCTTAGGCTCTTCCTCTAGCTGTTCCCATCCCTAGACATCTACCTGGCTAACTCTTTCACCTCCTTTGTGCTTTTGCTTGAATCTTATTTTTCAAAAGAGGCCTACCTTGGCCACTCTAACACTGCATCCTGCATGCTTGGTCCAATTGCTACCTCTTTGCGTAGCTCCACTTTTTTCCCCTCTAGCAATTGTTCTACATAATTTACTTATTATGTTTATTGTTTGTCTATCTGTCCAACCCTGCTTCATGAGAGCATTTTTGTCTGTTTCATTCACAAGTCCATTTCAAACTCACAAACAATGCCTGCATATAGTTAAGTCCCTATAAATATCTGTTGAATGAACTACTGAGCACCTACGAGGTACTGGCCACTTTATTAAGAATTTAAAATATATCATATTGTAATTATATAATTTTCACAGCAATACTATAAGGTAGGTGGTTGAATCCCCAGTTACAGAACAGGAAATTGAGGTTAACAGAAAGCAAGTGACTTGCCTAAAAGCAGACAGTAGTGTAACTTAGACCTGTGGAGTTCTGTATGAGTTGGGGGAAGGGATAGAAGATACCATAGCTCAGCTCATAGTTTTAGTCTTCTGCAGGATAGAAGATTTAAACATCACTTCTTGCAACCAATCCTGAATTTAGGCCAACCAACATCCCTACTTTCTGAGATACTTGATGTCTCCAATTTCTGAGTTGTTCTGATGTTCTGTAGCAAAAACCAGTCTGTTCTGGGTTCTCAGTGCTGCCAGCACAGGTTTCTGCTTCTTAGTTTTTAATCTTTTACTGTCATTTTTGGGGCACTGCAGGAAGGACTGGAAGTAAGAATCTGTGTTCTATCAACTGTGTTTTCATGTTAAAAACTCTTTACATGTTTATCGGCCACATATATGTGAGTATGAAAGAGAAAAAAAGGAAGAATGTGAGAATGTGACTGTGTGTGTGTGTGTGAGAGAGAGAGAGAGAGAGAAAGAGAAACACAGAGCATGAGGGAGAGGGAGAGGGAGATTGTTCTTGTCCTTTGCTCAATGTTCTATTCGGTGATCATTTTTATTTGTAAGAGTGCTTTATAAGTTAAGGATATTAACCCTCTTATATATGCTAAAAAAATTCCCCCCACTAGAATCTTTTTTTAAAAGCTTTATTTTATCCTCATTTCAGAGAAAAGAAGTGTGTGTGTCGGGGCAAGGCGGGGACAGACAGACCGACGGAGATGGAGAATGACAGAAACATCAGTTGGTTGCCTCTCACAGAGTTGTACCCACAAACTGGGCATATGCCTGGACCAGAAATCAAACCTGTGACCTTTTGGTTATAGGAGGATGGTCCAACCAACTGAGCCACACCATCCAGGGCCCCCACTAGAATTTGATCATAGGATAGAGCCAGGAAACCCTTCTGTTTGCACCACTAAGCCTTAATCAGAAGTACCAATATTCTTGAGTTGGGTCCAGAAATCTCAAGGTACAAAAAAAACATTACACAGGGAAAAAACAAAGCAACAAACCAAAAAGAGAAAAACTTCACAACTCCCATCACCATATTAAATGTTGTCAACTTGAAATTTTACTCAGGAACAAAAATTCCTGAATAAAGTATAAAGCACTTATTGGTATGGGATGTCAGTCATGTCTGCTGAATAAATTGACAATTTTTGTTCCTGCCAGGATTGAAAAGTTCTTGCACAGACATGAGGTGCAGGTTATATTCTTTTTTGTCTCCCGTATCCGCAGAACAGGCAGCCACGTTGTGGTGCCAGAACCTACCCTGTTAGTAGCCCCAGCTGGTCTGCATGCAGGCAGCAGAGAAAATATCTTAATTTTCAAGTTATCAGGTTGAATTCATACTGCTGGTACTTAAAAAAATCTCATTTTGATTTAAAAAAGGAACAAACTGATGCAAAAGCCAAAAACAGAGAATAAGTATGAAACTGTGTCATATGTTTTCTTCTAACAGTGACTACATTTTCAAAGAAATGGGATGAAGACATTGTCTGGCTGGCACGGGTCCTGTTCTTACCAAATATTTTAAAAATAATTACTCATTTCAGAAAAATTCTTACATTTCATTTAGCATTACAATACATATATTTCCATATCAGAGTGTTGTTGACCTTAAACCTATGAGATTGAACTGATAATCTTAGAGCATTTTTGACCAAGAAAAACAATAATTTCATATGATTCAACCTAACACAGGGCAAACTACATACATAGATACTCAACTTCTCTCATAAAATAAATTTATTTCTCAAAATATAAACCAGCAGGTATTCCCTCTGCTAAACACAAATAACTAGATCACCACGTCTCTATCCTCAGGGTCTGTGAACTTGAAATCAACTTTTCATTCAACTTCCTGTAATAGTTATTTAAGAAAGGAGAGTTGAAGAGGGCAACTTTCGTTTTTCTGTTTCTTGAGGAAGTGATAGGCTGAGTTAAAAATGAATGGGGGTCAGTTAATAAACTCTTAATTCAACCACATAGAGCCCCTGTTCGCCTTTACCATCTGGGCTATCGTTGTGCAGAGATGCTGTCCCCTTCACTGGTATCTTTTACACATAAACAACTGAAATATTTTATTATTTTTACAAACTGATTAAAACAGCTCCCCAACAGAGATTATGCTCTGTCAAGCTTTAGTTTGGCAAAGTAAATTCTTCAGGGAAAATTACATTTTTCATGCCACAATCAGTTTTTTCTGCATAGGAAACAAGCCCACAACCAGGTGGACCTTTTACAAACTTATTTCTCTGGAAAATACAATTCCTGAATTTGAGGATTTAACAATGTAGGTGCTGAGGTCTAGACGCAACACACACTTTACGGTAAGGTTTCTGCTCTGCTCAGGCAGAAATCCTCTGAAGTCTCAAACCCCAGCATAATGTCTCCCAGATGTCTCAACTAGTTGCCATGCCAACAAAAGCAGCTTCAAATTAAATGAGGGCCTGAAAAGGCACCTGCATCACTCCAGGGCTGTTGCGCATTAAATACAGCTCTCTTGACAGGGACTCTGAGGTGCCATTAACGTGAACAGCAGCTATCTGATGGCTGTTTCTGAGAAAGTTAATGAGGGTCTCCAAACAAGAGGAAAAACAGGATGCTCGCTCCCTTTTCTTGTCCTTCCAAATGGGACAGCCTCTCTAACAGCTGGTGCACCCGCTGGGTCAACGACTTGGCTGTGGCCTTTTAAGTTACTATTGTGTGAAGATAAAATATAGAATCAAAGTTAGGGCTTTCAGGATAATAATAACAAGTTAACCATTTTCTGCTATTAAAACTCCCATTAAAAATATGACCGTAAAAAACACACTGCGCATGGTATGCCACCCTCATAGTGATCTGAACAGTCCTGCTATAAAATAAATTGCTGATTGCAGCAATTAGTTAAGAAGCTCCATGAACTATGTATTGCAAAAAGTACTGATTTGCTTCAGAAAAATGAATGGTGCAAACGAACAATTATAATGTATGGGCGGGGGGGCAGTTCTGATGTCTCAGATGCCCAAGAGAAATAGCAGTGTTTGTGTTATTTTTTTGCCATACGGACGTTTTAGAAGTTTCTATAACATGGTAGAAAATAGTCCTTTTGTTGCTTTCTCAACTATTATTAATCATTGGGGAGTACCACTTAATACACACACACTTAGGACAGCCTGGTCTCCTGACTCCTAGTCTAGCGCTCTCTCTACCTCACCAAGTTGCTTCCCATAGGAGCTGGCCTGCTATTCCCATTTCTTAACCAAACAGCATCCCAGTATGCAGATTACTTTGAAATAAAGAAAAGCTGAATTACTTATAATTACTGTACTAGGATAAGCAAGGAAAAAGGAAGCTAACTTTGCTACATGACACACCATGCTGCCTCCTTCAATCCTTGTAACACCTACTTTTAACCCTCAAGGCTGGCAGAGGTTAAACTGCTGACACAACTGGGATTCAAACCTTGATGGTCAAGATTCTGAGGTCTGACCATTTCCACGAAATTTTTCCTCATTTTGTGTACTATGAAAAGGGGAAATGAAATTCATGAGACATTGATGCTACTTTCATGTTCCAAAAATCAGGTTTCAAGGAAAATCAGAAGTTTAATACTTCATTACATGATGCAGCTTTCAGAATACCTCCTCTGCCACGTGTTTTCAAATGGGAACTCCTTGTTCATTCTTCAGCATGGTCCTAGGCACTGGAAATGCCAGGTGCACAAGAGTGTCAAAGGCTTCACTGAGTTTATAGCTTAATGAGGAAAATGAACAATTAAACAAGCAATTACAATACAGTTACTTAAAGATTGCAACAATGTTATGGTTGTTAGCCTCGCAAACCCTGTAGGTGCTGCTCCGGAATTGAAGATGCCAGGCTTGCCAGCAGGAGTAAAAGCAAAGAAGCACAACCAAGACATATTAAATAGATAAATCTCTAAATTATTAGAATTGCTAAATTCCAGTACAAATAGTTAACCCTTTAGTTAAACATCTTAAGAAACCATTCAGGTTCCTTCAACTCATACTTAATTTCTAAATTACCCACACATTCTAACTGGCAATTTCCTTACATCCGTAAAAACTCTTACGTACACACTTACATTTGGTTTCTTAAAATGGTTCACCTTAAAACACAAACCACATGAGAAATAATAAATATAAAAGCAATGAATATTTACGGAGTTCTCATTATGTGCCAGGTACTTAACTTGCTAAGCACTTCATATGAATTATTTCAACGAATCCTTACAACCTAAGTGGCAGGTTACTCAGGAGAACTAATTGTTCTCATTTTCAGTCTTCCCTCGTGGAAGGAACTGAGTCTGAAGATGTCTGTCTGCAGCAACTGCTCAAATCCACTTACGTAGTTGAATTCATTTCTCCCAGTGCCTGATTGGGACCTTTCGCTCTGTCGCTAGTAGTCCACAACCTCAAAGAAGTAATTCTAGCTTGCTGAAAAGTATTTTTGAGCCTACCAGATACCACTTTTAACATAGATCACCTCATTTAGTCCTCCTAACAACCTGGGACTATTCTCATGTTAACAGATCTAGACTGGGGGTGAAGGACTGTCAGGATAACAGGCCAAATAATGATACTCCTTTTACTGACAATTGAAAAATAATACAAAAGTTAAAAAAAAAAAAAAAAAAGGCCAAAGAGGTTAAGTTTTTCTACTGCATACTCTCTGCCTCTCCACCTCCTGAGCATTTGCCTTTCAGTCTTACTCCTTTTACCCTTTAGGCAAATTACAAAGCTAAAATTGACAATTCAATAAACATTCCCTTGTATCCATGAATCCATATATGCTTACTTGAATAGGTTCATATTCCCTATTTAACAAATGAGGAGAACTTTAAAGATTAGCATGTGTATGTGTATATATACTCCTATAACAGGGACCCCCAGCTAACTTTTTGTATGGAGTCAGGTAAAGGGTTGGATTAGTAACCCTTTATTTGGGGAAAAAAAATCTGAACCAGAGATGGATCGAAATAGAGGACAGACCTTTGGTGGGAGGCCTAAGTTGAAAATCTAAGTTCGGGAAACATTAAATATGATAAGAAAGAAATTGCAACCTCTACATTTTATGAATGAAATCTGTCACAAATAGGGCAAATTTCACTGTTGGTTATAATCTTTTTCTTTGCACAAAGGTTTTCTTTTATTAATTTTTTTTTTTTTTTTTTTTTTACCATTCCTTTCCTTCTTTTGTTCTGACAACTGGGACACTAAAATTATGAAAGCACGCCACCATTAGTGAGATCCAGAGTCAACCCTGATGACACCACAGTCTGTAGAATAACGCACACCAGAGTTGTCAGTGCACAGCGCCCAAATGTAAGATGTAGGACAACCTGCTAGAGTCCCACAAACATTGCTGAGGAAGAAACTGTGTTCAAGGAGGACAGAGTTTAGAACAGAAAAAGGAGGAATGCAGTTGGGAATACAGACAGATCAGAAAAGCAGAGAAGAGGGAGGGGTGTTTAGTATAATTGTAGTTTTGTACAATATTTTACGGGCTACAAGACCAGGTAGGAAACAAATCTGGAGCCAGGCAGTGAACTACAACTCAATGGTAAGCTTCCCCTGACCTCTGGCTCCAATTTAAACAAATCTGTACCACGATCAATATCTGTTTAACCCACCTCTGTGGTGCTGTATCTATTTTCGGAAGTAATTTAAGAATGCACGATCATCAGCCCCATGCCAGAAAGCCTAACTACTCCAACTGTCAAAGGTAATTCTGCAGAAAAAGCTACACAATCACCACAGAAACAAATGCTGACACCAAATTCTGACCTCAATCATGAGTAAGATGATTGAGTCCCTTTCTGTTTTTAGGAGGTCATTACCCCAGCAGTCTCAGAGGCTACAGGACCGGTGCCAACTGCATCTTTGTTTAACCATCATCATTAGCATCACCATGTACTAAATGGGCACCACGTGGGTGCAAAGGGCATGCCAACTCAATGACAACATAGAAAAAACGATGGACAAATGCAAGGCAACATTCAAAGGTTAGAAAATATTGAGACTGGTATATAAAAATCAAATACAGAAAATAAAAAAGCAAAAATATTTCAATATACATGGCCATGAAAGTGTGATCAAGAAAAACAGCTGGTACTGAGTTTTCTCTATGTTAGGCATCCAGCTTTAAATTTATTTAGTCTTAACTACTACCAATTACACTAAGATTCTAGCATTCTGCAGAGTTGGTGCTAGAGCCCAGCTTTTCTTCTTAATCTGTGCTCCTTCAAAAGATTAACTAGTGGCCCTGACTGGTGGCACAGTGGATAAGGCACTGGCCTACGAACCCAAAGGTTGCGGGTTCGATTCCCAGCCAGGGCACATAACCAGATTGCAAGCCATGTCTCCAGCCAGGTCCATTTCTGAAGGCAGTGAAAGGCAACCATACATTGATGACTCTCTCCTTCTATGCCTCTCTCCGGAAATAATAAAATCTTTTTAAAAATTAAAAAAAAAAAAAAAAAAAAAAAAAGATAACACTTCAGAAAAAAGATGAATGAAATAATTCCACTTCAAGAGAAAAGACCAGGAGACTGATTTTTAAAATGAGGAGTTAAGTGGATTTAGGCAGTGGGAGGCAGTGTAGTGTAGGCTTTGGAATCACAGACAAGGTTAGAATCTTGACTCTGTCACGTACTAGCTTGATCACATTAGGCAAATTAATGCCAGGGTTTAGATGTTGTATGTGAGCCACATACAAATGCAGACGCATGGTGAACAGGGCTTAGGTGGTTAGCTGCTGTCATCATCATTGTTACAGGAGGGAGGGAGAGAACTGAGTTTGTTAATCATCAGTATGTTAGGCACTGTGCCAAATGTCCTACATACATCATTTATTCTTCGTTGCAACAGTCCTTTGAAGAAAAATATTATCTATTTATCACTGAGGAAACTAAGGCTCAAGGGAGAGTACCCAGTAACTTTTTCAAGGTCAAAAGCTGGTAAGTTGTGGGACGGGAAGAAATCACAGTTGAACTCAGGGCTGCCCAATATCAAAGTTCACGCCTTTGCCAAATTGATTGGGTTCTTATTTCTCCCCAATATTTTCCCCTTCCTCCCAGGAAAAAAACAAAAGAATGTAAGGAAAAAAGAAACACAAAGCAGGCAACCAACTGATAAAACTCTTTAAAAGGTTCTTGATCTTAAAAGGAAAGATCAAGCATTCTCAAAAGCATATCATTGCTGAAGAGGACAATTTTATTTACTTATCAATGGGGTCTTTATGTGGTTTTTTGGGCACCAAATAAACATTATGTTCATGATAAGTCACACCCCTTCATGAGGACAAAAACCTTTTCCTACACCAGGAAAAGTTTTCTATAGTATCTATTATTTTTGAGAGAGACCCAGGGTTGGTTTTGGACAGGCTGGAAACTAAAAAGGGAGTATTTACAAGTACTAATCTCTGTATCATCCATATATATCCCCTGAGATCTCTGGTTTTGGTAAAGGGCTGCTAGTAATCTTAAGTCTTGAGTCAGTGCAGTAAAAATTAGCTATTAATTAGATTGGTGTCCACATTTCCAAAACAATAAAAATATATATACATATCATAAAACTTTGCTTGGCTCACACATGACATATTTCCTTTGAAAAAATGCTTATTTGACCTAATCCTATTTTCCACCCTCTGGCCCTCTTGCCATCTCTAAGTGACATAACAATAAGAGGAAAAGACTATCAATTAAACACGCAATTATTAAACCAACTGTATAATTTAGTGCTTTCAATATTTAATAACAATATTCATATAGTATTCAGAGAGCAAACTGATATAAGTAACACACAAAGAAATTGTACTCTGGCTAAAATACAGGTTTGTATTAGTGTGCTGTAGGTCTATTAAGTTCCCTGAAGTACTGTTCTCAAATAAATTGAGTTGGTAGCAGGAGACTCAGCTGGTCCATGAAGTGGCTAAAAGCCCCATTGCTTCCCCATATCCTCCAATTAAGACAAATCTAATATATTTAGTGGCTTCTGAAATCTCTAGGTCTCCACGTAACACATGCTTCCTGGTATCTGCCAACCTTAGAAAATAAAATCAGAACAGTGGAATATAACAAAAAATCAAGTCAGTAGAGCTTCCCTAAACTCTCATACCTGAGTTAAGTATGTCAAGAGGCCAATAATTGGAAGGTTAACCAGAAGGTTAAGCAATTCAGGAGAATGATAATGGGGTTGAGTCTTTTCAGCAGCTCAAATTAGGTGTGGCTTTGTTGTTACTCAGTACTACCCTCTAATAGCTGGGAGGCCTTACAGCATTTCATTTCCACCAGCTGGGAAGTTTTAGATACTTCTTTTTCATGGTGAGGTTAAAGACTAAAGTTTTTGATTTTTTCTTTTTTTTTGCTTCACCTGGAACACAGGTGTTTCAAAGAGCTGGAGTGCATAAGTTGTTCTACCTACACACAGTGGCTCTCTTCAAAGCACAGTGAAAAAAAAATTCCAACTGTGAGTTGGAACTTCAGAACCACCTCAGGATTTTCAAATACACTAACACTTAGGTAATCTTTATGCAAGCAGGGGATCTGACTACTACTACAGGCCTGGAAAGGGGAGTGGTTCTTGGTGTAGCAGGCTGAAGGAGGAAATTATGTCATATCCTTTTAATTAATAAGAAAGGCTTGGTAAAGCTAACGAAAATAGCAATAAGAAAGATTAATGTGGATGCAGTCTAGATGAAAGGCTAGGTGTTAGCAACTGTTTGTTAAACATATTTTCTGGGAAGAGGAGGTCAGGTAAGGAATTATCAAGTGCTAACAACCCATTTCTCATTAAATTTTCATCTTGTAAAAAAAAAAATCCTCTCTCTATAAAACCCATTCCTCATTAAGACTTCACATTTTGTTGAAAAGAAAATCCTTTCTATACACAGGCTAGGTTTGTTACTGATAGGCCATTATGAAAGTCCATTTGTTTTTGAGAACTTTCCAATGACATGTTGGTGGGTCTGACATACTATGTGCTTCTGAAAGTTCATGAGTTCCTATTGCCTATTGGCTTCACTAAATTCTACCTCAGTCAATTTATCTTTCTCTTCCAATTCAATCCTTAAAATAACTAGGAGGTGGGTACAACTATTATTCTCATTTTATTAACCAGTTAACTGAGGTACAGAGGTTAAATAACTCGCCCAAGAGGACACATGTAGTAAGAGGCAAAGCTGGCAATCTAGGCAATTTGGCTCCAAACTCCATGCTCTTTGCCACTATGGTAGATTTTTGTTCCTTTGCAACCCCGAGCTAGCAGAAGATGCTGGCTACAAAGGCCCTGAACTAATCTGAAATAGTAGAGGACAAGGACTTTGTTCTTGTCTCATTAAGTAAGTCACTAAACTCAAGGCTGCTACTGCCAAGCAGCAGAACTAAGGGATGAAGAAAGTACGGCTGGCAGAAGGAATGGAGGAGACTGACTTTAGTGCTACAAGAACATGTATGGGAGGAGCCACCAAGGCTTTGTAGGAGAAAAAAAGGAGATGCTTGTCAGTTGCCTAATGCAACAATCCCTGAAGAATATGGGATGAAGGTCAATTTTCCACATTCTCATGTTTAGGCCTGCCAACCAGTCTATGAATAAGACTGTTCCCATTCCTCAGACAGAAGGGAAAGAACAAAACTGATTCATTACATAGCTTCTATAGTCAGTAAGGGCTGAGGCAATTTATATATCAGGAATGCTTACTATTGATAAGGTGCTGTGTAAATATGTCATAAGAAAGCACTGATAAATAAGCACTTTAATCACAGAGCTATTCATGTCAGATAGCTCAAGTTGTATACATGTGAAAATTTGTGGTACCATCTTATGTTAAAAAAAACTACCTATCAGGTTACTCACCATCTGGAGTTCAGAACTATAGCAGTCTGCTCTGCCTGCTAATAAAGTCTGGACACATTTAATTTCCTACGTGCGATGAACGACTAATGTTTGAAAAACTATCAATGATGTGTTAGAAGCTTTCACATAGCAAAACAGGGTATTTAACTGTTTTAGCTGGATTGGGAGAGGAAAATGAAGAACCTGTTGTATCAAATTATTTCCTACAGAACAAATATGGACAGAAGCTTTGAAAACACAATTTCAATCTCTAAATAGACTTTACTGACTTCAGATAATGAAAACTGATTCATTCTTTCTTTAATATTGTACAGAAAGCAACACTAAGCCAGATTATGAAAAAGAAATCTTGCAATTTAAATATTTATTAAGTAGGCACAATATAGGTCAACAGTTCTACAATCTTTATTTTTTTATTAGTCTTTATCTCTGTGTGATACATGTTGGAACAAATATGAAAATCAAGTGATTTTTCCAAAAGGACACAGTGAATTTTATTTAATTGTAGTATGCAGATCCTCAAGTCTGGCTCTTCAAGCCATGAATTCTCCTATATGAAAAGTCCAAGAATGACTGTTAAAAATTGCATAAAGCACTAATTCTGAAATCCTACCATTTCTGTTTGAAAGAAGAAAGGTTCACAACCATAAATGTGTGAGACTTTATAGTACCTTTCTACCCACATTTTTTTCCTTTCAAAAACTGGTCCACAGAGAAGGGAAAATTTCAACCTAGATCTCAGATATGTAACCACCACTGAAATAAAAATGAGGGCATTAAATAGCATGGATAATGAAAATGTGGTTTATGGATATTGAGGACTTCAAACAATGCTCTCCATGTGAAAGAAAAACAGCCATGCATCACAGAGAATTGCTTTCTCTTGGAACAAATGGTCAGCCCTAAATCTCATCATCTTCATTGCAACCAAAAGCATGGGCGCCTTTGCCACTAGGAAAAAAATCCATGTGTGCTCCAATTAGAATCACTGACCTTTTCTGATGCATGCTGCTGTTTCTCTATAGAAATCAATGGAATATAAGGTCACATTGTTAAAATGTTGAATACAACAATCTCCTTCCCAGGCAAAAGCAAAATACCTTTCCTTTTTAAGGTAAATAATTTATTCTATAAAAACATCAAATATTAAAAACTTAAAACTACTTTTAAAGTACAATTTAACATTTCTTTCCATAAAAAAAACTAGGAAGCTATCATTCTATATGCTCTGACATAGTCCAATAGTCCAGAAGGTTCTGTTGGCTGAGTCCTTGTCACTAAGGCTATAAACACATGTGTAATAAAACACAACGAGCATTCTAGAGAAAATGGTATTATTTCAAACCTCAGCTCTCTTCTTCTCAAAGTACCCTGGAGGAGGCAAAGGCAAGCTCTGTGTCTGTCAAATGTAGACAGTGGAGCCTGGCGACTACTAATCTCCTATTGTCATAGCCATCCAAAGCAAATGACATACACAAACCCAAGGAATAGAAGCCAAATGAAATGACTGGAATAGTCACATTAAAAAGTGCTATTTCAAAGAACTTCTACCTAGTTTAAAACCACTTTATTTTTTCTTATGTTTTCCCATTTTTAAAAGATTTTATTTCTTTTTAGAGAGAGGAAATGGGATGGAGAAAGAAAGGGAGAGAAACATTCCTCACACGCCCCAAACTGGGGACCTGGTCCACAAAACAGGCATAGGACATACCCAGGAATCGAACTGGTAATCTGGTTTGCAGAAAGGCAGAGCACTTTTTTCTACTTAAGAAAATTTGGTTAATCTCTCTATTATAAAATTGATTACTTTGTATTATAATTACTTGAAAACTGTCCATCATCTCCATTGAACCATTGAATTCCTCAAGGATAACAGCAATGGCTGTTGTCCTCTATACTACCTGGTGGTACATCTTTCCTGAGAGTCAATAAAGTTCTAAAGTTAGACCATAAAACAAATATTGATTTGCACAGAAATCATCTGGGAAGACGTTATGTTGGAGACCAGTCTATCAAACTCTTATTAACTTCAACAGGATTGTGTTCTCTGGCATTGGAACAGAGTGCTGTTTTCTTTGATCGAACCCCATATGAAACAGAGGTCTTGTGTTAAAATACCTCTCTCAACACCAGCATCACACCCAGTTTGGTGAAATGCTCTCACTACGGGAAGCCTACGAGAGCTGAAATGACCTGAGGAAGTAGCAGTCTTTATTCCTATCTCATGTTCATGCTGTAAAATAAGCTAAATGAATGGAATTTGGCAAAAACTCACTAATATCTCTCTTAATGATGTAAAAAATAAAAACCATGTTGCATATGCTTCAGTTTAACTGCATGACTCTGACTCTACTATAGTTCAAAAACTCATAGTTCAAAGAATAAATGAAGCAGAGTGTTTGGGTGATTAATTCAAGGTTCTCTGATTCAAAGACACATGCAGCTTTTAAACTTCTGATACCTCATTTTGAATACAGCCATTCCATTGGTGGTGTGTCACAATAAAAATAAAGTTAGAACTTTTGCCTAAGATATGATATATTCTGAGATTCTTAAAGCTTAAACAGAAGATGAATTAGATCTCAAGATTATTAAAGATCTGTAGATCAATCATAGTTAATTTAGTTGTCAGAAAATCATTTATGGCGTGGCCTCATACCTCAGTTGGTGAGAGTGGGTTCGATCTCCAGTCAGGGCACATACAAGAAGCAATGAATGCCTAAGTAAATGGAAGAATAAATTGGTATTTCTCCCTCTCCATTCCTCTCATCAAAATCAATCAATAACTTTTTTAGAAAGCATTTCTGATGGACTTATAAGAGCATGAACATAATTATGGGGAACATGGTCTCCATTTAGAGCTGCTATGTAGAGGAGTAAGATGCTTCCGTCTCTCCTTTTTCAGGCTATGGTTGGTCCCTGGGCTATTGTTCTAAGACCACTTTAAAAAATGACATACTATAATTAATTCCATAGTCTCCTATCCTTGTTTCATTTAGCAGCCTTTACAACAATCCAATCTTAGCCAGATGACACAACCAGCTGGCTTATATTCACACATTCGAAGTCCCTCAGGTGGTAACTGAAAATTTCAACATTCAGGTTGATAACCACTCTAGTTCTTTAGCCACCTCAAAGCATCACTACTTACATTTCACAGCGATTACAATGTGTTCTAACCACACATGCCTTTCTTGGCAATAGTCATTGCCTCTCAGCCAAGTCCTTGTTAAAATGTTTTAAAAAATCTTTTTAAGTTGTGGTAGAATATACATAACATAAAATTTACCATTATAACCATTTTTGCATGTACAATTCAGTGGCATCAAGTACCTTCACAACACTGTGGAACTATGACTACTAATCAATTCTAGAACATTATCATTCTCAAAAGAAACTCTTTAAGTTTATGAAAAACATTTTTAATTCTGTCATACTCCTTACAACAAAAAAATCTTTCACTGGCCCTGGCTGGTGGCACAGCAGATAAGGCACAGCAGATAAGGCGCAGCGGATAAGCCCAAAGGTCGCTAGTTCGATTCCCAGTCAAGGCACATAATCAGGTTGCAAGCCAGGTCTCCAGCCAGGTCTGTAGCTGGAGGCAGGTGATGTCTTTCCCTCTCTGCCTCTCTCCCTTCTCCTTTCTCTACAAATAATAAATAAAATCTTAAAAAAAAATCTTTCATTGGGCTTTCAAATGTCTAGCAAACAAAGACAAATTTTCTAGGTTCGACGTTCAAGGCCCTCCATGACTTAGGCCCAAGTAGCTTAATTTCTCATTAGCATGTATGCCCACCTGGATGATTTGCCACTCCCTAAAAGAAGTTCCTAACACTCCCTTCATCTGGAATATCCATCTTCCTTAATGCAACCCGCCCAAATCCTTTTCATCCTTCCACACTGATCTGAAATGTCTCTTTCTCCATGAAGTCTTACTGTTTTGCTGCTTCAAGCATTCTTCTTTTAAAGACTCATACCATCTGTCCATATATATTTTTGCACATTCTATTACATATGATATTTCTTTACATCTTACTTGACTTCAGACTGCATTGAGGGAAAGCATGAAAAGGCAGCAGTGGGTTACAAGCACTCCTGGCCCTTTGGAGTCGACATGGGTTTAAATCCCAGCTCTGTTATTTCTAAGTGATCTTGGACTCGTTCTTCACCTTTCTGAGGTTTAGTTTCTTCATCTGAAATCCTCCAGAGATTAGTAAAGTAATATATACATGGTAGTGCTAAAAGTTTGGCTGAATAAATAAACCCGACAAGATATTGTCTAAGTGGGGAGTAAAGTCAGGAATTCAACTGTTCTTGGATTGTTCTGCAACTTTCCTTTGTTTTGCCTTTTTCTGCATTTCTGTACTAGGCATCAGAGGTAAGAAGTCAAAATTGGTGACAGTGGAAAAGTAAAACTTTTTTATTTTTTAAATCATCAAATGCTTTTTGAGTAATCCAGCTTAGAAATTAAAATGGGAAAGTGAGAAAATTAGACCCCCCAATGCTCTTAAAATATGATTTTTTTCTATCACATTATACTTTCCCACCTAGATGATAATTATTATTTGTATGATTGTATCCCCCACTAGATTACAAACATGGAAGGCAGAAACTATCCTATTATTCATTAACTTTACAAATATTTTTTAGCACCTACTATACGTTAGGCACTGTTCTAAGGGCTGGGACCACAACAATGAGCAAAATTTAAAAAATACCAGGTTTTACGGAACACAGTTGATGTTTATGTTTATGAAATAAATGAAGAGGAAATTCTAACGATGTGGCAATCTCCAAAGCTCCTAGGATGCAGATTTCTGATCTGTGCTGGCACTGTTGTTGCAGAAAGAGTACACTTACATATGCATACACAAATTGTACTTTTTGTTCATAGCTCAGTGACTCCTAGAACTGTTTCATAGTACCAGGGAATCATATATTGTATATTCCTTAAAAGATAAAATGTTGCTATGAGATAGTGTGCAATACTATCAATTAACCTGCTATATCTGGAGAGCCAAAGCCTACATGACTGCCTACGGAGGACTCTGACTGCCTACGGAGGGCTCTAACTGGCTGAAATGGACATGTAAGTCCCCTCACTGGCTTAATGACAAGTGATTCCTTTTTCCACAGTGCTGGCACAGGCCAAAGCTATTATCCAAACAGGGACACTTCTGAAAGTGAAAGGAAGAACTTATACCAGGACATCAGGTAAATCTACGAGTTTTGGCAAACTGGGGCACATGGTCACTCTATTAGACTTCTCAGTTCCATTGATTTTAGGTTGTAATTGCTTCTAGCACCAATGACCTGTACCACCTATACTGGTCTCTATAAAATACTAAGGTTATGTGTTTCCAGTTATAAATAAGCTTTTCCCAAAGCAAGCCAAATTTTAATTTTCAATCCAGTTGGCATCCAGTACTTTCTGGAAAGGGTCTTGGTTATGTATACAGTCTAGAATCCTGACTGACGCATGATAACTAATGTTTTCTAGTCAAACAATTAGTACTGGTTTCTCCTGGATTAATTTTCAGTAGGCTCAAAGTAATTAAGTACCAAACTGTTTTTATACAGACTTCCAAGAGAAAGTCAAAGTGTAAAATAAATAATGCAATCCTTTAAGCAAGCTAAAAGTTCAGCTAAGAGAAATACATTATCTTCCTTAATTATTAAAAAAATATATTTTTGATCCTGGCTGGTATGGCTCAGTGAATTGGTGCCAGCCTGTGAACCCAAAGGTTACTGGTTCGATTCCCTGGCAGGGCATATAACCAGGTTGCAAGCCAGGTCTCCAGCCAGGTCCTTAGCTGAAGGCAGGTGAAAGGTAACCATATGATGTTTCTCTGCCTTCCTTCCTCCCTCCCTACCCTTTCCTCTGAAAATAATAAATAAAAATCTCAACTGTCAGGACCAGTTGAGATCATGCTCCCCGGCATGTCACCAGTTTGGCTCAAATAAACTCTTATAAAAACTCAATAAACAAATAAATAAATAAATTTTATAGGTTGATATATTAGGTTTAAAAAATAGGAAAACACAAATGCTAGATGACACAGAGGTCATGGTAAATTTATTGCTCCTTCCATACCTGACTCCTGCTAAATCTGTAGGTAAATTTGTAAACAGTTATGATCTAGACATTACCTTTTTAAAAGATGCTTAAGGAGTTGGTTAAAGATGCATGGTCCTTCAAAACCCAGGCTAAATTTTTGGTGGGCAAAAACCTAAGGTTTTTTTTTTTAAACCTAAGGTTTTCCTAATACAGTAACTATTCAATTAATTTTAAAGACACCTGGTTTAAAATGTCTGTCTACTAAAAGTTAAAAGTTACATATGGAATATCACATCCCAATTTTCTCATCTAGAAAAAAGTAATGATGTGGTGGTGCTGTATGTACAATGGAAGATTACATAAGATTATTTCTTGCCCTTTATAACTTAAATAATATGGGAAATAACTCCATGAACTCATTCCTTTATCAACTAAATATTAGAACATCCTAGACAGACGCAAAGCCATACTTAGGAATACCTAAAACAACAAAACTTCAAACAGATCTCAAAAAACAAGTTTCTTCAAAGCACAATTTCATGATCATAAATTTCAAACTCAAAATATTACCCATTCTAAAATAGTCAAAGATAGCCCTGGCTGGTGGCACAGTGGATAAGGACTGTGAACCCAAAAGTTGCAGGTTCGATTCCCAGCCAGGACAACATTACTAGGTTGCAAGCCAGGTTTCCAGCCAGGTCCGTAGCTGGAGGCAGGTGAAAGGCAACCATACATTGATGTTTCTTTCCCTCTCTTCCTCTCTCCTTTCCCCTCTCTCTGAAAAATAATAAATAACATCTTTAAAATAAAAATAAATAAAATAGTCAAAGATACAAGCCTCCAATTAAAAAAAAGAAGAAGAAAAAACCACCATGTAAACCACATGTAATGTGTGTGCCATATTTCTGAGATACTACAGAGGGAGCTGCTAACACAGATGGATAATAAAGTTGAAATCAAGTAATAACTTCAGAACCTATTAAATGGTCAATATGTTTGTACTTTTATGTATTAAGGTGTTTTATTTTTCAGATGGAAGTTACAGAAAAAATAGTTTTGCTTTGGCTACAACATATTTGTATTAAAAAGCACAGGACATAGAAAATTCCTATTTAGGTTATTTTTAAAAAAATCAGTAAAGGCAGAGCATATATGTAATTTAAGGCATTTCTTATAGATCCATTTAAAAATGCAAATTTTTAATATCTTGCAATCCAAGTTAAATCATGCCTTCCTAAAATGTCTTTATAATCCTGTGGCAGCTATAGGTTTAATTCTTTTTCATATTAAAAGGATTCAATTCCAACAGGCACCACCACTTACAAATCTTTTTTCTCCTGTGTATCACTCTACATACAGCCAAAATTTATACAAGAGAAAATAAGAATATTGAGGTTTAAGTTTGAAACAGTTTTCTATCTGTAGCCAGCAACAAATGTCAGTTTTTAAACCTGAAGGTAAGAATAAATTAAAAAGCAACACATTGAAGGAAATGGTGTACTCCAAAGGGTTCCACAACTATTTAATGGCAAAGTCTTTTATTTAAACTTTCATGAACAATTTTGGGGAGAGGAATTTCCTAGAAAAATTCTGCTAACTAATGAAATGGGCTGAAATCACCTATCAAAGGCAACTATGCTGCCTGTGCCACTCATGGTTTTAAATCGTAACTGTGCTGATTTTTCCTCTGCTTTGCAAGTATTTAAATAATAATGACTCTAGGATCTCCTAATTAAGTGATAGTCAATAATGATTGAGAAATTGTAGTTTGTAGAAGCACACATAGGGTTTTTAAAGGAATGACAAACCCAAGTACATAAAACTAATATCTGATATTAATAATTCACGCTGGAATTATAAGACAGAAAATGTATATAATAAACTAGCAGAAAATGTATATAATAAACTAAGTGTTCAATGAAGAGCCTCAAAGTATATCTGACATATACTGTATATACCCTATTCACCGATTATGTGAAAACATTCTTTCCCTGAAAAGGTCTGTATGCAATAAAGGGTTAACGCAGTAGATCTGTGCTACCCAAACCCTATGCATACCACAAGTCTTTAGGACTGGCTTCTGACAGGGCTAATGGAAAATAACCTTTGTGCCCCTACAATATCCTGCTTCCGTAAGAGCATCTCAATATGCCTGGGGCTTCGGCCACACGACACAGTTTATGCTAACAATGTGATTTATGGCATACACAGGTTTTTGTTTGCTTGGGCCTTGGTCCAGCCCTATTAGTTTAGTTTAAACTCGGTGAGGCAAAGGGGAGAGGGCTGGAGACTGGGTAGCTATGGTTCCTTGGGTGCTCTGTGTCTGCCTGATGGACCTCCAGTAAGAACTCCAAGGTTTACGTGAGCTTTGCCAGCTGACAACATTGCCTGTCTTGTCACATACCTCATTGCTGGGAGAATTAAGCACTATCTGTACAATTGCACCAGCAGAGAACAATCAGAACTTTGCGCCTGGTTTGTCTGGGACTCTGCCTTACGCACCTTTTTCTTTTGCTGATTTTAATCTCTAACCACAAGTAAAATAGCTTTCTGGGTTCTCTGAGTGTTTTTAGCAAATCAATGAACCTGAGGGTAATCTTGCCCCTCAACCCTCACCCCAACACAGCATATAATACAGTAAAATTCTTATTCAAAAAAGAGAATTTCTTTTAATTTCAAGGTTTGGTGTCAGCAACCTGATTTCCAAAGAGGCAGAGATAGTGGTACACATTTATAGGAATGTCTTCTAGTATGTGAGTTTCCTTCCCACAAAACAAAAAGGAATCAATGCTTTTTCCTTAGTTACTACCAATGACATACAATTGAAGAGAAAAGAACTTCCTCAATTCTTTTACCTGAAGGTTAACTTTGTCCTTTAAAAAAAAAAAAAGATGTGTCAGAACCATCTGGCATGACCCCAAATCTCAGGTATACAAAGACACTCCTTACCAGTCTGGAGTCAGTGAAGGGCCAGTCCTTTCTTTGGAATGTGCAGAGTTGGAGAACCCCAAGTCCACTGAGCTAACCCTTTACAAGGGATTAATTCCATGAGAGATTCATGGGTAAAATATCATCAAGCATTATAGCATTCTAGAGCTTTTGGTTTATTAGATCAAAACACCTCAGCAATGTTGATTAGTGACAATTCTATCCACCTTACATGACTTTCCAATTCTCCAGTCAGTTTAACTGGTCTCTTTCCCTTTGGGAAGCTCTTAGTTGTTCCCAGTTACTAAGGAAATTATCAAAGATAATTGTCTAATATAAAATTACCTATCACCTGTGTTAGAATGAGATTTTTGTTTGGCTCAATGCTTAATCAGAAAAGTATCTTGTTATTATATTAATTTCTATTCTGAGTCACAAGTGTAGGTTCAACAAAAATCCTTGAGTGAATAAAAAGTTCTATCATGAGCTCACTGAATTCACTGATGTAGGATTTTCTGTCTTTCACTTAAAGCTGTACCAAGCACAGAATGGTAAACGGTAATGTTTTGCCCAGGAGTGTCCGAGGGGCTTATTTTCCTCCATGCATAGTCCCAGGCATTGTTTTACAATTTATTATTATCCATAATACCCAACACACTAATTTTACACATTAACTGTAGTTATGAAATGAAAATGTTAAGGACTCCATCCTGAGAGAATCATACATGCAGGGATTGAAATCAAGACTATTATATAGTCATACTACTTGGAAATGAACCTTAACCCCAACACTTACTAGCTCTGTGATCTTGGTCAAAAAATATTTTAAAATCTTTTGTGCCTCAATTTCCTGCCTATTAATGGGAATAATCACAACATCTTCCCCAGGTGCCTGGTATAGGGGTTAAATAAACTCATACGTGTAAAGAACTTACGGAAGCGATGACTATCGCCATAGCCTCCACCATCACGCCAAGGAACCTGGGGCATTTAACTCACATTATCTCTTTAATTTTCACCTCACCCCAAGTGGTAGGAAAAAAGGGCAACATTATTCTCTTGACTGAAAGGCAGCTATTATATAGTGACAAGTGCACTTTATTAAGTTGCATTACAACATAGCTGCCTCACTGGTTTCATCTGCAAAGTGGGGATGATAATAACTTACGTTATAAGGCTGTGAGTGGATGAAGTAAAATGTCTGCTCAGAAGTCCTGTTTTGCACTATCACCACTCAGAATATATTGGTAATACTAAGCTCTGTCAGATATTTAGGATTTCAAAATTACCTGGTTCCAGGTACTCAACCACTTCTGCCAGGATGACATTTAATACGCTTCAAGGCATGAACCCCAAAAGGTGCTAGAATTAATTTAAAAAGTTGTCCCCATTGTTCACATTCCCTGGTTAGGATACATTTCTTCAAAATAGTCAATATGTGGAGGTTGGAGTATGTCAAGGGCAGAGAGTACCTGAGAAAAGAAAAAAAAGTAAGATTTAGAGAACTAAAAAGGAAACAAATATATGGCATAAATGTAAGTAAATACTATTATCACTTCAATGACTTAAGGCTTGGTTACAACTGCTCACTAAGATCAACTAAATTTATCAGTTAAGAAACAGTCCTAAATATTAAGATGAGTTTGTAAACTTACTATCTAAAAGATAATTCTACCTGAACCAAATGAGAGAGGTAACTAGGTTATACTACATGCTACCAGAACCCCTGCACAGGAGAGTATCAGAAAGTAATGTCCTATTATTAATAATCAGTATTACTCTAAGAGCACGAGGAGCCACACCTACCACTCATTTCTTTATTTCCCTGTTCAAAAAATATTTAGTAAATATATTCTACCTGCAGGCACTGTGGCGGATCCTAGTGGCGGATCCGCCACACGGTTTATATAGGATCCACTGTGGCGGATCCTATATAAACAAAACTGGTATTCCTGCTCTCATGATTAGGGAAGAGGGAAGCATTAAACAAATAGTTACACAAATATATAATTATGATCTTTATTATTATGAAGGGGGAAAATAAAGGAGTAGGAAGAAAAAGCTTCCACTCTAAGAGTGGAAGGCTGAAGAGAGTTGGTCAGGCAACTATAAATCATTGAGGCAAGGAAGAACCAGGAATAGTCTAAAAACAGAAATGCCAGTACTTATGGAATATAAAAGGTGGGAGGAAAACAGGCTGGGATTAAACAGAAGAGAAAGGCAGGGAATGTATCACATACAAATGTTTAAAATTATGTTAAACAAAAAATAAAAATAAAATTATGTTAAGCATTTTGAATTTTATTTCAAGTTCAAAAAAAAAAAAAGTTACTAGGGTAGGAAAATGACTTTAAGGCATCTGAAATTCAGAAATTCAGGTCATTTATAAAAGCAGCATACCACCACCATCACTTTGGCCACTGAAATGTAACAAATAGGCCTACTTCCCATACCAGCTATCTAGCTACTCTTCTAAGTCTCAACTATGATGTCACATCTAACAGTATGAACATGCCTTGCTAATGAGAAATACCAGGCTCAAAGAATATGGAAGAAGTTATTTAATAGGAAATAAAATGTGTGGTAGTTCAAGTTCAAATTTTCTGAACTTTGGCTTAGTTTATTAAGAAATCATTTTTATCATGGAGAATTTCAAACACATAAAAGTGGGCAGAATAGTTTAAGGAATCCTTATGCAGTCATGTAAATCACTCATGTACACGCAGTACATGATACATGGCCATTCTTCTTTCATCTGTATCCTCCACTTGCCCTATGTAACTTTGAAGCAAACACTAGATTTATTTCAGCCATACATTAAATATCTCCAAAAGATAACACCTTTTAAAATATCTAATTAACAAATATAAGTATTTAATGTTTTGAACTGAATTAATTTCAGTTCTATTATGAAAACAAAGAAATGACTTATCTAGCCATAATGTTTTTAATTCATAGGCTGGTGCTCAATCCACTGAACCACACCAGCCAGAGCTATAATGTTTTTAATACCATAAAATATGCGGTGTTCAAATCTCCAATTTTTAAAAAAAAGTTTGTTAGTCGAAGTCAGGAGTAAAGTAAGATTTACTTATTATGGTTGATTTATGTTTTTAAGTTTAACCTATGGATTTCCCCTCTATCTCCTTTTCTTTTCCCATTATAATTTACATGGAAGAAATTTGTTCATTTTAAAGGTTATTCTTTTTTCAGCCAAGCCAACCATCTGTCACTTAAATTTTTTTCTTTTTTACTGAATTTGTTGGGGTGATACTGGTTAATAAAATTACATGTTTCAGGTGTAGAGTTCTATAACACATCATCTCTATATTGTATTGTGTTCACCACCCCAGGTTAAGTCTCCTTCCATCAGCATTCCCTCATACCCTCCTCCAATACCCCACTCCAACCTTCTATAATAAGAAAGCCTCCACCCACTTTAAAACCAGTTAAAATACAAAGGTTTTAAAATAGTTTTGGTGTTTATTATAAAGAATATCTATCTTTCCTTTCTGAATTAAAGTTGTACTTAGAACCTTGGCATAAATGGCAAATAACAGATTTTCCAGTTTGTTCAGAGAGTAATTTTTTTATTATATGAAAGATAAATTATCTCATTTCTGTATTTTTAATAAACCTATAACTAGTGTCATAAATACACATAAATTCATTTCTCATTATGTGATAGAACAATTTCTAACATAAATTTGATGCCTAAGGAAGGCTGTTAGAAATTAGTGGTTTGAATTCCCCTAGCAGTGTAGGTGGACATGGCTCGCCATGGAGACAACTTCCCTAATTTGGTGAAGGAAATAGACATGCAAATCCAGGAAGCACAAAGAGTCGCAAACAAGATGGATGCAAAAAGACCCACTCCAAGGCATATCATAATTAAAATGCCTAAGGCCAAAGATAGAATCTTAAAAGCAGCAAAAGAAAAGAAGTTAGTTACTTACAGGGGACTTCCATAAGACTTTCAGCTGACCTCACTAAAGAAACTGCAGGCTAGAAGGGACTGGCAAGAAATGTTCAAAGTCATGAAAAATAGGGGCCTATAGCCAAGATTACTCTACCCAGAAAAGCTATCATTTAGAATTGAAAGGCAGATAAAGAGCTTCCTGGACAAGAAAAAACTAAAGGAGTTCATCATCACCAAACCATTATTACATGAAACGTTAAAGGCACTTATTTAAGAAAAAGGTCAAAACTATGAACATTAAAATGACAAAAAATATAAATCCATCAACGTTTGAATCTAAAAAACAAACTAAGCAAAAAAGAACAGAGACAGAATCATGGATACAGAGAGCATCTTGGTGGTTGCCAGATTGGAGGAGGGCATGGAGGAATGGGTGAAGTGGTGAGAAGATTAAGAAGCACAAACAGGTAATTACAGAATAGCAACAGAGATGTAAGGTACAGTATGGGAAATGGAGTGGACAAAGGACTTACATGCATGACCCATGGACATGAACAATGGTGAGGGGATTGCCTGAGGGAGTGGAGGATATTGGGTCGAGGAGGGGCAAAGGGAAAAATTAGAATAACTGTAATAGTATAACCAATAAAATATATACAAAAAGAAAATAAATTTTGTAACTGGAAAAAAATTAGTGTTTTACTTGACATCTTTTGGACTCTAAACTCTTGTATCTGAACAACAAAACACCCTGGTCTTGCGGGAAAACAGAATGCAATGAGTGACAGCGTCCATTAGACAAAGCTATTTCACACTTCAAATCTATTCGCTGTAATTAGAGGTTATCTCTAGGATAGTGACAACCATACATTTAAACCTTGATAGAAAAGAATAAGGCTTTCTTACTCCAAATTTGATGAGGCTTTTTGTAGAAAAGCCACATAAAATAGGGTTAGACATTTGCACTAAAGCATTTAGCTATGACTGTTAGCTTCAAAGGTGCAATATTTTAGACTCTTTTCAAAAATTTTTTAACTGCCTATTGTTTTTTAGTCCTTTTCTTTTTTACCTCAAATTGTTATCAAAGGCTGGCATTCCACAGTGATTCTAGGTGGCACAAACAGAGCAAAGACCAGAAGAAATGATCCAGGAATCTCAGAAGTGAGAAGAAACAGTAGCAGTGTTTTGAACTTCTGACTTCATGACTAACTCCCTATTTACATGGCCCTAGTCCCTCCATAACTCCACTATTACTTGTGGGAACAAAGCATGTGAGGTTAGCCTTATACTGTAAATATAAAAGGATGCTTGCTTGTAAAAAGTCACAGTATCCCAACATACCATCAATCCCTCAAAGGATCTCACATACAAAAAGAGTAGGCATACTTGTCTAATTAAAAAATGAATTAAAGCTTACATAATAGCCATTACCACGTTTTAGCACATTTCTCAAATCTCTTATGAACTAGACAAAAGCTCATGATAATAGATAGCTGCTTTTTAGAATTTTAACATATGTGATGTTAGAAGATTCACCATGAATTGGTTACCTGATCAGTAAATGGCTTATCTTTTTAGCCAGCCCTTTAACAATAAATAAAACAATTGCTGCTTACCCCTAAATAAAAACTAGAAATCTTAACTGTTCATAGAATTAAGTCCCATGTTTAGAAAAGGAGCTACTACCTCTTCATTCTCAACCCCCAACAGATTTTAACTTTTTTAAGGCAGAGACTGTTATTACTATGATTTTTATAGAATTGTGACATATAACAAATGTGTACTAAAGTATAAAATTACTGAGTGCATAATTCATTTTTACACACACAAGTGTCTAATATGATGAATTTTTGTTCTATGGTTAAAAATTTAGATCAAGAAACTAAGCATTTTAACAACCCAAAAAACCCATTTGCCCCTTGCTAATCAAAACCTGTTCCTACTCAGAGGTTACCGCTATTCCTATTTCCATCACCAGAGATTTATTTGACCTGTCCTTGAACTTTATACAAATTGACTCATAGAGTGGAGTGTTTTGTGTATGGCTTCTTTAATTTACTGTTATACCTGTAAGATTCATGGTTTGGATTACCTTGAATACAGAGGCCACATCGGGGAGAGCATGACTAACCACAAATTCTGTGTTGATGTGGATCAGTGGTTCATCCTGTTTATTGATGTGGACGGAGTACACCATTATGAGTGGGATGCAACACAGTGTACTTATCCAGGGTACTGGTGGCAAGCATTGGGGTTGTTTCTAGGTATTTTGAGTAAAACTACTATGAACATTTATGTATAGATCATTTGGTGGATACATGCAATCATCTGTCTTGAGTATAATAAGAAGTAAAAACAGCTGGGTCACTGGGTAAGGTGTATATTTAGTTTTATTAGAAATCAGCCCTGGCTGGTGTGGCTCAGTGGATTGAGTGCTGGCCTACGAACCAAAGGGTCACTGATTCAATTCCCTGTCAGAGCACATGCCTAAGTTGCAGGCCAGGTCCCTAGTTCGGGGTGCTCGAGAGGCAACCACACATTAATGTTTCTCTCCCTCCCTTCCCTTCAAAAATAAATAAAATCTTAAAAAAAAAAGAAAAAAAATGAAATATCCCATCCTTGCCAACACTGAATATTGTTAGTCTTTGTTACTTCAGCCATTTTGGTGGGAGGCGAGTATACAGCAGTATCTCACTGTAGTTTTAATTCATATTTCTCTAAGGGTTATACGACTTTGAGCACTTTGTCATATGCTTATTAGCCATTTGATTATTCTGTTTTGTGAAGTTCTTAAGTCTTTTATTGATGGGCAAAAATTCTCAATTTGTAGAAGCTCTTTATAAGATACATGTTTAGGTACAGAATTTACAGTTTGAAAAATGTCAAGTATTTATTTCTAATGGTCTTCCTCAAATACTAAATATTCATTTTTAAAATTGTTCTATCACATAATATATACCAGAAATAGGTTTTGCTAGATAAGTCTGTTTTTTCATTCTTTTAACTTTTATGATCATTAATTCTTTTTTCTGACTTTTAAAGCCATTACTGTATTTATCTCATCACAGTGATGAACATTAATTCTTAATGTTAACAATGTCCAGTTTAACAATCTTTTTAAAAAAAAAATGGTCAATGCTTTCCTTGCTTAAGAAATCATTGCTTATCTCAAAGTCATGAAGATCCTGTGTCTTATTCTAGAAGCTTTACTACTTTACCTTTCACATTTAAGTCTACGATCTATTTGTTTAAAAAATTTATTAATTTAATTTTTAGAGAGAGAGGAAGGAAGAAAGAGAGGGAAACATCAATGTGTGGCTGCCTCTTGCATGCCCAACTGGGGACCGGCCCCACAACCCAGGCATGTACCCTGATTGAGAATCGAACCGTTGACTGTTTGGTTCACAGGCCATCACTCAATCCACTGGACCACACCAGCAAGGGCAAAGTCTATAACCCATTTTGAATTAATTTATGTACATGTTGTGAAGTAGAGGTTTTTCATATGGAGAGCTAATTGATTCCTGTTTATTGAAATGGCCATCCATTCCTCACTGGATTGCAGTAGTGGTGCCTCTCTTATCAATCATATGTTCAAGTCAGTTTATAGAATTCCTATCCTATTTCATTAATCTATTTGTCCATCCTTGTCCTGCTTTCATTACCATGGCTTTATATGTCTCAATACGTGGAAGTGTGAATACCAACTTTGTTCAACTTCTTCAAATTGTCTTGAGTATTTTAGGTCTTTTCCATTTCCACAGAATGTGTCAATTTCCACACACACATATACACAAAACACTGCTGGGATATTGGTTGGGATTACACTGAATGTACAGTTTAATTTGGGGAGAACATGCCTACTAACTACAATAAGTTTTCCAATCCATGAACATGAGAGACGGTTATTATTTTAAGAGCATATAGAATCTGCCCAGTAGCACAAATTTTAGGCACTGAATAAACAAAACCAAATCCAACAAAAAGTAACCTAATCTACAGCATCTTTTGCCTTTTCACACTCCTTAGCAGAAGCATCAACATTAATAATGTCTACAGATAAACAGCATATCAACATTCAGAGAAGGGTTCTATTGCTCCCATGTTGGTATGATTCTTTATCCTACTTAAGAATCTAAAAGGCCTTGTTTGAGTTAGGTCAGGCTACATAAAAGGAAAATGAATGATCCTTGCCTCTGGTATCTCTTCTTTGCTTCCTTTACTCTTCTCTAGAGTATTCCAGAATGAACCGATTGGGAAAAGGTAGCTCCAAGAGAGATCACTGAGGTTAT
The DNA here is from genome assembly GCA_004026585.1 of Noctilio leporinus. Taxonomy (NCBI): domain Eukaryota; kingdom Metazoa; phylum Chordata; class Mammalia; order Chiroptera; family Noctilionidae; genus Noctilio; species Noctilio leporinus. The sequence continues at coordinate 119,915 of PVIW01001624.1, read as the reverse complement.
TTATCATTCTAAGACCCTGATATTTCTCTTTTTCTACAACTTTCATTCATTTACTCACTCTTCAAATAGGCTCCTACTATGCGCTTGATGCTACTGCCCAAGGACCAAAAAAAAAAGGCCCGAAACTTGGATTATAAGGTATAAGGGGCTCTTAGCAGAAATCAATGGGCCTCAGGGGCCTCTGAAAGGGCTTTAGAGAACCAGTGAAAGCCTAAAATGACATAACATTTTACGTATGTGCAGTTTTCTGAGAGGGGTCATGGCTTTCGTCAGATTTGCAAAGGAGTACAAGATTTTTTAAAAAACAAATCATCCCTTTTCCATGCTGATTTATGTGTGTAGTGTATACACATGGACAAGAATATGGGTGGATGAAGTAAAGAATATTTTGCCAGATTTTATAATAGCTCAGATTGCTACTAGACGCTAGTGATAAGTCTAAACCACATCCATGTTTATAAAGTTAAATCCATTTTTTTCCCCTAAGTTAATACATCTTTAAGGTTCTAAGTCCACGCAACAATTTGGGATATTAATCTCCTTAATATTATGGTATTTGTCTACCATCATTCACCAGAGAAGCTTAAAATAATACAGCTACCAGGGCCTCAACCCCAGAGATTCCAAATTAGTAGGTCTGGATGAGACTCATGAATCTGCATTTTTAAGGCTCATGGGTGATTCTAAAATACTTCTAGGTTTGGTTTCCTAGCTTTTGGTATGCATAGAACACAGCCTGTTGTTCTTTATTAATGTTTAACCGCGCTGCCAGTCCTCTCATGGCACCGTTACCATAGTATTTATCACATTACTGAACTCCTTGAGAATAGACACTTCTAGAAGCTAATGTAGTTTTAGGAATATAGGATGTATACAATAAAATTTTACCCAATTAATGAATATGGCCTCTGGACTTAAGACATATTTAGCCCGTAATCCTTGTGCCACTTCCACCTTGGGAAAGTGACTTAATTCTAAGATTTGGTTTATTCCTTTGTAAAGTAGGAATAACAAACCCTCTGTGACAGAATGTTTAAGATTAAATGAATTAATGTATGTAAAACATCTAGCATATTCCCTGACATAGAGTAATAAGTGTTAAATACCTGGTCTGCTTCCCTCAGAGGGGGCGGGGAGAGAGAGGGAGAGAGAGAGAGAGAGAGAGAGAGAGAGAGAGAGAGAAAGAGAGAGAAGACATACCATGCTTTAAACTTTTTTGTTTCCTCCACATAACCTAGCACTGCACTCTATATACAAACATCTGTTGCCTTAACTGTATCAAATACCACTTGCTTCTTACACATTCCACACATACCAGGTATGCTGGCCCTGAGATGTTTTTGTAGATAGATCACAATGCATAACAAATTCATTATGTATAAAGTAGTGGTGCCAGGCCATCTTCATCTCCAACCTCACCGGAATATTCCCACAGAAGTCACAAGTGCTAATGACAGAGCTTATTAGGAGCTTCAGACAGTGGTTGCTGTGTTTTAACAGGAGTGATTTTCAAGAATTCAGTTTGTTTCTTTTCTTACTCAATTCATTTTGATACTATCTGTGTGACTTAATTAGTCACACTATAGGAGTGAATTATGAGAAGAAATACCAATAGCAGCCTATTATACCATCCCTCCTTTATAAAAAAAAATCAAGATAGATCTGAATATAATAAACCACTGAAAACCCTAATAAGCAAATTATTTCTTCACTATGAACACCTTCACTTTAGTGTCTGAGAATGTATGTAAGATTTATATTCCTTTTTGCTAGAGTGGTACTAAGGCAAAAACTAAGCAAGCACTAGACATTTTAAATCACTTTCAAAATTTGAGGAACTAGTCATAAAATAGAAACGAATGATATTTTTAAAGTTACTGAAACAAACACATTCCTATGCAGTTCCAATAGACTGAGAGCCAATGATAATAAAAAGATTAAGAAAAATGATTTCAAGAGGGATAATGAATGAAGTATCTCAAAGGAGCTCCAAGTAAACATATTCTAAGCCTGATATTCCTAGTTTTCCCGAATACTTCAAGCTTATACAAATTTCTTTCTCAGAGAGAGAACCACACTTTGGCCAAACTTCTAAAGGTTCCTGTGCAAACCATCAGACTTGCAAGAAATGAATTATTACTACTTTTTCTGACAGTTTTTACTTCAGCAATTAAAATACCACAGGTTGAGTACCAAATGCTGAATGTGAGGCAGTTTTTCTTTTCACATGAAACTGCAAACTAAGAGTCCAATGCTAACTTTCCCCCTGTAAATTCTACATGTATCAAACTTTTGCACTTGATCATAGCCAAAAAGCCAAGAAGCAATTGCATCAAACTTTTAATTCAGGATTAAAGTGAAGCTATCTCTCAAACCACAATGATCCTATTTGGCCATAAGTCTTGACTAATTTAAACACAGCCATAAAAAAGCTAACTAACCTATGTTACTTTAAGAGCTGTACTATTTTTAAAGAGGTGAGTCTGTTTTCTCATATCTTTAACTTAATCTCTGATTAGAAATATTAAAAGATAAAGATAAAATAGGAGCCAACTATTTTCACTTAAATCACCCAGACTATTGGGTTGGCCAAAAGATCAGTTTAGTTTTTCTTGTAAAATAAGAGACACATTTTTAATTTTCATCAAGAACAATTATTTTGGATATTCGGAGTATGTCAGCTATCTCCCACTACTGGCTTCTAGTGGTTAATGGCCAGCGATGCTGCTAAACATCTTCCAATGCATAAGACAGCCCCATAGCAAAAAATTAGTTGGCCAAAGTGTCAACAGTACCAAGAAACTTCACAAACCACTTTTTATATGTTCAATCAGTCACAGCACCTTTTCTACTATACTACACTGCACAAATCTTTTTGTGTGTGTTTCAGTTGCAGTTTTACCTTTCTTAAAATAATAAAGTATAATATGCCAAAAATATTGCATATTTTCTTCCATTTTCAATATTAAAAAGGCTGCACAAAAATTCACCAATTTTGATAAGTTTTCTTTAAATTCATGCTGCTATGACAGCTGTCACAATAAAAATCTAACAAAATTGTTTCATGTGAAGTTATTAAGAGCTATCGCATAGGAAAAGCTAAGAGAATTTTTTGGCCGATCCAGTATATATTACACTCTATTTTTATGTTGGATATTAGTATAGTTCCTCAATTAAATATTAACATTTGTTTTACATCAATTAATATTTATCTGTCAGTAAATCTTAGAACTCACCTAAACTTGGCCATTGTTCACAAAAAGGCTCTAATTTGTCGCAGGTTTTTGAACCCATTTAATAATTCAATTACTTCTTTTTAAATTCTCTTTTGCTCTTTACTAATACAATTAGGAATGCTTAGGAAATAGTTTATTCCAAACACCAATTTCACTTACATTATCATGTTTAAAAAAACACAACATCTTCAATTCCCGGAAGACCCTTTTGCAAGAGACCAGATTCTGGAAGACGTTGGGCATCTTTTTGAGTGCTACTCTCTTTCCATCTCTTGGATCTGTTACTGACCTAAAGATGCAGCATTTGTGGAGAGAGGAAAAAAAAGACAGAGAGAAATCAATTTCAAACCTTGTTCTTTAATGTTTCAGAGCATGTATCTTTATCCTAAAAACTCAATATTAAATCCACTTAATAATGCTTAAGCTGTCAGTAAGAAAGAAGATTAAAAAGAAGACACATGTATAATCAAAGGGAATGTTTAACCCACAAAACTCATTTGCCATGCTTTTTTCTGTATTTTTAATCCCTGTCCAAATCTCTATAAATAGTTACTCTTTCTGAAAGGTTATTAGCAATACTTCTTGGGAGGGGAAGGACTATCAGAGGCAAAGCCATTTTATTTATTTATTTATAAAAAAGATTTTATTCATTATTTTTAGAGAGGGGAAGGGAAGAAGGCAGAGAGAAAGAGGAACATCAATGTATGGTTGCCTTTTATCTGCCTCCAGCCACAGACCCGGCTGAAGACCTGGCTTGCAACCTGGTTATGTGCCCTGGCTGGGAATCGAACCAGCGACCTTTGGGTTTGCAGTCCGGCACCCTTTCACTGAGCCACCAGCCAGGGCTGCAAAGCCATTTTAAAGATGGGAGGAAGAAAGTATAGAACATTAACATGATTGAGGTCAAATTAGTTTTACATGCTTTATTTTCAGAACCAAATTCAAGACAGACGAGAGGTTCATTCAGCTATTAGTTACCACATTTAGGTCAATATAGAAAACATAATTTAAATAGTTGGTTTCTTATATAAATGAACACCTTTTAGTAATAACATTTCAGTACCACCAGTAGTTGAGCAGTGACCCCTCCTAAGTGCCAGCTACGGCTGTACCTCTTTCCTTTTGTTTCTTAGCTCTTGTGAGAAAACTACCTCCTGTAATTATTATCTTTTTAATAGCAAAGTGCCCGCTTCCTCTTTTAGCCTTCTAACACCTGTACAATCAATTCCCTGTATTTCCTTATTTTTAAAAAGTAGTGTGGTTTCCATTTTTCTGACTAGACCCAATTGATACATATTAAATCAAAGAGCTTTTAAAAATCAATAAGTTTAGTAAATATGGCCAATTAGCAAATTGATTTTCCATAAATTAACATAAAGTTTTTCCCCCTTCCACCCATCATCTATGAATGGTTGTCCTTGTATAGTTTATTCTTGATTTATTTTGCTAGATTCCTGTCTATCATTCTCAGCTACCATTATCTTTTGGTTCCTGTTTCAGTCATCCAATGTTTTGGCTAGCCCTCCCAGATTAGTGTCATTTAAAAATCTTACCTGTATCTAAGCCATTAACTAAAGTTTAGAACAGAACTGAGAATAGATCTCTGCAACAGATATAACATTACAAACCGAGATTGGCATCTAAGCATTAATCTGGGTATGGTTATTGAATTAATTATTTGATTAACTATTGTCAGTTTATTTCTCCAGCTTGTGCACAAGGAAATCGTACATTCAAATTGCCTTCCTGTTATCTACTTATTTAAAAACCATACCAAACCTTTTTATGAATATCATGACTTCTTTATAAATTCATTTTAGTGATCACTACTTCCTTTCCTAAACATTCATGAAATTCTTAAGTGGTACATTCTACTATTTTTAAACAGCATGAAGACTCCTCTTTTTTCCATTGATTAAAAATCTGGTTAAACAATTATTATTATTTTTAACTCTTCAATACCTTGAAATGTAATTCAACTAGGCTAAGAAACTTAACATTCTTGACAGATGCTTAAGAAATAACCAAAATCCACAATACTGCTTAAAATTTATAAACTAGAATAGGAAGGAAACAGAATATAATGTTTAATTCAGACTCCTAAAAATATTTTTTTCTGTTTAATACACCACTTCTGTAGCTACACACTAGAAAAGAAAAATGTCAACGAAATAGCAAGGAAGGAAAACTTTGGATCACACATTGCATTTAATTGTCAATGTCTCTTGAATCTTCTTTAGTTTAGGATAATTAGTATTTCTTTGTCTTTCATTGACATTGCCGTTTTTGAAGAGTACAGGCCAGTTATTTTGTAGACTTCCTTAATCTGGGTTTGTGTGGGTGTTTTCTCATGATTAAATCCAGGTTATGTGTTTTTAACAGAATAACAAAGAAGTGGAGTCTTCCCAAGGCATCACATTAGGAGGCATACAATGTTGATTTTCTTCCTTACTAGTGATAACTTTGATCACTTGGAGGAAGTGTCTGTAAGGTTTCTCCACAGCTAAATTACTATATTTTCCCTTTTGTAACTGTGTAAGTATTCTTTCCTCATCAAACTTTGACCTATTCCCTTTGGCATCCACTGATGATTCTTGCCTGAATGAATTATTACTATAATGACTGCCAAATGGTATTGTAATAATTTTAATACCTGCACAATATAGTTTAAAAAAATGAAATGAGTAAGTTGTTTTAACCCAGTGCCCTTTCCAAAAGCCTCAAACAGCAATACTTCTTTCCAACTTCTGACTTTTTACTGGCCTTGACCCTATCTTAAAGGACAGCTGTTTTAAGATAAACAGAACTCCTCTCTCAAGGTTAGTACTGTGCCTTGCTGTTTTAGGGTAAAATTCACAAAGCAACATTTTACTTTATTACTGATGCAAAAGTCAGTCATGCCTGTGCCTGGTAATAATATAACTCTAATGAATGTGAATGGCTATGTAGTAATTTCACGGCATATTGAGTTTGTTCTCTCTTAACCTGAGGTAACAGATGCTTTAGTTCAGCACAAATAGTACCACAGAACTCAGGAAAGTGTGGAAGCCTGTTAGACAAGAATTCCTTTGATTTTCTTTGTCACTGAAAAGCTTGCTGTGCTTAGCTTCTCTGCTGCTGCAATACCCTGCTTATTCCAACTGCACTTGTTAACGAAGCTTCAGCTGTAGAGATAAGGAGCGACATTTAAGGCTACCTTCTTCATTTCATAAAAAAAGGAACCATTCCTTCAAACTACAGTTCACTTAATGGTCACTTACCTTTTCTACTAAGTACTGGATGCCTTAAATAAAATAGGGCATCTGAAGACTATACTTTCAGGGATCACTTCTATAGTTTGTTACTAGAGAGGTTTCTCTGAAAGTGTAGAGCACCGAAACGGCCTAGGTGCCCATTGGTGGATGATTGGATCAAAAAAACTTTGGTACATTTACATAATGGAATTCTATATAGCAGAAAGAGGGAGGGAACTTGTACCCTTTGCGGCAGCATGGATGGAACTGGGGAGTGTTATGCTTAGTGAAGTGGGCCAGTCAGTGAAGGGCAAATGTCATATGATCTCACCCATTACAGGACAATAATGAACAAAACTAACAACAAGCGAAACAGAACCAGATACATGGGTACAGTGAATGGGCCTTCAGTGGTCAGGGGGAAGGGGGCTAGGGGGAGGGGGGAGGCGGAGGCAAGGAAGGGGAGCAGCTTAGACTGTAAAGGAACCACGGACATGGACAGGGAGTGGGATTGACTTTGGGGGGAGTGGGTGGGTGGGGAGGGGGACAGAGAGGAGCAAAAAGGGGATGGATGTAATACAACAACAATAAAATTTAAAAAATAATAATAAAAAAAGAAAAGAAAACTTTGTATTAATATGATTTGAGAAGCTGACAGAAGGCAGTAAATGGTGGATTGTCTGGATGTGAAAGGAAAAAAGAAAAAGTACACATTGGTGGTTACAGAATAGACGGGGATGTTAAGAAAAACAAAGGAAATAAAGAAGCCAAAGAACTTATATACATGACTCATGGATGTGAACTAAGGGGGGCATTGATAGAGGAAATGGGGTACTGGGTGGAGGGGACAAAGCGGGGAAAATTGGGAAAACTGTAATAGCAAAATAAATAAAATATATTAATTTTAAAAAATAAATAAAATAAAATAGTGCATCTGTCATTTCATCTGATTATCTTCATGGGCATTCAAGTTATACTAACAATATTTATTTTCTAATTTTAAATTAATGTTCAATTCTATAAACACCATTATTAAAAATAAAGTTTAAGGAATATGAAAAAATGGTTTTCTTACATCTTGCTCAGAGTGCATCAATCCTCTGCACTTAGAATACAAGTTCAACTGTTTTCTAAATAGCCAGAAGAATGCACAAGTCATCCTTCAGAGATACAGTCAGTCAAGAGAGTAAAATACCAAAACCAGGAAGCTTTTTAGATCTGGGATGGTCATTTCATTGTAGTTTTCTTAATTCCAGGAATCTGTGACCATTGCCACAAATCTGCTTAAATTATTAACAAGCAGAAGGGTTGGAAGGAAACAAGAGTGAAGCTTATTATGGGAATCCCCAGGAATTAGAACAACGATTTTCAACTGGTATGCTGCAATAATTTTTAAAACATGCAGTACCTATTTAGTCAGGGGCACTGACCTCTTTTCCCTTAGATTGTCAAGGCAAAAAATTGTTGACAACAGCCAACACAATAACAGCCATCAGTGTGAATGAATCAAAATTATACCAATTTTTGGTCAGACTTTTAGTAATTTGTGTGTGCTATGAGATGAAGAGGGTTGAAAATTGCTGCACTAGAATGTTACGTCTTTAAATCAGTATAACTAGTCAGCAAGAACCTCCAAGAAATTATATGTTGTTCATTCATTTTACGTAATGAATCTTTTCTGCATGTTTTAGCAGTTTTAAAGTTCATGCTTCAAATAAGGTTTTTAATTATTCAAAGCAAATAAATATCATAATGAGAATGTTTCAAGTTGGATTAAGAAATCAGGTTCTTGGGAAAGGGGACAGAGGGGAGTAAAAAGGGGATGGATGTAACACAACAACAATAAATTTAAAAAATTAAAATGGGGGGGAGGAGAGGCAAAGAAGGGGGGCAGTTTAGACAAGAACCTAGTATGGAAGAACCATGGACATGGACAACAAGTGGGATTGACTTTGGTGGGGAGTGGGTGGGTGGGGAAAGGGACAGAGGGGAGCAAAAAGGGGATGGATGTAATACAACAACAATAAAATTAAATTTAAAAAATAATAAAAATAAAATTTTTATTAAAAAAAGGAAATCAGGTTATTTTAATTCTATTCACATAAACTTGTAATCAGTAACCCTCTTCTGCTATACATACAATTACTATGTTAAGTGTACCAATACACTCAGTATGAATCTCAATAATAAAACCTCCTAACTAGATTTCTAAATACTATTGCTTTCATATTCATTTTGAAATTCATTTCCTTAAAAGTTATTTTTATTTGATTAAGTCTGATTGAGAAAACAAAAGCAAAAAAACATCTGACACCAAAGGCTAAAAATGTATCTCATTTGAACTTAGTCCTTGCTCTATGTTCCAGGATATTCTAGGTTAGGAAATAAGGAATTTATTTTTATGTCTTTGGTCTTTCTAATCAGAATTTTAACAGGCTATAGTTTGTATACTATATTTAATTTAATTATTAATCTAATTTACAGAGCAGCATACCATGCAGAAGAACAAAACTTGCAGGTGTCCCTGTATCCATCCAAAAACACTAAACAATTCTCATCTTTCATTACTTGATTTGTTCCATCAGTTGGGGTTTTCTGATTTTTTAAAATGTTTACCCAAATTTGGTATTTGCTGAGTTAGTTCTACACATGAGAGATTATTTTCCTTTTTAAACACATGCTTTAAAAATTATCCCCAATTTGTTTATCTGAAATTACAAGGAAAAAAGGCCTTACACAACGGCTAAACCAAAGCAGTGAAATAGTTCCTTCTTTTTCTCATATCCTACCACTACTGAAAAGAAGCAAAACATCTGCATTTAACTGAAGAGTTAAACATGAACTTAAACATTCTCCAACATTTTATTGGAGTGAGAAACATTTTATTCTAAGTGAGAAATAGTGATGATCCCAGCAGGTGAGACAGTACTGGGCCATTCCGATCTGTAGTGAGACACCCACAGCTGCTGTTAAGGGAGGAGGAATAAGGAACAGGCAAGCTATTTATTTTCAAATACTACTAGTGATAAGATTTTATTTACTTATTATTTTTAGAGAAAGGGGAAGAGGGGGAGAGAAAGATCAATTATGGTTGCCTTTCACCTGCCTCCAGCCATGGACCTGGCTGGAGACCTGGCTTGCAACCTGGTCATGTGCCCTGGCTGGGAATCAAACCAGCGACCTTTGGGTTTGAAGGCCAGTGCCTTATCCACTGAGCCACCAGCCAGGGCAGATGTAACTTTTAAGACCTCCTTAACTCCCCACCAAAAATCATTGGTTAATTTAAAATCTAGGTGAAAATAATTTTATGCTAATTACTGTTGTCTTGGGAATATTTATTATTCGTTAGAGCACAAATTAATTAGTTCCATCCTTGATGAAGATGCTGGGAAGACAGAGACTCTTCCTACTGTCAGATGTCTCTGTGAGGAGTCTGACCTGACTGCAGGAAAGTTGCTGATTTTCAACATGGATTTTCACAGACCACTCTGCCACATCTAGGAAGTTTTTATGGTCCGCTAGCTATAGCCCAATGCTAGAGAACATTACCTATGAATATTGTATGGGTAGGAAACCTAGTTGCAACAAAAGAAAAAAAGGTTTCTCTAAAAAAAAACCCACAAAAATAATTCACAACTGCCATCTCCTTGCATTTTTATACTTTGGGCAGGAAGAAGTTACAAAGGGTAACCAACACTAAAATGTGTCAACAAAAATATGCTTGCTTTTAATCCTATCGATGATTTCCTGATGGATATGTGTTCTGTAAGAGGAACACTGAAGAATATAAAGTGTTTTTAAAAAAGGAACAGCAGTTTTTATTGTACATTAGGTTTACAAATATAGAAGACACCAAAGAAAAGGACAGTTTTATATGCACAGTAGGTTTTCAACAGTATGGCTTTGCCAATACCAGTAATTGTAATGAATTTAGAAATGGAAAGTTCACATTATCAGAAAAAATTATTTTATTTTATTATTTTTTTTAAAGATTTTATTTCACTATTTTTAGAAAGAGGGGAAGGGAGAGAGGCAGAGAGGGAGAGAGACATCAATGTATGGTTGCTTTTCACCTGCCTCCAGCCACAGACCTGACTGGAGACCTGGTTTGCAACCTGGTTACGTGCCCTGGCTGGGGAATCGAACCTGCAACCTTTGGGTTCCCAGACCGGCGCCTTGCCCACTGTGCTACCAGCCAGGGCCAGAAAAAGTTATTTTTAATTGCCATAGAGAATGTTTTACCATTTAGTGTTTTAGTGGCTAATATTTATTAAAATATTTAGGAAATAAATATTCACTTAGGAAATAAAAATACTGTTAGTATAACTTGAATGCTAGTGAAGGTAAGATGAAATTATTAAATTACTTAACATAAAACATAAGTACCAATATGCTATTAAAAGCAAGCTGTCTGAACATGCCAACCAAATACCAGTAAAAAGTCATTTTTGAACTAAAAGGTGAAATCTAATTATGGCTTGGAATTATAAATAAAATGTCCCTATTTCTAGAGATGTATACTAAAACACACATAAATGAAATTAAGAGATCTAAGATTTGTTAATAAGTGTTGTTGAAACAAATGAAGCAAATCTTGGTAATTATTGAATCTGTCTGGTGGGTAGAATGGGGTCTAACCAAAAGTTTTCAAAATAAAATTGAAATAAAAATGTTAAAAATACTATTTATAATAATATCAATAATACACGCTATCCAAGATTAAAGCTAACAAAACCTATACAAGACCTCTACACAAAAAGACTAAAAAAAAACAAACCAAAAAACAAAAAACAAAAAAACACCAAAAAACATTACTGAAATTAAAGACAAATAAATGGAGAGATATGCTATATAATGGACTAGAAAACTCAATATTGTAAAAATTTCAATTATCCCCCAAATAATTTTTAGAATCAGTGAAATTCTATTCAAAACCCAGTAATTTTTCTTTTTGGTGAAACGGCAAATTAGTTTGAAACTGCAAAATAATAGAAATACAAATATGTCAGCTAAAGTGAAGGTACTCTTGAAAAAAAATGGCGGGCAAAACTGCTCTAATAACAATTTTTTAGAAAGCTACTAATTTAGACCGTAATTTGGGTGCAATATACCAATATTACCAATGAAAGAGAAATAAGACCAAGGAATAGATTCTCATCTAGATACATATTTGGCTTATCACAAGGTGTCTCTGCAGTTGGGAAAACTGTATCTTGGGCTTTTGTTTCTCAGCTTCAAATCCATCTGTCTAAACAATGCTCTATAATACACTAGGGCTAACACTCTGAAAACCAGTTGGGTTTCCCAACTAGCTCCATGTTAGGCTCTGCCAGCTGGGGGCTTCAGGGGGACTTGCTCCTTTCTGCAAGCTTCCAGCCTGTCTTGTTTTTGTCCCCCTAGCAACACTTCATTCCCAGCAGCAGGAGTGCCTTCCTGTAACAACAGAGGTAGGTACCCAGTTATAGTTTTCCCAACACCTGCAGAAGCAGCCTCATTGCACCCTCCACCCCAGATACCAGTACCAGTACCCTTTCCTTAGATGTCTGAATTTCTGCTGCATGAGGATGCCAAGTCTTAAAAATTCCAACCTTTTCCCTTTATTCTTCCAGCTGTAGAGATGGTGACTGTTAGTTACTTCCATGATACTTACTGTTTTCATCCTGTCTTTTCAGGTATCTATAACTTTACAACTAATTAACAATTCTCCCCTCATATTAAACTATGTTATAATTTCTTTCCTTATTGGACTCTGACAAACACAACATTCTTAAAAAAAGATTATACTTATTTTTAGAGAGAGGGGAAGGGAAGAGGAGAGGGAGAGAGAAACATCAATGTATGGCTGCCTCTCACATGCCCCCAGCTGGGGACCTGCCCCACAACCCAGGCATATGCCCTGACTGGGAATTGAACCGGCAACCCTTTGGCTCACTCAATCTACTGAGCCCCACCAGCCGGGGCTACAACATTCTTTTCAATATATGGTACTGGAACAGTTAGATAGCTATATGAAAAAACAGAATGAACCTTCACCTCTACACTCCACACACACAAATAAATTCAGGTGGATTATAGCTATAAATGTGAAAATCAACACCATACAGCTTTAAAAAGATAACATATATGAGAATATTTTTATGATATGGGGCAGGCAAAGAGTTCTTCAATAGGACACAAAAGTGCTAACCATAATGAAAATATTGATATTTGACTACTTTAAAATCAGAAAAATTTTATCTGTACATTGTTAAGAGTAAAATGCAAGTCATACAGTAGAAAATGCTTGCAACACACTTACTTAAAAGGAACAAAGGGCTTTTATCCAGATATACACATAACTCCTATAAATCAATTTTTAAAAAAGAGCTTGAATAGGCATTTTACAAAAAAGTATAATATAAATGGCCAACAAACATGAAAAGAATCTTAACCTCATTAGTCATTTGGGAAATAAAATTAAAACCACAATAAGAACATATTATGTAACCACCAGAATGGTTAATATTTAAAAGTGTGACTATACCCAAATGTTTGGTGAAGATGTAATGCAATGGAAATTCTTATAGACTGCTAGTAGGAATGCAATGGAAATTCTTATAGACTGCTAGTAGGAATGTAAGTTGGTACAATAACTCTGGAAAAGAGGTTGGCTTTATACATACTTAAATAAAGACTGTATGTATATATACACTGTGCCACAGCAATATGACTCCTAGGTATATACCTGAGTATATATACACACACCCCAAAATGTGCACACCTATAAACTAAACCACAAATGGCAGTGTTCATAGTAGCAATATTTGTAATATTCTTAAAGTCAGAATAAAAAACATATCCATAAACAGTAGAATGAACAAATTATTGTATATCCATATAACAGGATACTTTATAGCAATTAAAATGAACTATTGCTACCTGAAATAACACAGATGAATCTCACAAATATATTTTTTATTATTTTGTCAGGGTCTACCTGGGAAAACATCGAAATTTGGAGTCCTGTGCAGTCCCAAGTCTGTAAGACCCAACTGGAAAACTGGGAAGGCTGGGTACATACATGTTCCCATGTTATAGCTAGTGGACCCCAGGGGAGGGGGAAATGGGCCATGAGGAAATACTTTAGACACCATGAAGCCCAGCCTGTTTTCTCACCTCGCCTAATCCTTTGTTGTACCAACAGCAGATGTTTTTAAAATTTGAATGCACATCCTGACCTGAGTGAAATCTCTGTGCCCCTTCACTTCTTTTTTCTGTTTCCCTGTAATTATCATTGTTTAGCACTGATTGACAAGCTACATGCTTTCAGGTTTACCCCTTTCTCTAAAAGATTTTTGGGAACAGCCAACAAGACCTTTGGCCTCATGGCACTGGTCAGCCTTCTTCCTCTGCACTTACTATAAGTGATAGTTTTTTATTTCATCCACAGCACCAAGGGATTTACTGCAGGTTGGGGGATCCCCCACATTTTATATATATATATAATATTTTATTTATTATTTTTCAGAGAGAGAGGAAGGGAGAGAGGGAGAGAAACAGCAATGATGTATGGTTGCCTTTCACCTGCCTCCAGTTATAGAACTGGCTGGAGATCTGACTTGCAACCTGATTATGTGTCCTGGCTGGGAATCAAACCAGCGACCTTTGGGTTCGCAGGCTGGTGCCTTGTCCACTGTGCCGCCAGCCAGGGCCTTATTATTATATTATTTTTTTAAGAGAGAGGGAAAGTGAGGGAAAAAGAGAGAGAGAGAGAAACATGGATCAGTTGTCTTCTGTATGCACCCTGATCAGGTATGTGCCCCAACCAGAACTGAACTTGAGACCTTTTGGTTTGCAGGATGATGCCCAACCAACTGAGCCACATTGGCCAGGCCTCACAAATATAATTTTGAATAAAAGAAACCAGTTACAAGTGAATAGATACTGTAATATTTCATTCCTATATTATTAAAAATACAAGGAAAGTTAAACTCAAATGTTTAGGGATGCATACTTTCGAGACAGAAATGATTAAGAAAGGAAGTAGTTACCATAAATGTTAAAATAGTGGTTAAGTTGGTGGGGGTTGAGATAACGAAGGGCAGCAGAGGGACTTCTGGGTGCTGGTGATACCCTATTTCTCTCCTCAAGGATAGTGGCTACAGAGGTACATACACACTTTGTGATAAGTCACTGGCTGTATATTTTATTTCGTGTATATTTCTGTTATGCATTGATAATGCAACTAAAAAGGTAAAGACAAACTTCCCAGTTAAATCTGAGTATAAAAAAGCATTTTAGATTGCAATCTGTATAACTATCTTTTAAGAAGATGATTCTATTTTTTTCCCTAAAGATACATATATATCTATTTCAGTCCAATGGATTTTTGCCACATCTTTCCTTGTGCCACTGGTTCACTCTGTAGAGAAGAGTATACTTAATATTTTTCTTTTGTTTTGGTAGAATTCCAAAGGAATTTGCTTGCTTAAAAAAAATAAATGTTTTCTTCATTATTACACAAGCATATGTAATTAAGAAGCATTCCACAGGACAGTGATGTCAGCAGAATTACATCCCTGCTCTTAATCTAATCACAATCTCCTAGCTTCTTTCATTGTGAAGCAAAATGCTGAAGCAGCTACAATATATAGATGTGCTTCAGGTTTTTAATTAGTTAGCCTTTTAAAAATAACTGAAACCAAAAATATTGCAAGTACAAACAGGAAGCAGGCAGGACTTCAAGCTGTGGCAAAGTGAAGAGTTCAGCAAAACTTCTACCCCTGAAAATAACTATAAAATTGGACAAAAGTGTCAAAAACAAGCACTCCAGAAAACAACCAAAGTCAAACGCCAAATTTAAAAGTATTTACGAAAAATTGTGGAACTTTGGGTGAGAACAGTGGGAGTCAGTGGCATTACTGCTTGGGGCTGTTCCTTGCCTGCCTCCCACCGCTCCCACCCAAGCACCATCCACGCAGTGGCTGGGCAGAGCTGGCCATGAAAACCCGGAGCTTCATCCTCAGAGGCTGCTGATGTGATTTGAAGTGAAAGGCAAAAACTACACACCCAGTGGCATCGAGAGTAAAAGTATTAAACTCTACTGGAAAAGAACAAAGAAAGCCTAAAGCTCTGCTAGCCTGAGGCTGCTATCCCAGCTGGGAAGAGGGACAGATGAACAGAAATCAAGACATTTAACAAAAGGAATTCTGGAAATAAGAGCCATGGAGGAGGCTAGTAACTACACAATCACTCCTACTAGGGACTGCTGTTTGCTCCAAGTTCACAGAAGAGGGTTTAGGCGTTGCACATACCATGGCTTCCCACTTGTGAAGAAAAGAACTGAGAGGTTTGGCAGAAAATAAAAGCTGGGGCACACCTGAAAACTCGGTAAGCTCCCCAACACACTTAAAAATGAATCAGCAAAAGATACACAGAAGCCTTCCTGACTCAAGGTATTTGATTGAGCACAACCTTGAAGCAATCACTGGCTGACCACTAAATAATGTAGACACAAGGAGGACCTTAAGGAGGAGAGGCTTAAAGTTTAAAATAACAATTAAAAAAACAAAACAACTGAGCAGAGACTTGAGTGGCTGCACTTCACAGGGGAGAAAAATGCTGCATATTTAGTCAATTTAATTAAATATAATCAAACATACCCAATAATAGCAATAATGACAACCTTCAGGGATATGAGAGGAGCTAGAAAAGAATTATATCCAGAATTGTTACACTACATCAACGATTTTCAACCCTTTTCATCTCATGGCAGACATAAATTAATTTTTTTCTATCTGACAAAAAATAGGTATAATTTTTCTTTAATTCATTTATAATGGATGGCTATTGTGTTGGCTGTTGTCATTTTTTAATTTGATAATCTGAGGGAAAAGTTAACATTGCCCCCAATTAAACAGCCAGGTATTGCATGTTTTTAAAAATTCTTGCAGCATACCAGTTGAAAATTGCAGCAATGTATTATGAAATATAGCCAGTTTTTAACAAAAATTTACAAGACATGTAAAGGGAATATGGGACCCATACTTGGCAGTGGGAGAAGCAGTCAACAGAAATGTCCTTGGTGGGCCCAGAGGTTTTATTTAAAAGCAGCTATTATAAATTGGGCCAGGAATTCAAGAAAATAAGTGTTTAAATATTAAAGAAATATTTAGTGACAGTGACAACAAATGAGAATCTCAATACACCAATATAGCAAAATAAATATATAAAAATAATACTAAAATATAAGGAAAAAAAAAGAACCAAATTCCAGACTTAAAAACCCAATGTTATAAATAAAAAATTCACTAGATTAGCCCAATAGTGGATTTGACATATAGAAGAACCAGTGAACTAGGAAGTTTACAACCTCTAGTTTGAAGAAAAATGAACAACATCTCAGAGACCTATGCAATTACACTGAGAGAACCAACATATATCTAATGGTGTCACTGACCATAGGTCCAGTTACTGGCCGAAAGGAAACCCAAACCTGTGAGACAGGTCCTGATGAGAAGGAAAGTGGTTTATTCAGATGTCAGGAATCTGAGAAGAGTGAGAACTCTTGTCTCAAAGCCCACCTTAACATCTCAGTGAAGGCAGAGGTTTTTATCAGAAGGGAGAGGGAAAGCAGAACAAAGATAAAGGGTGCGGGGTGAGAAGTTTTCTAGTACAAACCAGCACAGTCCATTCTCATAAGGATCTTGAAAGTGGTCAAGTGTTGATCTGGTGTGCATTATCCTGGTTTTGTAGTCAAAGGCCAGCAAATCTCCTAGATCTGGGGTGACTGAAGGTTGGAATCTGTATCTTTAGAAATTAGTTCCTATGATTCTTATAAAACATGCTGTTTAGCTACAAGCTACATATTAGCCAGAGTCAGCATTTACAAAAACAATGTCAAAAGAATGGTGCAGCGTGTTACAATTCCCCACTGTTACAAAATGACCTAACAAGCAGCAGAAAATCTTGAACAAACCTAGAATAGGGAACTAAATCAATAATCCAAAATATTCTCTCAATGAATAGCCCAGGTTCAAATGACATCACTAGTCAATTACATCAAACATTTAAAGAAGAAAAGTACCAATCCTTCACAATTTCTTCTGGAAACTGAGATGAAACCATTTCCCAATTAATTTTATAAGGCCAAAGTCAGACAATGACATTGCAAGAGATAAAAACTACAGCTGAAAACATCATACCAAATACCAAATCAAATCCAACAACAAAAAATCCAACCCCCATTCATGATATAAAGAATTAAAAACTGAGAAAGGAACTTCTTCAATCTGATAAAGGGGATCTATTGAAAAAAAAAAAATATATGTAGCTGGAGTCAGGTGAGAGGTAACCACACATTGATGTCTCTCTCCCTCTCTGCCTCTCTCCCTTCCCCTCTCTCTAAAAAATAAAATCTTTAAAATTAAGAAAAAAACAAAAAACAAAAAAAACACAACACAATAGAGCTAACATTTTAACTTTACAGTGAAAGATGAAATCCTTCCCCTTAAGATCAGGAACAAGGCAAAGATGTCTTGCTCTAGCCATGTCTACTAAATTTTACTGGAAGTCCCTGTCGGCTTCCTATTCTAATTTTATCTGTATACTTTTCCACCTAGATATCTATATAGTTTCTCCATTTGTCCAATTTGATCATATATTAATCACTTATTCAAGAAACAGAATATTCGATTTAAAAAATTTTAATATCAGTTTTAATTCCAATTAATTTAGAAATTACTAAAGTGTATGCAATTACACAGTCATTTATGAATCAAGTTTTGGAACTGCTACTTTGTTCTATACTTATTTTTCAACTGCTACTATTTGATAATTACCACATAAATGTCTTACAACTTTTTCATGTATACTTTACTGCCATTTTATCAAATTCTTTAAAGCAGCTACTATCAAATTTACTATATCAGAATCAACTGACTGGCTTTAGAAAAAGAAACACAAAAACCAAAACAACTCTATTTCATTAAGCTGGCAGATGGGCCAATGTAAATTTATGTTTTTAGAAGCTCCCAGATGACTCTGACTTTAACCAGACTCAAGAACTATTGCTTTAAACATAGTGCATTTGTAACTTTAATGTCCATAATAAGAATCCCCCCAAATTCTTAAAATCTTAAAATGTAGATTGATCTACGATATCTGGGGTGGAGAACCAAGATTCTGTATTTATACAAGCTTCCAAGTATGCCTATGTTGCTACTGTCAAGGCTTTAAGATATGATGATATCTTACTTGATTAAATATTAAATATACTAATACAGTAAACACATGGTTTTAATATGTTTTGGCCTTCCCATTAGCTAGAGCACTCCCCCATTTATTCAAACCTCTTTTATGCTTGCCATTAAACTTTTATAGTTCACACACACAAACATTAAGCTCAAGTATTTAATGTATACCATTGTAAGTATACATTTATTGTTATATTATCTATTGTTAAGATACAGTAACATACAGATGCTCCTCAATTTACAGTGGGATTATGTCCTGCTTAACACTGTAGAATATCAGCTGTTGACCCCTGTGATCTCGTGCCTGACTGGGAACTGTGGCTTGCTGTCTTTATCCAGCATCATTAAGATATTCCTAGCCTGGGAAAAGGTCAACATTCACAATCTGAAGTACGGTTTCTGCTGAATGCATATTGCTTTTGCACCATTGTAAAACTGATAAATTAAGTCAAACCATCATAAGTTGGATACTGTCTGTACTTTTTATTTAAAAATTTGTAACTTTCCTAAATTCAATTATGCTGTTGTACTCTTTAGATTTTTTAGGTATGTAACTATCTTTACATTGTGATCATTTCATTTCCTTCTTGCATATACCTGTACCTCATTTCTTAAAAAAACAAACAAAACATTTATACACTGACTGACATTCAATAATAGGTAGCATTGTTTTATTTACTTTTTATAATAGAAGATGTCTACTTTCCATTTTGTCTAATGTTGACTTTTAGTTATAAATATATAATGAAAACCTACTTCCTTTATACTTCTTAAAGTTTTGGAAATAGGTGTTGATTTTTGGGATATTTTAAAATATTTTGGGAACATTAAGATTTTCACTATCTTTTAAAAATTTGCCAGGTTATAAATCTTTCAGAGCAAGGTCTCTACTATAAATATCTCTGTATTTTCTCAGAGCCTAGAACAATATATTCTTTATCCTATGTAAACAAACATTGGTCTAATTAGTTTTACTATTTTTCCTAGTAATGGAACAGTTTATGGTAACAGTTTTCTTTACACCAAAGCAATCTTGAATTTCCATACTAAATCTCACTTGGT
The DNA here is from genome assembly GCA_004026585.1 of Noctilio leporinus. Lineage (NCBI taxonomy): Eukaryota > Metazoa > Chordata > Mammalia > Chiroptera > Noctilionidae > Noctilio > Noctilio leporinus. Next base: position 100,151 of record PVIW01001624.1, on the reverse strand, counting down.
CATGGTGAATGTTTTTTTAAGTGTTAAATATCTTTTAACATTAATTTTATTTATATTACTTAAGTTAGGGTTTTTTCATCTATGTTTATCAGGAAGATTGGCTTTTGTTTTCACATTCTGGTGGTATCAGGCACCATACCTGTCTACCTCACAAAATAAACTGGCAGTGTTTAGTAGCTATTTATATGATATAGGTATAATGTTTTCAAAAATTCACCAGTGATTCCAGCGAATTTTCTCATGTTTCCTTTTGCAGCTGATTTATTCAAAGTATCTAGTTGGGTAGTAGTCTAAATTTTTATTAAAAAATTATCCCTTTCTACTTCTCAGAACCTCAGTGCCGCTGTGTTCGGACTTTGCTGATCCAGCCTCCGGGGCACGTCCCATTCTACCAGCCTGTGAGCAGTAGCTGAGGAAAAAAACCACCACATTTTCTTGCCCCATTTTTTTGAGGCGAGCAAAAAAATTTTACTTTGAGCCATGAGGGAAATTGTGCACATCCAGGCGGGCCAGTGTGGCAACCAGATCGGTGCCAAGTTCTGGGAGGTGATCAGTGATGAACATGGCATCGACCCCACTGGCACCTACCACGGGGACAGCGACCTGCAGCTGGATCGCATCTCGGTATATTACAATGAAGCCACAGGTGGAAAGTATGTTCCTCGTGCTCTCTTGGTGGATCTGGAACCTGGTACCATGGACTCTGTTCACTCAGGTCCTTTTGGGCAGATCTTCAGGCCAGATAACTTTGTTTTTGGTCAGTCTGGGGCAGGCAATAACTGGGCCAAGGGCCATTATACAGAGGGTGCTGAGTTGGTTGACTCAGTCCTGGATGTGGTGCAGAAGGAGGCTGAAAGTTGTGACTGCCTGCAGGGCTTCCAGCTGACCCACTCGCTGGGTGGAGGCACAGGCTCTGGAATGGGTACCTTACTCATCAGCAAGATCCGTGAAGAGTATCCTGACCGCATCATGAACACCTTTAGTGTGGTACCTTCACTTAAAGTGCCTGACACTGTGGTTGAGCCCTACAATGCCACTCTCTCTATCCATCAGTTGGTAGAGAATACTGATGAGACCTACTGCATTGATAACGAGGCCCTCTATGACATCTGCTTCCGCACCCTCAAGCTGACCACACCAACATATGGGGACATGAACCACCTTGTCTCAGCCACCATGAGTGGTGTCACCACCTGCCTCCGCTTCCCTGGCCAGCTCAATGCTGACTGCAAGCTGGCAGTCAACATGATCCCCTTCCCACGCCTCCACTTCTTCATGCCTGGCTTTGCCCCTCTAACCAGCCGTGGAAGTCAGCAGTATCGGGCCCTCATTATACCTGAACTCACCCAGCAGGTATGTGATGCTAAGAACATGATGGCTGCTTGTGACCCCCGCCATGGCCGGTACCTCACCGTGGCTGCTGTCTTCCATGGGCGGATGTCCATGAAGGAAGTGGATGAGCAGATGCTCAATGTACAAAACAAGAATAGCAGCTACTTTGTAGAGTGGATCCCCAACAATGTCAAGACAGCTATCTGTGACATCACCCTGTGGCCTGAAAATGGCAGTCACCTTCATTGGCAATAGCACAGCCATCCAAGAGCTGCTCAAGCGAATCTCAGAGCAGTTCACAGCCATGTTCCGCCAGAAGGCCTTCCTGCACTGGTACACAGGAGAGGGCATGGACGAAATGGAGTTCACCGAGGCAGAGAGCAATATGAATGACCTGGTCTCCGAGTACCAGCAGTACCAGGATGCCACCGCAGAAGAGGAGGAGGATTTCGGTGAGGAGGCAGAAGAGGAGGCTTAAGGCCATGTCCATCACTCAGGCTTTTCAGTTTCCTTAGCCTTCAACTGCTCCTTTCCTCTCCCTTAGAATTTGCACCTTATGCCTCATTATTTTCTTTTGGGGGTGTTCTAGAACAATGCCTGGTACATAATAGGCAGTCAATAAACATTCATTGCTAAAAAAAAAAAAAAAAATTATCCATTTCAGCCTTGGCTGGTAGCTCAGTGGATAGGTACTGGCCTGTGAACCCAAAGGTCACTGGTTCCATTCCCAGCCAGGGCACATAACCAGGTTGCAAGCCAGGTCTCCAGCCAGGTCTGTAGCTGGAGGCAGGTGAAAGGCAACCATACATTGATGATTCTCTCCCTCTCTCTGAAAAATGGTAAGTAAAATCTTAAAAAAAAAAAAAAAATTATCCATTTCAGTAGTTATCATCTTAATTTTGTCTACCTTATCACTGTTCTTAGAGTCTTTTGAGATATATATTTTTTTTCTTATTGAAATAGACATGTATAGTTGCATAAAACTATGTTTAGCTTTGCCAGCCTTGGTAAGTGAAATAATTACTGATGGAAGCTTTTGTCTTTCAAGTAGTATAGCTTTTGTTGTATGTATTTCCCTTTGTCATCTGGTTGAAAATCTGCTGTTTTGCTACTCAAATCTATCTTGCTGCACCATAATCTGAGGATGATGTATGTTGAAAATATTTACTAAGGAACTGTGTGTATTCAAATCTGTGCATTTAAAATAAAGCACATAAGCTTACTATTTACGTTTCATTCTCTCAAACTTTTATCTTGTTACTGACAGCAATAAATTTTTGGTGTATTTTAATTGAAATTCTGATAGTGAGTTATTTATTGTTTCCTACCTGAATATTCTGGTATACGGCTCTTGTGTGAATCAGTTTTCCCATGTTTTCCTGTTACATAATTTGAAACACATCTACTGGTATATAAGAAGCATGGTGTACAATACATATCCCAATTTTACAAAGGAAGTTTGGAGTGAGTACTTTATATATATTTATTATATATGATCAGAAATGATTTTAAAATAGTAATGTATGGGAAAACACTATTTTGTTCATATACAATAGATAAAGCACACTGTGTAACAGAATTTAGTTGAGAACAGTTAAGTTCTGAATATGCAAAAACATTTCAAAACTAAAAAATTTTCAGAAGTCACTCTTATTTGAGGTATGCTTTCAATAAAACAGGTAATAGTGAGGTACACAACTATTCAATGTATTTCATGTAGGTTCTTAAAACACAATCCACATACTTAAATGCAGGGTAAGTTTAAGAAAACATTCATTTTGGGAAGAATGCAATGACAAATATTATAATTTACTCTACCTCTGATTTAAAACAAAAGATTTTATTTATTATTTTTAGAGGGAGGGGAAGGGTGGAGGGGCAGAGAGGGAGAGACACATCAATGGTTGCCTTTCACCTGCCTCCAGCTACAGACCTGGCTAGAGACCTGGTTATGTATGTGCCCTGGCTGGGAATCAAACTAGCGACCTTTGGATTCACAGGCTGGTGCCTTATCCACTGTGCCACCAGCCGGAGTTCTACCCCTGGTTTTTAATCATGGCAAATAGAACAATAAAGAAAATGAAATAACCCTGGCTGGCGTAACTCAGTGAATTGGGCACTGGCCTGCAAACCAAAGAGTTGCTGGTTCGATTCCCAGTCAGGGCACATGCTTGGGTTCCAGGCCAGGACCCCAGTTGGGGGCATGTAAGACAACCACACACTGAAATTTCTCTCCCTCTCTAATAAATAAATAAATAAATAAAATCTTACCAAAAGAAAAAGAAAATGAAATAGATCACAACAGGAACATTAAACGCTGCAAACAATATATATATTTTTCACATGTTGGTGGTGTTCAATCCCAGGGCTGCATGCAGCCTTGGCTTAGGGCACTGCAGCCTGTCGGCATGATTCAAGGAGCAAAACAGCTCCAAATGAGCAGGGGGATCATAATTAGCTAATGTCTACCCCAGACCCACCTGGGAAAATGGGGATGGGCTCAAAGGTTGCTAGTAAGAGATAATAAGGGCTTTCTTCTCTAGGGGATCTATGGGTAAATCACCAGGTCTTCTTCATGGCTCACTTAACAAAGGAGAGGGGGAGGATGTGGCTCCCCAAACACCTGGCAGGGATGTGTCTGTTGACTGAGGCTTGACTTTTTCCCAAATCCATTTTTCACCAACAAATGACATCTGCAACCCTTTGAAGAATAATGCATATTTTCTCCCACTTGAAAAGACAGCTGAAGGGAAGGAGATGAAAACACCATCTCAGGTTTAGATCTGAAGCATACCGATCTTTGGATAAAACAACAATTTATATTATCTATTTAAATCTATATAGATATATAGATTGATATAACATATAGATTATAAAGTTAAAAAACTATTAAAATCTCAAGTAGATTCATTTGCTTCAGAAACAGCTCATTAGCCATGTTAGAGAAGCCACCTGTTACTCCACAGCTAGAATTTCAGGTGTGTATTACACGGTAGGAGGATTTTCAATTCTCCTCTGAACTATAAATTTGAAAGAAAGTGTTGGGTGAAAGGAGGTCCCTGGTTCCTTTTCCTCCAGCTAAGACAGAAAACCTTGAACCAAGATGAAGATTCAAGGCAGCAATCAGAGGTGTCATGCAGAATGTGGCTGAATACAGGAAAATGGTTTGCTGCCTGGCATTTGACTGTGGAGAGAAACATCTAACCAACCAAATGAAGGACTCTATAGATAGAGAGCAGGCTGACAGTCCTGGGGGAGAGGGCATTTTAGGGGGTGGAGAGATTGAGGGAAAAAAAAAAAAAAGCCCTGGCTGGTAGCACAGTGGGTAAGGTGCCGGCCTACGAACCCAAAGGTCGCAGGTTCGATTCCCCAGCCAGGGCACATGACCAGGTTGCAAACCAGGTCTCCAGTCAGGTCTGTGGCTGGAGGCAGGTAAGACGCAACCATACATTGATGTCTCTCTCCCTCTCTGCCTCTCTCCCTTCCCCTCTTTCTAAAAATAATGAAATAAAATCTTTAAAAAAAGGAAAAAAAGAAAAAAAATAGAGACAGAACTCATGGCCATGGACAACAGTATGGTGATTGCAGGGGGGAGGGGGGAGGTGGAAGAGTATAGGGGGAATAAATGGTAATGGAAAAAAATACAATAAAAATATTTTTAAAAGACCACCTGAAGAAAGGAATGCTACTGAGTTAAGTAAAATTAAAACGTGATTCAATGGTGCAACAGCTTTTAGTAGTCAGAGTTCAGAGAAGGGGGCCATAAGAAAGCCATAAAGTGGATTTACAACTAGAGCAGCATCAGTTTGTTCTTAAATAGTTTCTTTTGTTACTTATATCCAAAATACCACCCCAGGGAAAAAGCAAGGCTTTCCTGAATCTACAGGGTTCCATGTAAAAAGATTTCAAGACTGTTATCTCCTACTGAAAATTATTTCCACATGGATCCTGAATCTCTCTCCCTGACAGCCTTGCTATTCTTGCTGTCAGTTTCATTTCAGGAGGGATGAGACTAACCATCAAAGTTATAATGAGAAATGTCAAGTTTGTTTACTCAAAAAAGACCATCTGGAAACTACTACTTGCAACATCTAATAAAGATAACTAAAACCCAGTTTGTATTTCACTGACTGGCCCCACTTTGATAAAGTAAAAAAAAATGATTATTCATATTTAGCAATTTGTTACTGGGTCAATCAAATCTACAGCAGAAACAAACGAGAGAAATAATAAACTCCCAAGGTCTAACTGCGAAGAGGCTAGAAAAAGCAGCCACACACGGCTATTCCAAGACCTTACCTCAAAAGCACGCGCTGCTTTCAGAGAATATAGTAGTTTCAGTGAATAACGTAATAAAGGGAACATCAGACAAGAAACATATTCATAATTAGCCCTGACAAGTGTGGCTTGGTTGGTTGGGTGTTGTCCACAAGGTACAAGGTTGCCGGTTTGATTCCAGGTCAGGGCACAATGCCTGGGATGCTCATGAGTGCAACCACTGATGTTTCTCTCACATCAACATTTCTCTCCCTCTTCCCCCCTATCTTTCCCTCTCTCGAGAAAAATAAATCTTAAAAAATAAAACAAAACCGTATCATTAGACAAAGAACTGAAAAGAAATTCTGTAGTGTTTCACTTGTTAAGCAGCAACTACAATCAATAATAAAATTAGAACGTGAGTATACAAAATGATAAATGTCAAAAAATTAGCAGGTAAAGTGGTCAGAATTAAATCTTCCAAAAGCTTATCAATCTTATAACTATTTCTCTTGGAAAAACCTGCTAAGTTTAAGAAGATAGTAGATTTAGATTTTTCCCTATTTTCAAAAGTATTTATTAAGAATTTGGTTTCAAAAGTTCACCACTGACATATTAATTTGCCACCACTGTAATAATCAGATAAAAAATTTTAATCTAAGCATATTTCCAAATTCATTATTATCTCATTTGTAATTATACATAAAAATTCCATTAATTAAATCTAAAACTTTAAATATGTTGTGACTGCCTGAAGCAGCTCCTCTGGAACTTTAATATACGGCTGAATACAAACAACTTCCAAACAAAATTTTTCACATTACAAAAGTTACAAAATTTGGAAATGTGAGAGCTGAGAGATTTGAAGTCATAAAAAGGCATGCAATGCATACTCTCAATGGTAGCTGGCTTACTAAGCTTCTATACTTTCAGTGATCTACAGGATTCATCACATCACTCTCACACATTTATACTGTGTGTGTGTGTGTGTGTGTGTGTGTTCTGCAAGAAACAGGGTAGGAATTACATAAAACTTCTATCCACTTCACATTTAGGACGAATGGTGACTTCTAAGCTTCCTTACATTAAAACCAAAAAGTAGCAGTGCTATTCTCTTTTCAAACGACTATTCTTAAGCATGCAGTTTAAAAGTCCTTTAAAGAGTTAACTTGAGCACACAATGAAGTTAGAATTTATATAACATTAGAAATGCTCTAACGACTCTGCTTTGCAAAATCAAAGCATTTGTCAATATCAAAATCATACCAAAGATTTTAAAAAATAATATGGAAAATAGACCCTCAATGATCCAAGATACAGAAATAAATCTAACAAAAGATGAGGATAGATAAGATAGTAGGTAATAGATGGATAAAGATATACAAAAACGTAAAATTTTACTGAAAAACAAAAGATAACGTGAATAAAGTAAACCTCATTCCTCAAAAAGAAGTGTGTGGCAGGTTGTATTTTCCAAAAATGGGCACAATAATATTACCAGTCAGTCCTCTCACAGACAGATGGGCCCTACCTTGTTTCCTTTCCTTAAATCTGGGGGACGGCTATGACTAACAGTGTTATTTAAATATTGAAATTTCCAAACATAAACCAATCAAATAAAATCTCTCTCGACATTTGGAACCGAGCTATCCTGTAAGAAATCAGACTATCCTGTCACCACCAGGCTGAAGTGACCATATAGTGACAGAGACGGCTGAAGAGCCCCAGCTGTTTGAATATTCCAAGTGCAGGTACCATTTATATCAGTAAGAAATCATAACTTTCTTTTACAGAAGCAAGCACTTAGGCATTCTATAATGCTCTTCAAAATTAATTCCTATTTTGTTTTTTTAAGTGAAGTCCAGAAGTGTTTGAATTAGATTTTTCTAAAATCAGTTAGGTAGCTGCCATTCTTTTTCAATTTTTGAAACAAAAGCGTATTTTTGACCTATAAAAATGTGTATGATGACAATTTCTTGAATGTCACTATTTCATAAGTAAGGCACCAACATGAATGTGAAATCATACTTCATTCATGAGACTTGGAGAAACACATGGGAAATTTTGGAGAACTTAATTCTCCATTCCAGTTTTATGAATTTAAGATAACTGCAACACAGTGTGAATGCACGACCAAGAGAAAAGGAGAGGAGCATGTTTGGGGAGAGATGACTCTTCTATTTGAGCCAGCTATTTCAGGAAATCCTAGAATACTTCCAGTGAGTGTCAGAATGCCATCTGGCTGTGCTATTGATGTAATTTTTAAATGTAACTTTAAGGACTGACGCAATCCAGGGATGTGGGTAGGGAAGGGGTTGCTTGAAGGGACAGTCACTTCAACTATATTTAATTGCATAAAATTTGGAATCATATGATATTTTAGATCCGGATCAAGAAGTGAATTCTACTGGCCCCTTGCTTTACTTATACTGAGCTCCTGAAGAATGGAGTCTACAATCATACTACATTCTTAACAAGTAGGATCCTTAACTCTATAAATGAGAAGCTTCCATAAAGCTCTCAAATTCATCCTTAACTATGTGAGTTATAAGTAAAATAATTTCCATCACATGTAAAAGATACTAATCTGAGAAATGCAATGAATCAGATACTTTTCATGTATTCCCCTAGGGGCCAGGCTACTGTCCAAGATGATTACCCTTCTAGTTTGAGGGGAACTACACTGCTTAGGAGGGGGAGATACAACCGGAGGACCAGGACAGGGAGGCAGCAACGGCAGTATGGTGTGTCACTTAACAGCACCATACACATAAAGCTTAGTCTCTTCTCCTGTGAAGACAATCTTCCTGGCATACGCAGCAAAAATTTCCACTTGAGGTTCCTGATGGCTGTTATCTGTGCATTCCCAATGTTCTTTCTCATCTTACTTTCATCAGCAGATCCTATCCAAAAAGACTTCTTAGGAAATTAAAAAACTGGAGCTGAGAAAGGGGTCCCTCTCTGGTTAAAGAAGAGTAATTAGGATGTGCACTACGAGCTGCTTCTGCTTTGTGGAGAAAACAATCACAATTTACAGAGAAAGATAAAGGGAGACAAAATCCAGTCTCACATTTCAGATACACCTAAAACTACTTTTACTTCTATCCATTTGGAAGTCTGGTTACATGAGCCAACAAGTTGTCTTTACTTGCTAGAGTTTGAGTGAAACTTTTATAATCCAAAAGACCCAACTCTTTTTTTTTTTTAAGATTTTTTTTTTTTGTTATTTCCAGAGAGAGGGGAAGGGTGAAATGCAGAGAGGGAGAGAGCTATCAATGTATGGTTCCCTTTCACCTGCTTCCAGCTATGGACCTGGCTTGCAACCTGGTTATGTGCCCTGGCTGGGGAATCAAACCAGCGATCTTTGGGTTCACAGGCCGACGCCTTATCCACTGTGCTACCAGCCAGGGCGAGACCCAACTCTTATACCAAACATTACTAAATGCACATTGTTCACCTGTGTACAAACATTAGCTTTTGTCTCTTCTTCTCTTCCCCCCCAGATCATAAACACTGTAATCTGCTCCTCCAGCAAACCCATAGGAGATGGCAGTGTTTAAAATAATCCTTTTCAGATATTTAATCTTTTTTCATGACTGGCCTTATATTAAACAATTATGGATGGAAGAAGTCCCTTCATCTCTCCCAATGCTACTTTCCTTTATGGTATGCAAGTCTTGGACCCAGTCAATAAAGAACAAGTAGCAATAGCTGGGTTAACATTGCACTTTGTAATACATGTATCCATGACAGTCATTTCAAAGGTGCAAAAGAGAAAGGTAGCCTTTTAAAAATGTGTTCTTGCTTTTAGGTTCCTAGGACGGACAATCAGACATCAATTTTCAAACTACTTGCGTTTAAAACTACTTTCAGTTTCGGTGGTGTTTTTGTTAAAAAATATGAATAAAGAATCTAACCATCCCCTTATATAGCAAATCCGAGAAAGTTTTCAGAGCTTAATTCACCTCACATAAACAGAATCAAATCTTACTTGTTCACATCATCTCATGAGAATGTAACTGCTACTGGCAAAACTTGTGAATCTATCATACACTAATAAAAATGGAACAACTTCTTTTTACTATACTTGTAATTGAACAAGCCTTTTATTTTATTTTATTTTTTGCTATCTTTCTTGTCATTCTCTTTTTAGAGATGTTGGGTTGAAATTATATGTTATAATGCAGACCATGTCCTGACACAGGCAGTCTAACAGCCGAATAAAGCCTGATACAATGTTTATCAATTATTAATATTAGCAGAAACCATGAAAGAGTCTAATACAACATCAATAACTTAGCTGAATAAATAAATAGGGAGAGGCTTTGATGTGCAATTTTCATGGGAAAGATGGTTACCTTCATTTTTCAAGAAGGAAAATTGATGCATAGAAAAGTCAAGTTTGTCTTGGGTCACAGAATAAATGGCAGAACTGGGATTAGGTTAAAGCCTGTTGAACTCTACAATTTTTTTTTAATACCAGGTTGCTCTCTCCGAACTTCAAAGTTCTATGAAGCAGCAATTACAAAGCTACCTCTCTATACATTCTGAGGATCCCTTTGACTACAATTATCTCTTACCGAATTCTCCTTTTTATTATAGATCGTTCTTCTCATTATGCCTAAGGAGTAAATTAATGGGAATATGCAAAAAGGACATGGAGGGAGAGTTAACAGGGCCACCCAACAAAAGCTCCACTTTGGAAAATGCTATTTCACATATATATAGTCTGAGATCTCAGACTACTTTAGAAGTGCTCATTTTTTGTTTCATTAAGCATGTAGGTCATTTTTTTGTTGTTGTTGTTGTTTCATTAAGTATGTAGGTATTTCAGAGCCAAAACTATATTTAAAAAAACTCACTGTATATTTTCCCAGCATCTACTCACAAGAATATTTCAAAGAAACTAAAGTCCTTTGCTTCATTAATATATGTTCTCTCCTCTCCACCCCATACCTTTCCCAGCCAGTTAATATTCATTAGTTGGAGAGAGCACTTTTGAGAAATCTGGTTTAAGAAAACTTTAAAAACATAACAACAACAAAAAATCAAATTATTCCGTTGCTTGGCTGTTTCTAAACAAGGACAGGACAATTTGTTTTGTTTCTCCTTTATCTTCCTAGCATGTATTAGGGAGGGTCCTACCAATGTAAATTGGGTTAGAAAACGAGTTTTACAAAATAGTGCTGACTGAGCTTAAGGATGGAATAACCTTAAAAAGCAAAAGAGAAATCCTAAAATACTGTTCCAAAATATTTATGGGAACGAGAAAATTCCCTCAAAAACTACTGGTTTCCTCTAAAGATAAAAATAACACCAAATGGAAGAATTACCATATACTAAGTAAATGCTCTCAATCTGTTTTTATTTGTTGTAAAGAAACATGTGTATTCACAAGTTTTCTGAAACTAATGTTACACTTCAATAATCAATTATTTTTCTAAGATAGAAATGCTGACAAACCTTCCCTTTCCCTTACCCTCCATTCCCCCTTTAAAGCAATGATCAACACATCAATCTTAATGCATTATATAACTGGAAGCATGACAAAGGGACATTTAAAAATGGGAAGGAAAAGCTGCTGTGCAGGCGCTACATGTCACCAATCCAAAGAGGTTCTGCTTCTAGCAGCACATTTAAGAAAAACTTGTATATTGTTAATGACAATGGTTTCTAGGTCTTTCTTGTTCAGAAAGGGGCACCTACTTGTCAACATTTCCAAAGATGATAAAATGACATTCAGGTCATAAAAGATAGGCTAGCTGCCAAATGAAAAAAACCCTGATGCCTACACAAAAATAGGCTTTTTATTTCGGAAGTTATTTAATAAGCATATTACTTCGGAAAAAAAAAAAAGGCTAAGAAGGAGACATTACCTAGTATGACCTGTTTTACATGGAATAAATGCCACAAAACTTGCAATGGGACAGCTCAAAGTGAAATCAACAAGGGTCTCCCTACAGGAGAAGGAATGGCCCATAGAACAGTCATTTAACAGAGTACTCTGATAGTTTTAGTCATTACTTTTTCAAAAAATTCTCACCCAAAGACTTGAGAGAAAGAAACTAGATGTGAGAGAGAAACATTGATCAGTCACCTCCTGTATGCACCTGGATCAGGGATCGAACCTGTACCCCTTCAGTTACAGGATGATGCTCTAATAATTGAGCCACACCGCCCAGATAATTAGTCATCACTTTTTAAAGGAGACTATTAGGCAGTAAGTCATACATATATAAAAATATCTTATTTGGTTATTTTAGTTCAGATTACTGAAATGTACCAACTATGTGAATGAGATTTGAGGGAGCTATTATTTTATATTTAGTAAAATTAAGCCATAGAGGTTTAAGAACTATATTGGCCTTCATTCAAATAAGTGGTAATATATTTTGGAAACATGTAAACACAAAAATTAGACACTGTAGCACTTAGTGCCCAGAGAAAATATTTGCCACATCTGCCTAAGATACCTTCTGTTAAGACATTAAATGCTATTCATAGGTGCATCAAAAGATTGCTTTTCTCTCTCTCCATGGCATTAACTATTATCCTGAGCCTGGTGTGAATCCTTGATATTCATATTAAAAAATTTTGAGACATACGACTGTATCCATAAAAACATACAATTTTCCCCCAAATTTTATTTATTTATTTTTAAAGATTTTATTTATTATTTTCAGAGAGAGGGGAAGAAAGAGAGGCAGAGAGGGAGAGAAACATCAATGTGCGGTTGCCTTTCACCTGCCTCCAGTTATGGACCTGCCTTGCAACCTGGCTTGCAACCTGGTTATGTGCCCTGGCTGGGGAATTGAACTAGCAACCTTTGGGTTCACAGGCCAGCGCCTTATCCACTGTGCTACCAGCCAGGGCTTTTTAAAAAAATTTACATAAATGGCATCATCCTGGCCTAAGTTTTCACACATAACCTGACTTCCTCTACAATCAGCATTGCTTTTAAAATTTATCCTTTTTGATCCATCTAGATCTAGTTTACTCATTTTATGTATAGCATAGCATTCACTATTTAAACTATAAGCCCACAGATCCATAAAATTCACCACAGAGGAAACATTAAGAAAATTATACCAAGACACATCATAAATTCCTTAAAATCAGGTGGGGGTGGAGTGGGGAATTGGATGAAGGTGGTCAAAGGTACATTCAGTTTTAAGGCATGTAAGTACCGGCAGTGTAACGCACAACATGATGACGATAGTTAACACTGCTATATGGGATGTCTGAAAGTTGTTAAGGAGTATCCCTCAAAGTTCTCATCACAAGGGAAAAAATTTTTTTTCTTTCTTCTTTTTTTGTATCTATGATGATGGGTGTTAACTAAACTTACTGTGGTAATCATTTCATAATATATTAAGTCAAGTCATTAAGCTATAAATCTTAGATTTATACAGTGCTACATGTCAATTATCTCAATGAAACTGAAAAAAATTGCTTAAAATTATTGATAAAGAGAATATCTTAAAAGCAGCCAGAGGATAGACATATTACACACAGAGGATAAAGATTATAGCATATTGCTCACAGAAAACAATAGAGCAGCATTTTTAAGGTACTTAAATGAAAAAAACCCCCGTCAACCTAAAATCCCATATTCAACAAAAATAACTTTCAAAACTCAAGATAAAAACTTTTCCAGATATGCAAAAGCCTAAAATATTCATTACTATCAGCCTTTGCACTGGAAGAAGTGGTAAGTGAAGTCCATGAACTGAAGGAAAATGATACCAGATAAAAACTTGGATCTACACAAAGGAATGAAGAGCATGGGAATAACAACACAGATAAGTACAAAGCCTTGTTAGTATTACTTAAATCTCTTTAAAAGATAACTTACTATTTAAAGCAAAATAACAACAATGTAGTGTGAGATTTAAAAAATATGTAAAAGTAAATTGTGTAATAACAATATCACAAAGGCCAAAAGGCGCAAAATGGAAGTAGACTTCTGTAAGGTTCTTAATGCTATATGTAACAGGAACAGAATTAAAGATGTATACAATAAACCCGAAAGTAATTACTAAAATAATAACGCAAAGAATTATAGCTACAGAGTCAACAACAAAGGTATAAAGGAGCCATAAAATACTCATGATCTATATTAAAAAATTCATAAATTGAAGTAATCAAAATTAAGACCTTCTGCTCTTTAAAATACAGTTAAGAAAATGAAAATAAGTCACCAACTGGGAGAACTTATTTGAAAAATCATACAGCTGATAAAGGGTTTGAATTGAGAATACATTCAAAGATCAATAAAATTAAAAAAAAAAATTTTTAAATAGGGAGAAAACATAAAAAGGCACTTTGCCAAAAAGGCATAGAGATGGCAAATCACTAGTCATTAGCAAGATGTAATTAAAGCTACAGTAATTGATCAGTATATACCTATCAAAATATTTAAAATTTAAAAAAGACTGACCCTGCTAAATAGCAACAAGGATGTGGAGGAACTGGAATTTATACTGTTGGAGATGTAAAAATGGTAAAACCACTTTGGAACAGTTTAACTAAAAAGTTGTACACACACCATATTATCCAGTCATTCCACTCCTAGGTGAAATGAAAATACATCCATGTAAATACTAAGACATGTATACCCATAGCAGTTTTAATTGTAATAGTGCCAAGCTAGACATAACCCCAGACTATTGTATATCCCTGTAACAGATTACTACTGAACAATAAAAATTAACTATTGATTTGTGTAACAACATGGAACGAATCTCAAAATAAAATGTGCTGAGTGAAATACTTTTCTGAAGAAAAAGTACATTCTGTATAATACCATTTACATAAAATTCTAGAAAATACACTAATCTATATTGACAAAAAGCCAAGAGATAAGGGAGGGGGGTGTTGTAGGAGTAGGGTAGGGAGACATGAAAGGAACAGATTACAAAGGGAGAAAGGGATCTTTTGGTGATGACGAATATGTTCAGCTTGAGGTGGTAGTTTCATGGGTGTACATATATATCAAATTTATATTGTACAATTTAAATATGTGCAGTTTGTTTTATGTCAATTATACTTTAATAAAGCTGTTTAAATAGCCTTAACCTGTTTTCTTAGAGGAATCTAATGTGTAATGTGACTATAGTTGAACATATAGTATTATGTAATTAAAATCTGTTAAGAGAACTTAAGTGTTTGCACAAAAACAATAATAAACAAAAAAACTGCTAAATATGAGGTGATGGATGTGTTCATTCAATTGTGGGATCATCACATTATACTCTTTAATTATAATATTACAATTTTATTTGCCAATTATACCTTTATAAAGCTAAGAGAAAGTCTTTACCTGTTTTCATTAATCACATTGTTGGTACTTGTATGCCAAGTGCTACATACTATGTAATGAAGCAAACACATACTTAGGTGCTGTTTTACTTCAGTCACTTGGGCTGCCACTGAAAACCAGGATTCTCAATATGTAAGAAAGGAGATACAAGTTTAAGATCAGAGTTTTAATAATTAATTTCAATTTGAAGTATCAGTATGAACTCCTGATGTCATTTTATCTTAATAAGATCTACCCACTGAAAAAGTCTTAGAAACAATGACCAACGCAAAAGGAATGAGTACCTCTAGTACCCAGGGAACCCTGGAGAAATGGCTGATTCCAGTGCTGGGGCAGGAAATGTACAGGCCTGGAACATTTTGTCATATCCATACTACAAGACCATTAGAATTATGTCAAAAGGTTTCAGAAGCCCAGTGCCAAGACAGTGTAACATGTATATCAATAAAGACCAATTGCAATGAGATCAAAATATCAAGTATGTTTAAATGCATAACTCAGTAATATTAATTGGACACTGCTAGAGGATGCTAATAAACCAATTCATTATTTTTAAAATTGATAAAGGGAAGCCCTGGCTGGTGGCACTGCGGATAAGGCGCCAGCCTTTGAACCCAAAGGCCACTGGTTCAATTCCCAGCCAGGGCACATAACCAGATTGCAAGCCAGGCCTCCAGCCAGGTCCTTAGCTGGAGGCAGGTGAAAGGCAACTATACATTGATGTCTCTCTCCCTCTCAGCCTTTCTCCCATCCCCTCTCTCTGAAAATAATAAAATCTTTCAAAAAAATGGATAAAGGGAACAAATCATGCATTTATTTTCTTTACTATAAAAAATACTTACCAAAAGATAATCAAAGAAAAGATGAAATTTCACTTTAAAGAAGCATTTCAGTAACAAGAAAGAGAGAATGGTAGAATCTGATTATCACCATTTTGCAAACCTTAACAAGTCAAAAATGGGTCTAGGCATTAATCAACAACATTTAGTAATATCACAAAAGAAGAGAGACAACCCAATAAATTTGCCTCCTGGTGAAAGAGTCATGCCCACATAGGTAAAAAAAAAAAAAGAAGAAGAAGAAGAAAGAAAGAAAAATCAAATCAAATCCAAATGTGATCAAGCCTCTAGATCTAACTACTGTTGAACATAAAATAGAACAGATAACATATTAAAACCAGCCGGATGCAATCAGTAAATCTCATTAAGCTCTAAACTAAGACCACCTAGATTCCTTAAAATTAAATTCTAAGGGAAAAAGGGGGAAAATATGGAAAGGGAACCACTTCCTTAATGTGAGCACATTCTATCTAACCTTTCCTCCTTGGTGACCTCGTTGACTTTATAATAAGCCAAAATCCCTGACTGATGACTAACTCTCAGGCTGACACCACACAAAGGTGACATGCCTAAAGCCCAACCTCATCATGGGTTATAAACTCATAGTACTAAAACGAATCTCAGAGATCATCCAGTTTAACCATCTACCTAATATATTTTTATCTAATGCAAAAAGATCACTTTCTTCAAAAACTTGGGACAAAACAAAAATGCTAACACTTAAAGCCCAATCAAGGTTTTGGGTTCCAGCTCACTTTTCCTCTGCATATTTCCTGTTCCGCTGACTATGTACCCTTCCCTCACCTGTTCCCCAACCACCACTACCCACCTACCACTCCATGAGCTGAAGTATTCCCACTGGTGGGATCATGAATGATTTTCTTTTCTGATTTACATTCCTCTATATAACAACATGGTGAATAATGAGCATTTCTGCAGTATTTTTAAAAGACTTTATTTTTTTAGAGAGGAGAGAAGGGAGAGAGGCACAGAGACAGAGAAACATCAATGTATGTAGCCTGCAGCTACAGACCTGGCTGGAGACCTGGCTTGAACCTGGTTCTGTGCCCTGGCTGGGAATGGAACCAGCGACCTTTGGATTCGTAGGCCAGTGCCTTGTCCACTGTGTCTCCAGCCAGGGCTTCTGCAGTACTTTTGATATTGAGGATAGAGTATAAACTACACCAAAAACACTCAAGATAAAAGCAAACCTATTTTTCCAATTTCAATTCAAATACCACTTGCTATGCCCAGGTGGCTCTAACTCATCTCTGACCCACTCTTTCCAAACCATCTCTCATTTGGAGTCTATATAAGCTTAAAAAATAAACTCATACTTTCTAAGTTATAAACTCTAGGCATGCTAGAAATGTAGTAACTTGCACATAAGGTGGTTAACTTTTCTGTTTACATGAAACTCATTTATTTTGCCCGCCTAAATGCAAAAGACTTGCTTGTAATCCTTGTAACAAGTACTCAGCTTACAGTTATGCTCAATATCAGTTTAACTCTCATTTTTAAAAAGTGAGATACAAATGTAAGCAAAGTCTTTAACTTCATTAAAGTCACAACTTGTGCTGGAGTTAGATTCTTTAGTTAAGGCAAAAGAAAATCATAAGTTCTTTAACTTACACAAATTCAATTATGCATGCTTGGTAAAAAGTAACAAAATAATACTGTAAAATTATACTTTCAAAAATTGTTGGTGAGTATAAATCAGAACAATCCGAGGCAAAGCCTTTGGGTTGCCATCTAATTGGCCATTAAGTAGGGAGGAATCTGGAACCACTTGCCATTTATTACACCTCCTCTCTGTCTCTACTTCTGTATATTCTCTTCATTATATGTACATTATACTTAAAGGTCATATGAAGAAGTTTCATGGTTATTTGGTAATATAAAATTCTACCTTGATTTAAGACAATCAGTGTGCTGCCCTGGGCAGGTAGCTCAGTTAGTTCGAGTGTTGTCCTGGTACGCTTAAGTTGTAGGTTCAATCCCCAGTCAGGGCACAAACAGGACTCAACCAATGAATGCATGAATGGATGGAGCAACAAATCAATGTCTGTCCGTCTTGCTCTCTCTTTTCCCTCCTTCCCCATCTTTAAAATCAATTAAAACATTTTTTAAAATTAATGTGCTCATGACTTCATATTAAAAAAAATCCATGCAACACATGCAATAATTGCAACTATCATAAAATGTGCTCTCAAACAATAACATACATTAGAGTTACTAATAGTGCTTGTTAAAAATGAGTATCTCTATTTTCAGAGATTAGGATCAAGCAGGTCTGGGCTGGGAGTGAGGCATTTCATGCACATCCTTGGTTAACATTCATATAAAGGCTTAGGCTCTGTATTTCAGATTTATATAATAATCTAGTATAGTAACTTTTTCCTTTCTGAATGTGATATAAAGATAACTTCCTGTCAATGCCACATAAATTCATATTCTTTTCTATTCCAAAAACATGTTTGGTTAAAAAGTAATTGAAATCTCCACATACAAATTAATGTTTAAGGGTTTTATCCAGAAGAGCATACATATACACAAAGGGACACACACCCCATCTTGACATCAAGAACTTTATCATTGAGAGCTCTTTCTCAATTCCGTGGGTGGTGGTGCATGGCCGTTCTTAGTTGGTGGAGCGATTTGTCTGGTTAATTCCGATAACGAAGGAGACTCTGGCATGCTAACTAGTTACGCGACCCCCGAGCGGTCGGCGTCTCCCAACTTCTTAGAGGGGCAAGTGGCGTTCAGCCACCCGAGATTGAGCAATAACAGGTCTGTGATGCCCTTAGATGTCCGGGGCTGCACGCGCGCTACACTGACTGGCTCAGTGTGTGCCTACCCTACGCCGGCAGGCGCGGTAACCCGTTGAACCCTATTCGTGATGGGGATCGGGGATTGCAATTATTCCCCATGAACGAGGAATTCCCAGTAAGTGCCGGTCATAAGCTTGCGTTGATTAAGTCCCTGCCCTTTGTACACACCGCCCGTCGCTACTACCGATTGGATGGTTTAGTGAGGCCCTTGGATCGGCCCCGACGAGGACGGGACGGGACACGACACACGGACGGACGGACTTTATCAATCTAATAAATAAACAAATACAATTAGATTCTAAAATCAAGCCTCCTCACTGATGCACATAATTTTGAAAACAAGTGGAAACCTTAACAAGAAAATTTTCTACATATAGAGCATTTTAAAGGATGGTATAGAAATGATAGTGTGGGAAAGGGCAGGTTTAATATTACAACATACAGATATTTTCCCCCTCTGCTTATTTCTAAGCCACATGACTATTATTTCAATTAGTCCTCTGCATTCAGTTTTTTAATGATCAACCAAACTACTTTTTAGGAAGGGCCAAAATAGAAATTTTTGCATTAAGCTACACAGTATAACCCATTTTAATGGTTAAAAATTCCCTTCTAAATATCTATTTAGATGTAACTTTTAGGATAAATGAAATAATTTAAGTTGCGCACTTGCATATGTTAGTCATTACAAATATGCTATTTCCTCAATGTTTACACTTTAAAGTTTTTACAGCCAAAAGCACTCTACAATTTAAAAACTGACAGGCTTCAGTAAGACAAATAAACCCCTTTGAACCATCAACTTTAGAGGTCAACATTAAATTCTGTTCTTCAGTTTCATTTCATAATCCAAACTGACCTGGCAAGAAGAGCTGCAGGAAAGAGGGGGATAGTGATTCTCTTTTAACCCTACCCAGCCCTTTTCCCAGCTTCCCATTCACAAGGACTAGAAAGCATCCTAGTTTCAGACAAAAGGAACGGATAGATGGTAAATGAACATATTAGCATAAACTAATGATTAAGCATCTGGGACTTGTAAAGATGCATTCCACCAAAATATTTTCTTATAATCCTGGTAACTTAAATGAACTTTATATGCTATGCTAGCAACCACCTTTTCTTTTTAATAGCTAATAAATGTTTTAAAAACAGAAAATTCTATAGAAAACTATGTTCTTTGGCTGGGCCTCTCAGAAAGTCAGTCCTAATGTTACAGATGCAACATTGGTAGTTATAGAGTTACTTACAAAACAGCATGAATTCCTTTGTGGGTAGGGGGAGGAAAAGCTTCTCCTCCTGCAGTTGACAAAACTTTCAGTGATGGGTGGTATAAAAGCATTCCTAACACATGCTCCTGAAGAACGATTTGCTTAGGGACACAGAATTTGCCTGGAGATGCCATGATCAAATGCAACTTGGTAACAGGTAACTTTCTTTTGTTTTTATTGAATATTTTATTCTTGTTCTATTATAGTTGTCCCAATTTTCCCCCATTGCTCTACACTGCCCTGCCTCACACACCCCGTTTCCACAGCCAATTGCCTCTCTGTTGTCCATGTCCATGGGCCATTCATATATGTCTCTTCCCCTTCTTTCCACCTTTATTACCCTCTCCTTGCCCCTCTGGTCACTGTCAGTCTGTTCCTTGTTTCCATGCCTCTGGTTCTTTTTTGCTCATGTATTTGTTTTGTTCATTAGGTTCCTCTTACAGGTGAGATCATATGGTATTTGTCTTTCACCACCTGGCTTATCTCACTAAACACAATATTCCATCCATACTGTTGTGAGAGGAAGGTGTGCCTTCTTTCTTTTTGCTGAATAGTATTCCATTGGCCACATAAAATCTGACTTACCTTTACTCCCCTAACATATACATCATTGATCTATTGAAGGGTTAACAGGAGAGGCTTCAACATAAACCTCTAGGCCTGGCTGGTGGCTTAGTGGACAGGCGCCAGCCTGCGAACCCAAAGGTCCCCAAAGGTCGCTGGTTCGATTCTCAGTCAGGGCATTGAATTTGCAAGCCAGGTCTTCAGCCAGATCCCCAGCTGGAGGCAGGTGAAAGGCAACCATACATTGATATTCTTCTCTCTCTTCCTTCCCTCTTTCCCAGCCTTTCTCTCTAAAAATAATGAATAAAATCTTAAAAGAAAAGATAAACTTTATTTAATCTTGCCCCACAATGGAGACTTTCTTTCAGTTCTTTGTGGTTTGTATTTGTGGGGTTTTTTCTTTGGAGTGGGAAATAATGGGGTAAAATAGACATTCTAATTTTTTATATTCATTTATTTAGATAATCATAATCCTAATTCAGGGTGTGGGAGAATTAGAAATCACTTTAATAATCTGATAGAGCTTAAAGGATCCTTTTCTTAAAAGGTCACACACACAATATTGCACAATTTCTGTGATTCACGGCTCTTTTGAGACCACCGACCTGGATACCATAATCTAGTCCATAATATTGGGGAAACGGAATATACACATGTAAATGAGTGAAGATGATTTTTCTTTTACACTGTATACAAAAATTAACTCAAAAATGGATTAGAAATCTATTATGATACCTGAAACTATAAACTCCTAGAAGAAAACATAAGGGATAAAGATTCACAATATGAAATTTGGCAATGATTTCTTACATAACACCAAAGCACATGTGACAGAAGTTAAAATAGACAAATGGGACTATATTAGGCTTAAAACTGCCCAGCAAAGGAAACAATTAAGAGAGTAAAAGTCACAATACATATAGAATGGGAGACAATATTTGCAAACCATACATCTGATAAGAGGTTAATTTCAAGAATATATAAAGAACTCCTACAGCTCAGTAACAAAAAACCAAATAACTTGATTTAAGATACGGGCAAAGAACTTAAACATTTCTCCACAGAAAACAGACAAATGGCCAGCAAGCATATGCAAGGATGCTCAATATCACTAAACATTCACAGAAATGTAATTCAAAACCACACTGAGTTATCAGCTCACACCATTTGGATACCCACTATGGAAAAAAAAAAGGTCTGATAAAGATGTGTAAACCTTGTATAGTACTGGTAGGAATGCAAAACAATGCAGCTACTATGATAAACTATATGGAGGTATCTCAAAATATTAAAAAGAGAATTGCTATAATATTCAGCAATACCGCTCATTGGGTAGATATCTAAAAGAACAGAAAACAGGAACTCAAAGAGCTCTTGGCATACCCATGATCATGAAAGCATTATTCATAATACCCAGGAGGTAGAAGTATTCATCCATCAATAGAATAAAGAAAACATGCATATGAAGAATGGAATATTATTCAGCCTTGAAAAAGGAACTCCTGTCATATGCTACAACATGAATGAACATTGAGGACATTATGCTAAGTGAAGAAAATAAGTCAAAAAACAAATACTGCATAATTCCACTTATGTAAGGTATCTATAGTAGTCAAATTCATAGAAATAGAGAGGAGAATATGTTTAACAGGGGCTGGGGGCTGTGTGGGAGTGGAGGTAGGGAGTTGTTAAATGAGTGTAGTGTTTCAGTTTTGCAAGATGCAAAGTTCTAGAAATCTGTTACACAACAATAAACACAGATTTAACATTACTGTATTGGATCCTTAAAAAATGGCTAAGAGGGTAAATTTTACGTTACATGTTTTTCACAATTCAACAAGAAAGAGATTAAAAAAAGAATCCTTAGTATACTGTATAGTACAATAAACCTAGAAAGAGAGGCTAAGGTTTTTGTTTTTGTTTTTGTTTTTCTTCTGAAGGGTCCTTTAATGCCATGCTAAGGCTATGAATGAACTTTATTAATAAACAATTTAGAAAACCAGACAGAGTGGGTACCACAAACCAAATATTTAATGATTACTTTGAGTCTGGCACTGTACAGGCACATTACATACATCATCCTGTATAATCTTCCAATAAGCCTGCCAATGAGTACAAAATAAAATATGAAGAGGGTGACACTGGCAATAGGGATACCAGCAGTAAGACTGGAATAAGGAGGTAACAACAGTGATAAAATTCACTAGTGCGACAGCTGGAATGGCTCTCCCCAACCCCTTCCTGCTCCCCCAACAAAACTTCTTCAACAACTTTCTGGACCAGGAAATTGGTCCAAGAGAAAACTTTGTGGGTTTTGTTTGTTCTATTTAATTTCTTTTTGTAAAAAATGTTAATATGATTATTCAATTCAGCAATTGTGCTTCCTGGTATTTATACAAATGAGCTGAAAACTTTTGTCTACACAAAAACATGCACATGAATGTTTATTACAGCAGCTTTATTCATAATTACCAAAAACTTGGAAGCAGTCTATAAGTCCTATGGTAACAATGGAATATTATTCATAGCTATCAAGCCACAAAAAGACAAGGAGGAAACTCAAATGCCTACTAGTAAATGACAAGAGGCCAACATGAAAAGGGTACATATTATGATTCTAACTATAACACATTCTGGAAAAGGCAAAACTATGAAGACTGTAAAGGATGATGACTGATTATCAGGAGGTTAGGAAAGGGTGGGATGAATAGGTGGGACACAGAAGTTTTAAGAAGTGAAACTATTTTGTATGATATGACATCATACACTTGCCGAAACCCACAGAAGAGACAACACCAAGAGTGAACTGGAATGTAAACTGTGGACTTTGACTATACTTCCCAGATTGAAGCAGTACTCTATACAGAGTTTTGGCTAATTCAATAACTAGAGGCTTAATTAATAAACTTTGTTCAATGTTACTTTATTTGCTTGCTCTTTTCAGTGCTTAAATAACAAAAGTACATTTTAAGGTAGAGTATCCTTTTAAGAATTCTGTTCCATAAATCCAAAGTATAAAATGCTTGAGAAAGACTGGAATTTTCTGTGAATCTGTATTTGTTAAGAATCTTCTCTCAAACCTTACAGGAGAGAAACCTACGATAAATAATGTAATGTAAGGTTAATGTTATAAAACAGGAATATCTAGGATTTATTTCTCTGATCCAGTATGAATGAATCAATAACAGATCACTGACTAAAACAAGCTGAAGTTACCAAGCATTTTCTTATTAATTCCCCCCATATTAATGTAAGATTTAACATAATAGTATTCTCTGCATCAAGTTGATCAAGGTGCCTGATTTTAATCTCTAGATTAATGTTTTACATTAACTTACAGTGCCAGATGTCTAACAGGCTTAGAAATTAGTTATAATTTAAGTATTGAAAGACAACTCTCTAGCATGACTTTTGTCGCCAAGGGCTGACAAACACAGGAAGGAAAGAAAAGGAAGTTGTGTCTAGTATAAGAGAAGTCAAAGGAAAAAAAAAAAAAACAAAAAACAGTACAGGAGAAGAAAGGAAAGGGAACACTGGTATTAAAACAAAAGAAAGTACCAAGAAGAAGAAATAATAATAATAATAATAAGCTGGCATGACACACAGCATTGGATTAGTATAATTTCATGTTTATCTCTTGACTACAATTCTTAATCTTTCATGCCATTACTTCAGAGGCAGAAGAAATTGGAGAAAGCAAAATGGGAAGCAATCCAATGACCACTTTGAATTCTGTTTGGTTAGATATGAGACGAATGTTTGAATAAAATGTATGTACCAATGATAACTAACCCTCTTCATCTCCATTTTTTCCCTTCACTGTTTTATAAACCATAGATTCTCTGTGTTTTATTCACATAATTAACTTTCAACTTAAAATACATATACACAGATGCACAGAAATGAGGGTATTCTTCTACATTCTACATTCTCAGGTAAAATGCCAGGAGAAAAGCACCTTTGCTGTTAGAAAAGAATATAGTTTTTACATTATTTCAGCTAATCAATAGCAACTAACTTTAAAAATCATTTAAATTTTAATTATCATTTTCTAAAAATTCAATCTCTAAATTAGAAATAACTTGAAATAACTCACAATTCTTTTTAGTCCCAAATACTAGAGTCATCACAAATGTCAGCAAAACAAAATATTCCTTTCCTCAAAAACAGAGCTCCTCATTTAAGACACATATGAAGAAAGAAAAAACTTTCCACTTCACCTGTTTCAATGTGCTATTTTCATTACATGGGAAAGATTTTAAAATACAGACTTTGTTGATGTTTTTAGCCTTATTTATAGCCCCTCTCATTACAAAACAAATGGGAGGTAGCTAAGGAAGAAATATACAGTATAAGATTTTATTAAGAGGGGAAAGTGGAAACATAGGTAGGAAAGTTATCAACTAAGGAGGAATGCTAGAAGGCAGTCCAAATACAAAACATAAGTTAAAATATTCTACATCCCTTAACCAAGGAAGCTGTACATTTGGCCATGAGCTTTATACTAAAGCAAGAGAGAAAAACTAAGAATAGTTTTTAAGTTGAGGCACTGGCACTCAAATGCCCAATTTTGTCCAAAAGTGAATCTGTGGGCTCCATAGTTATGTCGAAATTCCAAACAGATTCATGAATATAAAACAGAGACAAACTTGAGGTACAAATTGTACAAAGATGTTATTACCTAAGCAATGCTAAGAAGCTTCCACACAAGTTGTTTTTGCCTAATAAATAATACATATGTGTAGCAGGGAAATAGACCCTCAACTAAGATGGATGGGGAAAGGTAATTGCTGTCTAGTGATCACTTATATTTGATACAGAATTTCTGACAACTGCACACACAGTCTGTTCAGCTGCGGACTTTTTACAAAAGTGAACTGCTAGTTTCACATAAATTGCCTTAGACAGAGGAGGTTTCTATTGGAATAACATCAAGAGTCAGTTATCTGCATCAGTTTAATGTTAAGAGTTTGTTTCTGGAAGTTTTAAAAGCTGATTTGTCTGCCAGATCATATAATATAAACTCATAGGTTAATACAGCCAATACTTCCCCTTATGAGTAATTTAAAGTTATACTGTATTTCATGAACTGTACAATGTCACCAATGGTAAATGTGCCATTATTTTATGCACCCCCAAAAAGAGAACACACACACACTGTTTATCAAGTTACGGGATACAGCTGATTGCAAGAAACATCCTAATTATGGAGATGTTAACACAAAAAGTGATATTACAAAATGTTTATACATGAAGCATGCTCCTTTCAGTAGTAACATGAGCCAGCTTGTTGTCCATCCACCAGCCTTTGGTGTCAGCACCTCCTCTTGGCTTCTTCTGTGACCTGTGTCTTATCTACTGTTAGTCATCCAGTATTTTCTCTAGCTGGTCTTCTCACCAACCTACCTCTGATCTCTACCAGGTATTCTTCCCATCTCTTTTTCACATTACTACTTATGTCTTTTCCTTATATGTACATAATCAAATGTGAGAGAATGCTAAGCGGAAGGGGTATGTGTTTATAAAATTAGCTTCTCTAATGGATACCCACTCTTTTTCTTTCCGCAGGACAAATATATAATAGCCACAAAATGACTATGTAATTCACCATAGAGAGAGAGAGAAATTCAGGCAATAAGGACCACCACCACCCATGCTGCCTTCCCCCCAAAGTAATCAAGGTCATTTAGGAAAACCTCTTTTTTTATTTTTTAAAAATAGTGCTGCAGCCCTGGCTGGTATGGCTCAGTGGATTGAGTGTCGGCTTCCAAACCAGAAGGTCACTGGTTCCATTTCCAGTAAGGGTACATGTCTAGGTTGCAGGCAGGGTCCTGGTTGGTGGTGTGCGAGAGGCAAAACTGATCAGTGTTTCTCCTGTATATCACTGTTTCCCTCCTTGCCCCAGCCCTGGGTGGTGTGGCTCACTTGGTTGGAGCATCATCCTGTAAACAAAAGGTTTCAGGTTCAATTCCCAGTTAAGGAACATAGTCCAGGGTTGGGGAGTGTACCTGAGGCAACCAATTGCTGCTCTCTTGCATTGATGTCCATCTGTCTATCTGTCTGTTTCTCCCTCCTCTATCAACCCTTACTCTGAAACAAGTGATGAAAAAATGTACCTGGGTAAGGATAAAAAATATGTACTATATATGTATTGCCCCAAAGGCAAAATCACCTTTGATGTTCAACACAAAGTTCTGCTTCTAAAAAATTCTACATATTTCATTAATTTTAAGTAAACTAGAATTTAGAATTGGGATCTACATCTCCATTTGTTCCAAAATCATATGGCCCAGTCACTCTGGAGATGGTATGACAGATTTCATTTTACTTTAATCTCTCCTTAAATATGACCAGCCCTAGCAATTTACTAAACACCAAATAACATCCTTTTATCTTCAAGTGTTAAAGTTTGACCGCTTTATAAGTTATTTTCTAAAAATGATCAGCAAGTGAAGTTTTAACAGTCCTAGCTAAAAGCTTAAAAGTTCAAGATTTGTTATGAAGATTTTGGGAACTCGATTCAACAAATTTTAGTGAATGCCTATTACATGCTAAGAACACAGAAATATGTTTGCTTTTTTCCACAGGATGACTCTAATAGCACTTAGTTGTCTTTAACTTCAGACCAATTTTGTTAGATTATATTGTGAAAGCTGTTGTAAGACAGTGCATTAAAAAAAGTTTATAAAAATTGATAAATTTTGTGTAGCCATTTTAATATTGAAAATGGAAGAAAATAAGCAATGTTTTCAGCACATTATTCTTTATTATTTCACAGAAGGTAAACACACAACTGAAATGCAAAGAAAAGATTTGTGCAGAGAAGGTACTGTGATTGATCGAATGTATGTCAGAAGTTGTGTGTGAAGTTTCGTGCTGGAGATTCTCCATGGTCAGGTAGACCAATTGAAGTTGGTACTGATCAAATTGAGAATATTAACTGAGAACAATCAACATTATACCACATGGGAGATAGATGATATACTCAAAACATCCAAATCAATAGTTACTGATGAAAATGAAAAATCTATTTTCTACAAATAAAACCATGTGGACTTTTTGGCCAACTCAGTAAGGAAAACCTACTCTAGCTTTGTGTCTACAGGTATATTAGTTAATGCTGCCTGAGGGTGTAGATGGGGGTAGGGGTTGAGTCAGAAGAGAAGAATACCCAGAGAGAAGAAATCCAAAGTGAGAGAACAGTAGGATGCTTTTACCACTACGGAAGTAGGGGAGCAACATTCCAAGTGTGGAGATAGGACTAAATAAGAACTTTATTTTTCCCCTTTTACTATACCATGTCATACTATAAAAACAACTAGATGTAACTCCCAAAGATATAGTGAGTATAGGGTAAGAGGAAATTAGGTTGAAAAAATGGACTTAAAATAATAAAGTATGTTTCAATGAGTGAACTGCTTTGTTTCCCCAATAACACTATTAAGAAAACAAGCCTTCAAAAAAGTCAAGGGAAATCAGCTCCTTTAATGCTGTACACAGCCTGTATGTATGTTCAGTGCTGCACTTCTTTGGGATCTGCAGGGGGCCTTAGATGTTTCAAGAGGAAACCTGTGTGGGGAAGGTTTTGGTCTCAGTTGTAGGACTGAGGTGCAGGGATTAACTTTGATGGGGGAAGCAAAGGAATTCCTAAGGGCAGGAACAATTAGAGGTCGGAAATTCACAAGAATGAGGAACACTATAGCTAGAGTTTTCTCTGTAGTTACTAGACAATCCTTGGGGGACAGAAGTCTGGGTTTTAATGGGCTACTTGACAGGATGACAAGAGGCTACCTCCAGCCCTACCATGAGACAGACTAAATGAACACTTGTATAAAAATGTCAAAACTCCCCAAATGGCTACATCCTTAGTAGGTAAAATAGGCAAAAATATGTTCTGTAGAGAGAGGTGATAGGAAGAAGGGTCATTATTGGCCTTGGCTCATGGTAGAACAGTTAACAGAAACATGTCTCCGTTGCAAATTCTTAACTATAAATAAGTCTGCACCCCTGTGGGGCTAGAATTCAAACTAGTGTGTGGCCTGGAAAACTAAGGTAAAAAATTTACTTAAAAGTAGGTGATACCCCTAAACACTCAAATTATCTCTGAAAAAAAAATATGATTCATAGCCTCATAGCCTCAAAAATTACAACAAATATCTCAAGAGAGCTTTTTTTTTTTTTTTTTAAGCAAGTAATAATAAAGAAAATTCAGTAAAGTGTTTTTCTCTTGGTGGGGCAGGTAAGGCAGAGATACTGAATAATGGGTGCTTAAAAGCTGCTTCAGCAGTGTTGGTTTTATGTTCTACTTAGGTTGGATTATTGGCTCATGGACACACTCTATTCTTTGTAACCTCCATACTTACCTTGTACATATGTGCATACATAGGGTGGGGCAAAAGTATGTTTACGGTTGTAAGTGAACCAGCTTATTCTTGTATTATTTATTTATTATTTTATTACTTTCTATACAAACAACTAAACCTACTTTTGTTCCATTCTGTGTATATACTATGAGCTATATTACGGGCACTGGCCTGGGTAAAAGCCCTATTCTGCCACTTATTTATGAACCCTCATGCAAGTTACTTAGACCTCTCTGGGCTGTAGTTGCCCCCTTTGAAAGTAGGGGCACTATCATGTACCTCCTTTGGGTTATAATTTATAATGAAAAACTCTTACGGTTTCTTTAAAGTAGAAGATATTGTTATAAAACCCCAAGTAAAAGTCTGCTCGACTTTCACTTCACTAAAACAACAATTACTGGTAGATACTCTTCCAGACTTTTTTGACCATATGAGTAACTTTTTAAATATTTTAACGGGGCAATCTTCGACACTATTTTCACTCAACAAATTATGAGCATGTTTCAAAGTTAACCACTCTACTATTCCAAATCATTTAGGTTGATTTCAAGCTGGGAGGATTGTAATTAACAGTGAATGAACATCCTTATGATTTATGCTTTTAGGGTTATTTAACACCTACTTCAGCTGTGTAGTGAAAATACTTTTATAATAGTATGTTACTGTGCTCTCCCACCTCAATTTTGCATTTAGTGATTTGATGTTGGGGGCCTGAAGTTGGTCATTACAAGAGTATTTACATCACAGAAACTGGCAAATCCTACAGACTAGGGCTTTTTATTTTTCAGAGACCCTGTTGTTAAACATATACCAGCAAACCACTGAAGTAAAAGCTGTTCTTTCCTCATTAATTTTAAAAGCGATCTCTAGCACATACTAGTCTGCCATTTATTAATAAAATTTATAGAAAAGAGTAAGAGCTTAGAATTGTATGCAATTGTTTTCTGTGCTAGTCTCATAGACTGCTTGTTATACCTTCATGCATTGATGACTTTAGTCGACAGTTTCTATTTTTCTAACATAAGATCACAGTACTGTACTGAGAATGTATTTTTCCTCAACAGCTCAATAGCATTCTTTTTATTTTTCTTTTCTTAAGAAGATTTTATTCTTTATTTTTAGAGAGAAGGGCAGAGAGGGAGGAAGAAAGGGAGAGAAATACCAATGTATGGTTGCCTTTCACCTGACTCCATCTGGGGGCCTGGCTGGAGACCTGCCTTGCAACTTGGATATGTGCCCTGACTGAGAATCAAATCAATAGCATTCTTAATGTATATGATAGAAGAGAGTAGCAAAATAAAGAACTTTTTAGGAACAGTTGGTTACTATAGGCGACTTTTTAGATTAGGGCTCTTTACTCTTTAAAACAAATCCAAACACAAGAAAACAAAATACTACCATGCAGTTGTCTAAATATGACTCTAAAATGTTCCCTCATAAAAATTACTTAATTGCACGAAGAAATAGGGATCTACATAAAGAGTAATAGTACTCTTCTTTGATGGTCACTACCACGCACAATCTTAGCATTAGCAACTTCCAACTGAACTTAGTAAGTTCTAACTCAGGACCACATTAGGCTCTGGAGACACAAATAAGACAGTGCCCCAGTCTCTCAAGTTCTCATCATTTTCAGTAGATCAGTGGGTAAAGAATGTCATAAGTGGTTATAAGCATTTGCTTTTATTAACATTGAGAGGAAAAAAGAAACAGAGACTGATTTTGATTTGTCTTCTAAGAACAAGCATCTACTTTAAGAGGAAAAATAAATCAAAGTATAAAAACCAGTGATTTAAAGTTTGCCCACTTATTAGAGATAAGCTGATGATAAGTGTTGGTAACTAAATCTTCATCATCTATATCAGTTAAACACCACAGTGATCCTATTTTAATGTCGATCCTGCTGAGGTACTTTAAGAAGTCAGGGACTAATTTGCAGATACTGATTATCAACTGAATGAAGTAAACAATGTCTGCTGCCTATATATTTTCTTACCTGTTACAAGCCATATAAATTTGGACTCTGGATACCTCATTTTAGGTGCTTACGTTATTAACTATGTAATGTAATAGCTGGGTGGACTTAATAAAACAGCCCCTTTTTGCAAGCAAACCAAGGCTTCACTTTTAAAGGCTTGCTTTCAGCTGGTTTGTAGTATGCATAATATCTCATATTGTAGCCTAGAGAGCAAACGCAGCAGCTGCCCTTTTCATACACACAGTTGCGGCTTGATACACAGAGTGACAATTTCAACCACTTCCAAACACTGATATTTCAGACTTTAAAATCTATTTCTTAGGGATTTGTTGCTATATATAGAAATAATCATTACCCTTTGGGAAACAATGGCTCATTTACTGAAAATGAATATAACAAAGGAATTATTTGGTACTGAAAAAATACAGAGCAGTGAATTGGGTGACACAAACACAGCATCATCAGCTCATGTGACTATATGAGAGTAATTTACTTTAAAAATGACAGCAACTTAAAAATTTAGCTTCAACAATGAAGATCAATTATGTCTTGTCACAAAAATGACACCAGATCTTATGTTATTTTGAAAATGCCCCTTTAACTCCTAACCTGAAATAAATACCACAAAAAAGAAAAACTCTGGAGTATGAAATACTTTTATTTTAAAACCTAGTTTTGACTGGTATATGTTTTAGTTATACTTATGATTCACACTGAACTTTATTTTAAGTATTAAAAGAATAGCCCTGGCTAGTGGCACAGTGGATAAAGCGCCGGCATGCGAACCCAAAGGTCGCTGGTTCAATTCCCAGCCAGGGCACATAACCGGGTTGCAAGCCAGGTCTCCAGCTAGGTCTAGCTGGAGGCAGGTGAAAGTCAACCATACATTGATGTCTCCCTCCCTCTCTCTAAAAAATAATAAATAAAATCTTTAAAAAAAAAAAAAGAAGAAGAAGAAGAAGAAATAGCATTCCAAAAGTCACAAGCTTGAAAACTTCCAGTTCCTTCTCTAGCTGGGGAGCTTGCAAAACTTACTTCATGAAACAGTGAGTTGATGCAATGACCATTAATTTCTTAACATTAAATCTAAATTTAATCAAAATCCAATTTCAGCAAGTCCTGAAGAAATAGCCTCAAAGTAGATAAAACAAAAGTCACAAAATGTTCATCTAGAAGACTGGTTTATGGGTATATCATTTTATCTTTCAAATTTTCTGAGGGTTAACATTTTTCAAAAAATAAAAAGGGGAGGGGCACAATATCTTCAAAGCAAATTCACAACATAATTACATGTAATGTGAAAATACTAAATTGTTTTCCACCAAAAGCCTTAAACTTTTACCAGGAACCTTAGTCACTGTCACACAAAACGCAATGAGCAGAGTATTCTAAATATTCTATTTTTTTCAGTTGCAGTTTTGTGTTGTTTGTTTTGTTCTTTTAAGAATACTTCCTCCATTTTCAATGGGCATTAAGTTGGAAAAGTATTACTGGTAAAGCAGCCTAAGGGCAAAGGTCTGGCTCAGCCTCCAACCAACTGTATGACCTTGAACAAATCTCTTAGTTTCTCTGGGTCTCAATTTTCTTATTTATAAATAGAATCAGTTGCACTAGGATGCATTCAGAAGTATCTTCCAACTCTACAGTTACTTTCTGATGAGTCCTAGGCTTGTGAGAATGAAAACTGCAGCCCTAAAAAAAGTACCAAAATCTACCTTTGTAATATTAGTGAAACAAACAGGATACTAAAGTGTATGTGTACAAAGTACTCATGATCACAACTCTAATAATATAAACACACATGTAACAAGTAAAAAATATAGCAAATGCTATCAGTGGCTATCACTGAGTTGTATTATAGGTTACAAATAGCTTTTCCATAATTATCAATTTCCTACAATAAATATATTGTTACTTTGATAATAGGGTGGGAGGAGGGAGTTAAAGAGAAAGGAAAAAACCTTCCTTTTATGTGTAAAATGAAAATTTTACCTTTGGAAAAAAGCATTCCAGAATTTGAATGAATGTTCCCAAAACAGTTGGAGCCCTGGCTGGTATGGCTCAGTGGACTGAGTGCTGCCCTTTGAACCAAAAGGCCACGGGTTCAATTCCCAGTCAGGACACATGCACAGGTGTGGACCAGGTCTCCAGTTGGGGGTGTGTGAGAGGCAACCTATGGATCTTTCTCTCGCACATCGATGTTTCTCTCGCTCTTTCTCCCTCCCTTCCCTCTCTGTAAAAATAAACAAAATCTTTTTAAAAGGGTTTAAATTAATCAGGAAAAAAAAAACCCTCTGGTATAGTCAGTCACAGTCACCTACCTGATACCTGTCATACAAGAGCTGTTGGTTATTTGCTCTAAATTAGTAAGCCTTAAGGAGGCACTGTATTATTTTTCAACCATTCTGAAACTGGTAATTATGACAGCTAACATTTACATAGTTCCAGGCACTGTTCTAAGACTTTACATAATACTATATTGATTCATTTAATCCTTACAACAACCCCATGAAGCAGATATACTATCACTATCATGGTTACACATGATAACCATGAGGCACACGGATTAAATTAGCCTACAACAGCTAATAAGCAGCAGTCAGGATTTAAATCCAGGCAATCTGTCATCAGAGTACAGATGCTAAACTACTAAACTATACTGTCCTTTGTACTTGAAATACAGTCTTCCTCAGGTATTCTTGAACTGTTTTTGCCCTTGAAGTTCTTCTGAACTACTTTCCTTGAAACTAAAAATAAATACTGGGATAAAGACTGGCCAAACTTTTAACTTGCTAGGTTAAAACTATGATTCATTTCTAAGTCATTACTTCAAAGCTATAGGGGGTATAATTTTTAAAATGTATTTGCAAGAGAGGAAGAAAGAAGAGAGAAACATAAATTTTGTTGTTCCACTTATGCATTTAGCCAGGGCCAAATCCCTATACATATCAATAGGTAAATAATACAACCTCTGATGAATTAAATAGCATTAATTATTAAGTTTAATGTTGGAATGCTTTAATAGAGGAAGGCACTTTATTGACTGACATTTATACTCAAGACTCTTCTAGGGAAAAAGCCCCTAAAACCAACTGTTGTACTCTTCTAATATTTCTATTTTATTGAAATGCTATTTTTAAGTGTTGCAATTAATTTGGTTCTTAAAAGAACATACATCAATATTTATTTTGAACACTGGCTTTAGGATACACACAGTAAACTTTACAATAACCCCAATTACATGCAGAACCTGGCAAAAGGAACACAGAAAAAGCCAACCAATTAAACATAGTAAAAGGTTTTCACCTAATTCTTAGGCAATGCAAACTCAAACCAAGTATGCATGTGTCCCTTTTTCTGCATAGTACCCACATTATTTGCCAATTTTTATGGCTTCAGATTACTTTTAATAAGGCTCAAACTTCTCCACATCTGTTTTAGCCCATCAAAATAAATATAGAAATTACTAGTTTCCTTTTAAAAAATTTTAAGAGAGGAAAGTGAGGACAGTGGGGTGAAAAATGTGCCAGGCTGCCCGTTAACTTAAATGTGCAATGACACAATCACCCAATAATTGAACCTCTGGGTACTTCTGTACTGGTAAGATAGTAACGTGATATAAAGTCACCTGGTTTATTTCAATTTACTTACACAATTCACAAATCCGCAGTTCTCTGCCACGGTGCATTAAGAAAATTAGCATGTAAGAAAAATCACCTGCTTATGTAAATTGAGGATGGTTTTTATCCAAGCAAACAGGGAAAAAAAGCTGCAATCTGGGTCAGATGACTAATTTTATCTTTTTTGTTCAAATGTCTCTCTTCACCTTTTCTCTGTGGCTCACAGAAAGAATTTTAGGTCAAGGAATGGATAAACAAAAAGTTTCTGTGTTGTCCATTCCCCTGTAAGGAGTTTGCTGCCTGACACTGCTGAGCTCTATACCACTTAAATTGAAAACAAGACTGAGAACTTTATCTAGATAACAAAACAACCACAACACTGAGAGAGGAAAGAAAAGAAATCAATGGGGGCATATCTGATCTAACTGGGAAGGAAAGCAAACATGGCAAGGATCAGGTACCAATTTTACCCTCAGCTACTTTAGGCAAACAGTGCTTTAGAAAAGGAAAATACTCCAAGTAATTCAGAGCAGACAAGACAAATTCTCCACAGGGAACATGATTCTACTTTGCTCTATAAATGTACCTGGTCAACTTCTTCTGAGTCTGACATAAGTTAGATGAATGTGTTCTTGGTCAGTAATGACTGCCTCCCCAGTGTCAGTTGCTGAAATTCATCCTTTCCACTTAAAACTTACTCCATCTCCAGGTCCAGGGTGGACCTGACTACTCCACAAGTAATATTATCTGTACTGAAAGTGATTGGTTCAGAAATGAGTATACAACTCAACAAAGGCCAAGAGGCTCCAGAACTCTGCTAGTCAATAAGGTAAAGGCATCATACCGGAACAGGGTTACATTTATCTCCTTTTTCCTTAAATAATTTTAGAAGCTATTCAACATCTGCAGTCCAGGCAAAAGTTGTCTTGTGGTCACTAGCAGATTTATTTGCCCACAAGTAATGCCATGATGCTCTTTACAAATAGTAATGCAATTTCATTAGAGAAACTTAGGAAACACAGGGTTTTATAAATAAGGAACCAATTCTCAGAAAATTTAAATAACTTTTTCAAGGTCACAGGGTTGATGGCAGCAAGGTAGGGATCAAAACCAGGTCTCCTAACAAGTTTAGTTCAGTGCTTTGTAACCCTGTCATTAAACACACACACACACACACACACACACACACACACACACACACACACACACCAAGGAAATGGTAACTTGGAATGAGATAAAAATCAAGTTCTCTGGTTTATTAAACTAGAAATAAAATACTGAAATTTGGGAGAATTTTAATAATAAAACAAAATGATGTCAATACTTGCCATTCTTTAGAATTAAATAAATGTATACATGTCAGAGGAGAAGAAATTACACATTTTTTTCAGGTGCCATCAATGATCTATTTGCTAAATTTGATGCCCTTTTCTCCAACTTCATTTTCTTTGACTTTATTTGCACCAAAGATCACTCCCATCTTCATGCCTATGTATCTTCTGACATGTGTAGGTTGTCAATCACTGTGAACACATTTTCCTATCTGCCTGTCCTATAGCTTTGCCTCCAATAGTTTCTTCCATTTACAACTGAGTACATTCCCTAAGGCTCAGACCTCAGCTTTCTTGATTATTCTATTTACTTATCTTTTTAAAAATCCATTTGAACCACTCACTCTGCTGTTCAAAAACTTTCAACACCAAGTTGCCATTCCCAGTGTTTCAATTTTTTTTCATTATCACTCCCCAACCAAGGAGCATTAAAAATAAATAAATAAAAAAGAAAAAAAAACACACACACACACGCACACATACACACAGTATATGTATATGTATGTCTATATGTTATTGATGCTATTACAGTTGTTCCAATTTTTCTCCCTTTGCCCCTCTCTGTCTGGTACCCCTCTTCCCTCCAACAATACCTTCCCACCTGCCTTAGTTCACATCCATGGGTTGTGCATATAAGTTATTTGGCTTCTCCATTTCCTTTACCATTCCGAACATCCCTTGTCTATTTTGTGCCTACCAATTATGCTTCTTAATCTTTTCACCTTTCCCCCTATTCTCCCCACTTCCAATTGATAATCCTCCAAGTGATCTCCATTCCCTATGATTCTTTTCCTGTTCTAGTTGTTTGCTTTAGTTTTTCTTTTTTAGATTCAGTTGTTGATAGCTGTGTTTGTTGTCATTTTAATGTTTAGAATCTTGACTTCTTTTGTTTACATAAGTCCCTTTAACAATTTATATAATAAGGGCTTGGTAATGATGAACTCCTTTAGCTTTACCTTGACTGGGAAGCAATTTATCTGCCCTTCCATTCTAAATGACAGCTTTGTTGGATAGAGTAATCTTGGTTGTTAAGTTCTTGCTTTTCATTACTTGTAATACTTCTTGCCTGAAAGTTTCTTTTGAGAAATCAGCTTATGGGAACTCCTTTGCAGGTAACACTCTTCTTTTCTCTTGCTGCTTTTAAGGTTCTCTCTTTATCTTTAACCTTTAGCATTTTAACTGTGTCTTGGTGTGGTCCACTTTGGGTACAACTTGTTTGGGACTCTGTGCTTCCTGGACTTGTATGTCTATTTCCATCACCAAATAAGAGAAGTTTTCTTTCATTATTTTTTCAAATAATTTTTCAATTTCTTGCTCTTCCTCTTCTCCTTCTGGTGTACTTATGAGTCTGATATTGGCACTTTTGGAGATATCCCAGAGTCTGCCTTCTTATTCTCACCTTGTTTTTTTAAATTCTTTTTTCTTTATTTTGTTTTGGTTGACTGTTTATTTCTTCCTTATGCTCCAAATTGTTGATTTGAATTCCAGCTTCCTTCCCTTCACTGCTGGTTCCCTGTGGGTTTTTCTTTATTTCATTTAGTGTAGCCTTCATTTCTTCCCTTATGCTTCTGCTGTACTCAATGATTTCTCTGAACATCCTTAACACCAGTTTTTTGTTTTGTTTTGTTTTAAACACCAATGTTTTTTAACTCTATCCGATAGATTAGCTATCTCCATTTCATTTAGTTCTTTTTCTGAGGTTTTGTTGTGGTCTTTCACTTGAGCGGTTTTTCTTTTGTCTAAATTTGTCAGCCTTCCTGTGTTTATTTCCATGTATTAGGTAGAATTGCTGTGACTCCCTGTAGTGGTGCACCTGTTACTTGTATGGGGTGGAGCCTTAGGTAGGCACCAGGGTCGGGTAACCTGCTTCATCACTTTGTGGCTCTGTATGTGAGGGGGTGGTCGAAAAGGGAACAGTGCTGCTGCCTGGCTGCTGGAGGCACTCGCCCTGTTTCCAGTCACTTCACCCACTTCTCGTATGCAACTGGCACCCTGATAGCTGTTGCCCTGGTGGTGGTTCCCGGAGTGGGTGGGTTTGTGTACATTCTAGGACCATGTCGGCCCTTTAAACAGACTCTCTTGAGAGACAGGCAGTTTCTTCTGCCACCCCAACCCCTACTGGTTTTTACAACCAGAAGTTATGCAGCTGTATCTTCCTGGCACTGGAACCCTGGGCTGCATGGTCTGGCCTGGGATTGGGAGAGCTTGCTCTCTAGGTGACCAGGAGCAGTTTTTAATATTTCCCCCTTAATTGTCCCCCATGAAATTTTAGTACCATGGATATGCTGTAGTCATGTATGTACATACAGGGGTGGGCAAAATAGGTTTACCATGGTGAGTACACAAAACACTGTTTATTCTTACACTATTATTAATTATTGTACTGTTCTTAGTAATTAGTTTTTCCATATGAACTATTGTAAACCTACTTTTACTCACCTTGTATGTGCTTTATTCATTAAAAGATGAAGACTTTATTGTTTTGTTCATCTGCCAAGAACCACCGGTGTCTCAGCTCTTCAGCAGGATACTCCAACCTTTTCAGGATCTAGCTCTAGCTTGATCCTTATCTCTACTTTATCTCCTATCAATCACACCCTGCACTGCACTCTGTATTTCAGCAACTCCCAAGAATGCCCTTCCCCATTAGCTGACCCCCTCATGTGAGGTACTACCTCTTCCAAGACACATCCATACCTTTCACAGAAATCCCTCCATGTTTCTACAACATCCAGGGAATATTTTTCTTGCTGCAATAATGACAATGAATTATAATTACCCAGTTGCATCTCTCTCTCCCTCAATATACCATAATCTTCTTTAAATCCCTATCATCTAGCACAGTGCCTGGGACATAATCAACACATAATAAATAAGTACTGTAAGAACAAGTGAAAATAATATGTCTAAGTTTTTGTTTAATGGTTCCAAATTTAGTTTCAATTCTCCCTTAAGACACCCTGAGAGCTGGGATGCATTGCTTTTCATACTGTTTGCTTACGTGTAAGTTCCTTCAGGGCAACATCATGGCCTAAACTTCTCTGGACCACAGTACCAAGAGTAACACAGATAATAGCAGAAGCTTGACAGAGGTTTGCAATATTCTTTATAGAACTAAGTATCCTACAATAGTACTTGTCTGAAGCAGGTTGATGTAAGAATACATTGACTAGTGTGTTTCAGCAATGTCAAAACCTTCTTCTGTCTGACAGTAAATATGGTTCAATTAGCCAAACTAATTCAGAACAAAGACGTGAAACTTGATGTAGGTAAAAAGCACCAATCAGCCATGGCTGGTGCCACAGTGGATAAGGTGCTGGCCTGCAAACCCAAAGGTCGCTGGTTCAATTCCCCAGCAAGGGCACATAACCAGATCTCCAGCCAGGTCTGTAGCTGGAGGCAGGTGAAAGGCAACTATACATTGATGTCTCTCTCATTCACTGCCTCTCTCCTTCTCCTCTAAAAGTAATAAATAAAATCTTAAAAAAAAAAAAAAAAAAGAAAAGAAAAGAAAGCACCATTCAGGATCAATAGTTAGCAACCCTATATTCCCTCTACTCACACCATTGCAATTCACTCTTCAAGTTCAACTCAATATAGTTTCTTAGAAGTCATTTCTTCATAATGCCAAAATTGTTCCTGATGTCTCTTGGCTAGGGTCCCTTAAACTACAGACTAGGTCTATGATCACTTGTCACATGCTTATTGACAGTATTACAACTGTTACCCCCAAGCAACTACAAGATCAAACTGACATGCTACATTACTTAGGAAATCACTGTTGATCTACAGGAGATGACCCAATCAACAAATAATTCACTGAAGTATATGGACGCACAGGGAATATAAGTAAAACTCAAATATAATCTCACAATGAAAGAGCTTCTACCCAAAGGCTTCTTTCTGTTTGGTTGGATAACAAATGGAAAAGTTTCTTTGGCCTTGACAATTTCCATCAAAGAAATCAAATCAGCATATTAAGGAAACATACAGTATATAAACAGTGGATTCTTGAATTGTAGGACATGAACAAATCTAATAAAAACCACCAAGAATAGCCACTCAGTTCTATAATAGAGAATCAGTGAAAACTCTAATGCTCCAAGTTATGAAGTTAATGAAATATTTCAGTTCTCCATTAGAGGATGGCCTTTTATATCAAGAAACAACATTTCTACAGCTGTGTTTTGAGGATAAAACCCCAGAACTTAGATTCAAACACACTGTATATTCAGTTAATGCATTTTGCAAATATTCTTTATCTAATAGCATATGAAGGGAACTCTATCTGCCCTCATTTCTTTTTCAGGACACGCACCAGTGGTACTAATCGATGGCTTTAAAAAATTGCATGGTGTATCTCTCTATACCATGCCCCTCTACTTTCTTGGAGAGTGAATAAAAACCCTCTACACTTTTCTTCTCTTTGTGAATTCTTTCACAGCTCATGTCACCAACCATTCTAACATTTTGGTGGCCCATATTTCTTCCTCTCCTCTGGCCTCTGAGACTTGCGACTAGCAGAGCAGTGGACAGTGGAAGATCGACCTGGGCTAACTCTTTAACCCTGTTTCTGTGAGGTATGGAGAGAGGATTCTAATCCTCCATCTCTGCAGAGTCTGTGGAAGCCTCCTCCTCACCCATCTTCACTGCCAGTGAGCAGAACTGTAGGGATGACCCATCTTGACTCCAGGAGACCATAAGCAGCTCCACCTTTGTTGCTCAGGAGGACCACAAGCAATCAAGATAGTACCTTGAGCCAATTGTACTCCCGGGCACAAAGACTAAAGCCCAGGACACAATGGAAGAATGTTGCAGCTTTTAACTTTTCCCCTAATTCCAAACCCCCCACCTACACTTTCTCCTTATCAAAAGGATCCATTTATAATAGAATTTAAGATGGTCTATTAGGGTACAAACCCACCATCTTCTCAGATTGCCAACCTTCTGAATAAAGCACCCGTAAAGATTCAAAAAAAAGAGAGAAGGCAATTCTTTTTGAAATGTCTTTTAACTAAAAATTAATTTTTTTCTTCTGAGATATTTAATAGTATAAGATAAAATTTCTCCCCAAGACTGAAACAAGTTTCTTGTTTTGTTATGGTTTTATTTTTGATGTTTTAATATAATTTGGATAATCTTGTCAGGAGTTGTAGAAGCACTTCCAATGTTATATATATAGAGTTTCCATCACCAAAAAATTGGCTCAATATCATTAGATTGTATTATTTTCATTCTCTAACTCTGCTTTTTCTACTTTATGAGCATGAACCTACATTTTCAAAAAGTATATCCTAAGTACAAAATGACTTCTAATGTTACAGGTTTTGGAGTTTCTCACCAAAAACCAGCGCAGTATCATTAGATTATGTTACTTTCATTCCCTCCTTGCTTTCTTTACTTTATGACCATGGCCTGCAGTTTCTAAAAGTATGGGTTTTTTTTTCAGTTAAAATTAACAATATAGATTTTCACATTTCTAGTCCCCCACAAATGCTTTGTTATGTCTAGAAGAGCAACCATGTCCTTTTATGGTGCAGGCTCTGATTCTTCAAAGCTCTTTTCGCATAGCAGCACCCCCGGCCCCAAAGAATCCAGTGTGGCTGTTAATCTTGGCCAATGGAGAAACTTCAATACTACCGATTCTTAACCTATAAAACGCAGTTAATAACCAAATACACTTTACTATACATCTTTCTGACACAATTAAATCCAGGGTTTCCCCCCCAAACATCCCAAAAGAATTCCCCATGTTTTCTTGCTATTTGAAGAGTAAGAGAACCAGAAAAAAAAAGAAAGATGCCTCTAATTTTCACAAGATGAGCGTGCTAGACAATCTTTGCATTGCATAAGGATTTACGCTGAATAATTTTCCATCAAATCACACATCTTAACCTACCTCACTGGGATTTTATTTAGCAAGTCACACTTTCTCAACCAAACACAAGCAAGATGAATTTCCAGTAAAGATGGACTTCGACAATAAGAATGTCCTTCATTTGTTACATTCTGAGAAGAAAAGAATTAATTTCCTAATTTCCTTCCCAGTCTGTAACTCCACAATACTTTCTAAAACAGTAGAAATGATCTGACTAGAACATCTACCAAGTCCATACAAACATATATACGTTTTTATGTGTTTGTTTTTTAAGTAATTGAGAGAATAGGACAGAATATCCACACACACACATACCCCGCATGGCATATAACACAACTAAGTGGACACTCTAGGGTTTTTAAACTCTTGCCTCCAAAAAGTCTGCATATTGATATCACCTGGTAAATCTGACCATATATGAAACCACTTCTATGCATACTAATACAACAATTTGATTTCTCTGCCAATAATAACTACAATTTTAAAAGGTAGCTCTACGTGCCATTAATTGTCTGAGATAGTTCAGGTTGCCAGTATCAAGACTGGCCTGGCCTGGGT
Source organism: Noctilio leporinus (assembly GCA_004026585.1). Classification (NCBI taxonomy): domain Eukaryota; kingdom Metazoa; phylum Chordata; class Mammalia; order Chiroptera; family Noctilionidae; genus Noctilio; species Noctilio leporinus. Next base: position 58,010 of record PVIW01001624.1, on the reverse strand, counting down.
TTAAAAGTCCTCAAACCTCTCTCATATAATTAGCTTCCTCCAACTCTCAAAAGTATACAGCTAATAAGACCCTGAAACTTTATACTGTAATACTCTTTGTCCCAGAGCTGTCACATCTTTAAGCACAACTTACTCAACTTTCCTCCGGTAATGATGAACTATAGACAAATAGGTATTTATAATATCCTTACCAAATGACTTAGGTTTCTGTTTGTGTATTGTTTTGTGTTTTGGTTTTGCATTATGAAAATGACCATATGGATGCCCTGACATCTAATGAAGGTCAAATGAATGTATCTCATGCTACCTCATGATAATATTACCAGGTAAAGTGGAATCCCTACTTTGAGATAAAACACAGAAGAGTTATTAATGAAACCTTAATTGAGCTGTCAAAGCACCATCTTTACCAGCAAGTTAATAGGCAATTCACTACTTTTACACAACTGTCCAATACTGATAAGTTATTCCACTAAATTCAACAGAAGGAGAAATCAAGCCTGACAGACTAAACTGTTCAGTGATAAATCTGAATAGCAAAATGCTACATCACTTCTATAAATCTCTCCTTGTCTACATGCAAAAACAATCTCTCAAAATTACATGTAGCCCTGGCTGCTGTGGCTCAGTGGATTGCGTGCCAGCCTGCGAACCGAAAGGTCACTGGTTTGATTCCCAGTCAGGGCACATGCCTGGGTTGTGTGCCAGGTCCCCAGTTGGGGGCGTGTGAGAGGCAAGTGACTGATTTATCTCTCACACATTGATATGTCTCTTCCTTTCTTTCTCCCTCCCTCCCCCTCTTTCTAAAAAGTAAAATAAATAAAAAATTTAAAAAATTACACACAGTGTTTTTAGCCACCAGTTGGTACCACTTGGTTCATGTTCAGCAGATATAGTTTCCTTTCCTATGCCATGCCAAAAGAAAAACACTTGCAAAATGCATTAAATATATATGCATATAAGTGAATCTTATAATATCCAAGTAGGTATATGGTGCTTTGAATCAAATGATGTATCACTGGGAGAATATTTTTATGTTACATAGTAGTCATTTTAGAAAATAGTTGTTTCTCCTGGATGCTTTCTAAATTAAAACAAAAAATTCTGGTACAGTTAGTTAAAAAGTAAACACCTCACTAATATCGTTAGCTTGGGCTTCAGAATATGAGTGCAATTCACTGTGGTTTGGTGTGCAAATTTCTAGTTTTAACAATCTTAATCTGGTCACCCAGTGGTTAAATTCCAAATACAATAAGCAATTCAGACAGCAAGTCAACAATATGGAGATAGAAAAATAGAAAAGCATTTGCATACTAAAACACACACCTGGAACTCTTCCTTCTTTTTCATACCAAATTGTATTTCACCTATAACAGTTGATAAAAACATTCAATGCAACTAAAATTTGGCTAAAGAACAAAGAAGGGACTGGACCAGATCGAGTAACCAAGCAGCAAAAATGTCTCAGCCCTGTGCTAAGTGCTGGGGAGAAAGGTAGTACTCTAGCAGACCACAATCCTAACCCTCAAGGGGCTTACATAGTCAGTGAGGCGCGCAAATACAAAACAAGTGGTGTACCACAACAGAAGATGATGCACAGGCCCACGTCTCTCTCCACAACAAGCCCCTCTCCTTCCTTAAGGGAGTGAATCCCTACACTTTCTTCTTCTTGTGAATTATTTCACAGCCCATGTCATCCACCACCTTAATATTTTGGTGGCCTGTATGGGAACATTCTCTGTTTCTCCCTCTCCTCTGGCCTCCTGAGACTTGCGACTAGGGGAGCAATGGGCAATGGAAGTTCCACCCAGATTAACCCCCTAACCCTGTCTCTGTGAGGTATGGAGAGAAGATTCTAATCCTTCTCTGTCTCTCTGGACTCTGCAGAACATCCTCTCCTCCTCACCCACCTTCAAGGCCAGCAAGGGAAATAATAAAACTTGTTTTCCCCTTGGAACAATCTGACTGGAAATTACTGGAAAGCAAGAACACAACAAACCACTCCCTACAGCCAAGGGCAGAAGATAACATTGGAACAAACTGCAGCCTCATGTTACAGTGCCCAACAGCCCAGCTGCCACACAACAGCCCCACCCAACCACCACTTTTTAATCCAATTATAATCCAATAAAAGCTCAAAGCCCCCTCCCACTCCCCACCCCCACAAAAAAGAAGATGGTGCACACAAGGAGGAACTTCAAGTACAAGGAACAAATTCTAGAGTGAACGCCAATCAAACACATTTGGATTTTCATGTATCAGTAATTCAGAACACCCACTATCAGAATGTTCACGAAGGGAGATATTTCAGCATCCCAGTTCCTCCCCTCCCTCCCCTTTCAAACTAACTTTTCCCTTAGCACCAACTTGAAGTTAAAACTTCTACACAAGTCACACCATCATTCGATAGAAATGTAGCTTCATAGTATAGGAAATGCAACCCATTTACCTCTCAGTGTCTCTAACTCTTAGCGTTGTATGCAAAGCACTAAAATGAAAGAGCATCCACATTTAATACAAATTATCAGTAAAGCAGTAACAAAATTTAAAGCAAGGAACAACCTTTTCCTGTCCACCCTCACCCCCCCCACATACACACACTCCCCATCCCCATTATCAAGCTTTGCAATCCTCAAGGGTCAGGCACTGAGTTAAGGAAGTTCACAGTGTAATCACTGATAATAGGATATGGAAGAGAAATGAGGAAGGCAGGAATGCACAGGTCTTTAAGCAGAGAGACCAAAGGGGCACCACTGCTGGTTATATTCTTTCCCACCAGGAATTTCACAACCTTGGAGAAGGAAGCACTACAGCAGTAACCTCCTAGATTATAAAATCTGAAAATGTATAAAGATGTCCAGATACAATGCAAAAATGATACTCATCAAATATAGCCTGAAAAATAATGACAAAAGGAGACATTTACCAGGCTAGTTCCAAAGAGTTCATTTTCCTGTGGTGATGGAGGCTTTTCTAGACATTAACAAGAATCTATTTTTGAATGCACTCAAAACATCAATTCATCTATCCACATTGGAATACTGAATCCTTGGGGGGAAAAAACTCAGTTCACTCTAGTTTTGATAGGAACAGAACCCTATAATGAAAAATACATTTTACTATAAACTACTAATCTTCCCAAGGCAAATAGACAAAATGTTGCACTTAAGGAGCCCTTGGACTTCTAAAAATAACACTAACTAAAGTGTAAGTCTCATGTTTAAAAAGTATACTTTCTACTACAGCAACCAACCAAGGGGTAACAGCGACTTAAGCGACACTAAATGACACCAGAACATTACACTAAATGTGGGCCACGTCGTAGAGTCTACTGACCTCATTTGTGGTATTCATGTGTGGTGCTATATTTAAGACATTCTTATCAAAAGGCTAAAGCTACATATTTCCCAACTGCAGCTTTACGGTTTAAAATAAGTCACTCAAAAAATGACTTAACTCGTTCAACTGTGAACCCTATCATCTTTCTGAGGATCATGATCACAAATTAAGGACTGGAAAGACAGCAGGGAAAGCAACATAGCTATATAAAGTATATTCCAACAAGACTATTAAATGGAATTGAGTTTCAGCCAGTTGTAACATTTGCTGAAATTGGGCAAGGGCGAGATGATCAAGGTCTTCATAAGAAAAGCGTTTCATTCATTCATCCATTGATCCAACACTCAGTGGCTTGCTCAGGTTCTAAGCAAGTCTGGTAGACAGCAAATTTAGGTGTTACTCATCAGAGGGTTCTCCACCCAAATTTGCCCGTGACTCAAAAGCATAAGCCTACACAACCTATGCATTAGGCCTTTTTACCATGTATGTAAGGGAGTCTTCCCGCAGTTGGGTGGAGAAGCTTCCTCCACTTTGGTCAACACGGCGAAAACCGTAAGAGATGACTCGCCCATCACAACGACGAGAAGAAACCATGAGAAGTTGGCTTTTTCTTTTGATACTCACCAGACAACACCAAAGGCTCCATATCCAATAGGCCTATCCGGCTCAATGTCCAGCTGCTGTTGTGGATGATGCGAGTGCTGATGATGGTGCGCCTTAACTGTAGCAGCGGCGGCAGCCTGTACCTGAGCTGGGGCTGCTGCAGCTGGTCCAGGAGCCTGGCCAGGTGCCGGTGATGGGAAATATGGCTGTTGTTGCCCAGGGTTTAACATAGCTGCTGCTGCGGCCGCCGCCGCGGCCGCCGCAGCTGCCGAAGACGTATGCTGCTGTACGGGGTGTACAGCAGCAGCCGACCCCGGATGAAGATGGTGTTGAGGGTGGTGGTGGTGGTGAAGGTGAGGAGGAGGGAGGTGTGGAAGGTGATGGTGATGGTGGTGGTGGTGACCTGCTGCTGCTGCAGATGTACCGCCATTATAAGCCGCCATCATTTTTGCGTTGGCTCTTGCGTCACAAAGAGACATTAAAAAAAAAAATGCCCTTTGATTGGAAAGCAAACTAGGTCAAGCTGTCATTTGGCCATTAAAAAAAATGAAGAAAAACCACTCACTCCGCCTCAAAAAACATGGAGCATGACTGGCTTTATGTCTTCATCAGTCAATCCAAACAAGGTAGAGGATCTTGGTGTTTAATTTTGGGGTGAGTGTGTGTGGAAGGGCATGGGGTGCCAAAAAAGAAAAGGAAAAAAAAAGAAAAAGGAAAAAGGGACCCCCTTCCCCCCAGTTTCCTGCCACAAGTGGGTACTAAAACTCCATCCTTAATTTGGGGGCGGTTCCAACTTTGAATGTGGGAATAAAGGCCAAACCTCCCGACCCCCTGAACTCCACACACGAAAAGGATCAGGTAACACACCGCCCTTGGAATCTTGTAAGAGGGTTGACTCATCTACCCCTTCCATTCCCACATCCTTTTCTAAACACCTACCACCTTCTCAAAAATACAATTTAAAAAAATCCAACTACCCCAAAATAAGCTGGGGGGAAAATATCAGGGAAACCAGTCCCCCCCTTGAATTCTCAGGCCTCCCTACATCTCCCCCTACTCCCAGTCCGGCTGACCTGATTGGGGGGGTGGGGGTGGGCTGCTAAACTTTCCCGAACAGGAAAGAGCCACGGAAGAAGGCAGGAGGGACAGAGTGAGCCGAGGAGGCGACAGGGCAGGACAGAGTGGAGAAAGAGAACCGGGGCAAAGTGAAGGTAAGGAGGTGCAGGGAGGAATGAAAGAGATGTGGGCAGCACTCGGACGCCCAGACACAGGGAACCGCCCCGGGATGAGGTTAGGGTCCCGGGGCCAAAGAATAGCAGCCCCGGGAGGCCGGCGGGTGCAGTCGGAAGAGGGCAGACTCCTACCCCAGCCGCCGGCTGCTTCTGCTAGAAGGGTTGGGGGGGAGAGCGGGTGGGTCCCCCCGCACGACGGCCCCTTCAGGGCTCAAGGCAGCTCCGTCTCCCCCCCTCCCCCCCACCCGGCTTCTGTCCCCGCGGCTGCTTTCTCCTCAGTCGCTGTGGCCGTTTTCTCCTCAGCCGCCGCCTCGTCCTCAGCAGCCGGTGCAGCCGCGGCCAGACTCACCTCCCCTAGCAAAGCCGGATAGAGCGGAGCCAGCGGCGGACACGCGCAACTAGCCGCCGAGGCCCCGCCCCCGTCTCACACTGACCGGCTTCCCTAGCCAATCCACGCCCACCTGTCCGCATTCGCCTCCAATCCTGGGACCCGAGCTTCAGACAGGCGCACTCCTTGGCCAGTGGCAACAAGGTGTGGGTCTCCTGGGGAAATCCCGCCCCCGATTCGGGATGGGCAGATAAAAAGACCAATCAAAAGACAGAGTTTGGCCTAACCGACAGAGCAAAAAGCGAATTAAAAATCAAAAATCTCCGTGACATTTTCTTTCGCCGATCCCCTCGTTTCTTTTTCTTCTTTTATTTTTTTGGCAGGAGCAGGAAGCTGTGTGCTAATCCCGCCTGCAAAGCTGGAAGAGAGGGTGGAATGAAAGAACCAATCATAAGCCGTAGACCAAGAATAGAACAACCAATCCTTGACTTGAAGATGAGGTGGGCTGGCACTGGGGCCAGATAGACTCTTGAGTTAACAAATAGAAAAAAAGATTGAACTCGGTCCCACCCTCTAGACCTTCTATAGATCAGGATTGTAGAGAATTCGCTGTCAGATCAGCAATGACCTCTTTAGGGGGTGGGATCAGTGAAAGGGGTGTGGTCTAAAGGAAAGGGGGCGGGACCAATACAAAGAAGGCGGAGTCCAAGTCATCACTAGCCCATTGATAGGAGCCTTCTACTATCCCTTTTAAAGGCATAAGGTGTGAAGAGAATAGGGGGAGCAAAACTAATGTGGAGCTTCAGAAACTCAAGGCCCAAAATAACGGTTCATAGTTTAATGGCTGGTCCATCATGTTTAATCTTGATCTTGGCAAAAAGAGGAGTTATCTCCAGCATTCACAACTCAACTCTCAATAGACAGTACGATTATCGATATAAATTAAAACAATAAAAATAATAACCACAAAGATTATAATTCTCTCATATTTTTCAAGTCAATAAGTTCTATTCATTGAAATCTTACTGAAACGTCATCTTTTACTTTCACATAACCTCACTTACCTGAACTTATTTTTTCTTTTAAATATGAAATCATAAGCTTACAGACCTTGTTTTACTAAAAGTGTACACTGAGAAACCCGGAGATCATCTTTGATTCCTCTTTTGCCTACCCACTCCTCCCCTTCCAAACAACCATCAAGTTTTTAACACTTTTACACACTTCTAACCTCTTCCCCATCCCCAGTCACCACAGTATTACCCAAATTCTCACCACTAGCATCTTTACTGCATCTCCTTGCCTACATAGCTCTTTAATCTATCCTCCACTGAGAGGACAGCAGTCTTTTAAAAATTCAAGTCTGACTATGCTTGATCAAAGTCCTTGATCAAAGTCAATCAGTCTTAATGGCCCAGCATTACATGGCTCCCGCCTTCTTGCCTTATCTCTCACCTCTACCTTCTTTACTTCAGACATTCTAAACTTCTTTTGGTTCCTCCAAGCCTTCCTGCATACCTTCAAACACTCCCCATCCACCCTCTACTTCTCTAACTTACCATTCAGGTCTTCATGTAAATTTCACCTCCTCCCCCACCCCAAAGCCTTCCCCAACTCACTTGTGTCTCTGTTATAAACTCCAAACACTGCCTCCCTCATAGCACTGAGAAGTCTATATTTTATTTTATTTTTATTTTTTAAAGATTTATTATTTTTAGAGAGAAGGGTAAGGAGAGAGGCAGAGAGGGAGAGACATCCATGTGTGGTTGCCTTTCACCTGCCTCCAGCCACAGACCTAGCTGGAGACCTGGCTTGTAACCTGGTTATGTGCCCTGGCTGGGAATTGAACTAGTGACCTTTGGGTTCTCAGGCCAGTGCCTTATCCACTGTGCCACCAGCCAGGACCCAAGAACTCTGTATTTTAATTTTAGAGTTTGACCAGGACAGAAAGCTTGCCTATCCCACTCAATGTTGTATGCCTGGTTCCTGGACAGTTTCTAAAAAATTAAGACACAGTAAATATTTGCATGAGTAATTCGTGTAGGCAAGTGGGTAGCTCTGCTATTTACTAGCTCCATGACTTAGGGTAACTCAACTAACCTGAATCTCAGTTGACTAGACTGAAAATAAAGATAATATATGTCCCATCAAGTTGAGGTGAAGATTAATTGAGGTGACACACTTATTTAAAAGTTCTTGGCAAACAATAGAAATTTAATATATGTTCATTCTCTTTGCCTAGCCTAATCTTCACATAATATTTGAGATGCCTTTCCAATTTCCCAAAGCATATCAATTGCCTCCAAAATGTAGTTTACTGAAAGTTGTTTAGAAATGGAGTCTCAGGGTCTATCCCAGAGGTACTGAACCAGAATTTTTTGTCTAGCAAGCCTCTCAGGCAATTCTCACACATGCTAATGTTTGAGCAGCACTGGTCTAGAGGAAAGGAGATAAATCTTCTCAAACTTCTACTTTTCAGCCCCTTGTATAGGTACCTAGAACCTAGAAAGTGCTCAATACATGTGAAATTTAAAAATCACCCAGTCCACCAGAAAATGATTGCATATTAAGGGCTATTTATTCCTGATACAAACATTTATTGAGCGTGAACTGTATGTAGGTATGGTGCTAGTTTCAATAATGGGGGAGGGAATATACGAGTTAAAATCTCTGCCCTGGCCCAGTAGCTCAGTTGGTTAGAGTGTCATCCTATGCACCCAAAATTTGCAGGTCGATTCCTGGTCAGGGCACATAGCTAGGTTGCAGGCGAGAGCCCTAGTTGAGGCATGTACTGGAGGCAACCATTCGATGTTTATCACATCAATGCTTCGTTCTCTCTCTCTCTCTCCTTCCCTCCTACCCTACCCCCAACTTCCTCTCTCTCTAAAATCAATAAAAACATATTCTTGGGTAAGGGTTTAAGTAATAATAATAATTCAATTTCCTCAGTCATACTAGTCATATTTCAAATGCTCATTAGTCTCACATGGCTAGTGGCTACCATGTTAGACAGTATAGATCTACATAGATCATGGGCTTGAATCCCTGCTCTTCTCCTTTCTAGCTCTACGATCTTTGGTAAGTTGCTTACCCTGTCTTCGTCTGAATGTCCTTGTCTGTAAAATAAAGAGGATCCCTGACTTTTCCAGTTTTTCTGATGTTTCAAATAGGCAGTCATGGAAAGCACGTTGCCCAAGGTCTGCCTGGCTCCTCATCAGTGGCAGTAAGCGGGGTGGTTATTATTAGTATTACAGTCCAGGCAGAATGTCGTACATGTCAGATGAGAAAAACACTTTGAGCATTGTTCAGTTCATGTCCCCAGCATTCCATCCACACAGAGCTGGCCTGACAGCCACCCAAATTCCTCAAACACGCTGCCAGACAGCACAATATCCGGCCCTTTCCATTCTGTTCCATTTTCAGGAGCTGAGCATGATGAACGAGAAGTCGGAAGTGAGTCAGCAGGATAGCACTTAGAGCCTGAAAAAGCAAGCAGGACATCAGAATGCATAAGCAGGAATAGAATGTGCAGGAAGTGGGAGGTGATCTTCCCTTTTTTCCAAGAACTGGCTCCAACATGAGTTGCCTATGGAGACTTCGTAGAACTTGAGCCAGGCTAGGGGGGGTTCAAGAACAACCAAGGGAGCAACTCACATTCAACAGCCCTATGTGCTCAGTGAGTGTTATCTCATGTGATAATCATCGCTACATTCCATTTTGCAAATGAAGAAACAGACTCAGGAAGGCAAAGTAACTTGAAACTCACAAAGCTATGGTGTTGCTGGCTCCACACTACATGGTTGTCCCACCACATCATGCAGCAGGAGGGAATGGCCAAGGAAGTGATATTATGGAGTACAAAGAAGAGGCAAGAAATGCTTCCACTTTCCAGCCTGACAGCCAAGAGCCTTCTTTACTGGTCTATGATAACTTTTAAACACTTTAAAATCTAAATCGTTAAGAGTCAGGCAGGTGTGAACACCTGTGGCCTTTCATCAGATAACACATTTCTGAATCTTGTTTCTTCCATGCCCTGACTCCTTCCTGCAGCCTTACAATTCCTTCTACCTCTTCTTCTGCCAAAGTGCTACTCACTTTTCAAGGCTCTGCTCCTGGAACCTCACATTTTTCATGAGGCCTTTCTCCGATACTAGGCCCTTGGGATATCTCCCTTTCCTGAAGAACATAGGCATTCTATGTCTTCAGCTAAAACATGATGCCATGAAAAATAGCCTAGCTATGTGATTTGGGACACCTAACACCTCTGGGTTTTAGTTTCTTCATCAGTGAAATGGGGTAGTAATACCTATTTTGAAGTAGAAAGTAATATCTAGCCCTGGCTGGTAGCACAGTGGATAAGGTGCCGGCCTTCGAACCCAAAAGTCGCAGGTTCGATTCCCCAGCCAGGACACATAACAAGGTTACAAACCAGGTCTCCAGTCAGGTCTGTGGCTGGAGGCAGGTGAAAAGCAACCATACATTGATGTCTCTCTTCCTCTCCGCCTCTCTCCCTTCCCCTCTTTCTAAAAATAATGAAATAAAATCTTTAAAAAAAAAAAAAAAGAAAGTAATATCTACTTTAAAGGGATACTGACAGGATTAAATAAGGTCATGTATTAATATATGAAATGCCTAGCAATGTGCCTGTCACAGAACGGCCAATTAATATAGATAACTCCCTTCCCCACTTCTACGTGTAGTTTACTGATCAACATTTTCCCCTGGTGTGTCCATTTCCAGTGCTCTTCTGTTTGGGGAGTTAGCTGGGGGATGAAATGTGATGTTTAAACCTTAATAGTAAATTGTTTATCCAATTTTTCCTTATTTATTTTCTAGTGACTCTCCAGGCCCGCTTTTAGACCTATGACAAGGCATAAAGCTGTAGGTACCAAAGCAAAGCTGGACGTTTGATAAAACCAAGTGTGAGGAAGGCTTCAAACCTTTGAGTGTTTGGCAGTATTGTGGGTCAAAGGGGATGCCCATGCTTAGCTACAGAGAGGCATAACAAGGGAAGCCAGGCAGAACAGAGGAAGAATCGGTTTGGGGGCAGTACGATGTCTGGAGGAAAGAGAACTAAGATAGAGATAGAACATGGTAGCAAGCTGGGGACTGGGTAAGGCCAGATAAATCCAAGTTCGTATGTTGACCAGACCTTCTGTTAAGGCCCTGTCTCTTCTTGCCTCACAGCTGGGCCTCCGCCCAACTCAATAACGCAGCCTGAGTACCATGAGTGTTCCCTTTGCATGGACTATCTGAGGGCTATGGCCTCATCTTACTGTTCTCTGTCTTTCAGCTTCAAACCCCAGGACTAAACTTTAGCCTTGACTCATGTCCTTGGCCATAAGAGTGAGGCAATGTCCAACCCTTTCCAGGTGCATCAGTGAAAAAAAAATAAAGTTAGTTTTTTTTAATGTTTCAAAATATAATAAAAGCATTATTATTAACACTTGTAGATGCCCTTTATTACTTTGACTTCTTAGGTCAATAAATGAAAGTATAGCTCACATGCATTGAACAGACAGTAAAATAAGAGATGTTTTATAATGTTTCAGCTTGGACTCCAAACATGACAAGACACTTTTCACAAGAAGGGCAACAATGAGCCTTGCACAAAACTTACAGCTATCCACCCTCAAAACATCCAATTACAGAGCCCAGCCTACCAAACAGAATAAAGGTTGCCCTCCCAGCAACTTTCCAGAGACAGGAGCTCCAGGTTAGAAACAGAGCTGCAGTCTTCAACAGCTGTTCCTGGAGTTAGCAAGTGACATCACTCATGTTTTCCAAGACCACACTGAGCACTAGGTAGGCAAAAACTGAGACTGGTTCCCAAATCTTGCTGCACATTAGATCACCTGTGAATCTTTAAAAACTATGGATGACTGTTTTCAGTGGTGTGCTGGTAAGGGCCTAACAATCAGCTCTTTAGAAAGAAAAAAGAAGCCCAATTTATAGCCTATTTCAGTGGTATTAAAAACGTGCACCACAGTTGACTTCAAGCATAATTTCATTCAAGATGGAGTTGGGGAAAGATACACAATAGAATCTTCCAAACCAATGGCAGCTGACCACCCCATTTAATTGGTAGGGAATGTGACCTGGACATTGAGATTTGTAAAAGCTTCCCAGTAGATTCCAACGTGCAGCAAAGCTTGGAACCATTAGGTTAGGGGCTGAGTAATCAAGTCCCAGACACAAGAAGCAAGCCACTTGATTGCCTTCCAGTGACAAATATAACCAACGGCTATATTGTAATACTTGCCTCCTCCCCTCCATATATTTTCTCCCAATAGGCAAGCCTCTGTGGGAAAGTAAATCAGCAGCAGAACGTTGCTGGGTGGCCATGGTCTCACCACATGGGGAGGAGTGGGAGAGCCAAAAGAGCCAGAAGCATTGTGCCATGTAGCTGTTGACTGGAAATTCTTGGTGGTTCTAGAAACATTGATAGATTCCTGCTCCAGAACGCCCCTCCAGGGATATCATGACTTCTCTATTAAAACCATTTTTATTCTTTTTTTTTTTTAATTAAGATTTTATTTATTTTTAGAGATAGGGAAAGGAGCGAGAAAGAGTGGGAGAGAAACATCACTGTGTGGCTGGCTGCCTCTCATGCACCCCGCCCTGGGGACCTGGCCTGCAACTCAGGCACGTGCCCTGATTGGGAACCAAACCAACGACCTTGTGGTTCACAGGCCAGCTCTCAGTCCACTGAGCCACACCAGCCACGGCAAAACCATATTTATTCTGAGTGGCAGGCACTTGATTTGGTTTATTTTGAATTGTTACACCTTTAGCTGTGCTGATTGAACTCTATCATTTTGATTGAAGTCTACCCAAATCTCCACAGGTGAGGAGGGGGAATAATGATATTCTCTTCTACAACTGGCTGGCCAGGTCCCGACCCTGGGTTCCCACAGCCCCTTCAGGTTGTTTGTCATGGTACTTATCACAATGCATTACACACGCTTACCTGCCTGGCGTCCTGGGAGCTCTCTGAGGCTGGGGACTGTGTTCCTATTTTCCTCTGTATCCCCAGTGGCCAGTACTGGTTCCTAAGCTGAAGTAAACTAAGCTCACTTATCACATTATAAATATTTTCAACTTACTTTTAAAATACAATTTATGAATAGAGTGTTGTTTTTGTTTATTTTTAAAATTTGTTTATTTTTGTATTACATTTATCCCATTTCCCCCCATTGTTCTCCACTACCCCACCCACCCCATCCCCTCTCTCACAGTCATTCCCCACGTGTTGTCCATGTCCATGGGTTTTCCTTGCTAGTTCCTTGACTAAACTGTTCCTCTTCTTTGCCTCTCTCTTTTTCCCTCCCCCCTCTTCCCTCTGCACACTAAAGTCCATTTCTTGTTTCCATGCCTCTGGTTCTATTTTGCTTGTTTGATTGTTTTGTTCATTAGTCTCCTGTATTAGATGATATCATATGGTATTTGTCTTTTATTGTCTGGCTTATTTCACTAAGCATAATACTCTCCAGTTCCATTATGTTGTTGCAAAAGGTAGGAGTTCCTTCTTTCTTTCTGCTGTGTAGTATTCCATTGTGTAAATGTACCAAAGTTTTTTGATCCAAACATCCACTGATGGGCACTGAGGCTGTTTCCAGCACTTGGCTATTATAAATAGTGCTGCTATGAACATAGGGGTACATAGGTTCTTCTGAGTTGGTGTTTCAGGGTTCTTCGGGTATAATCCTAGCAGTGGAATTGCTGGGTCAAAAGGCAGTTCTGTTTTTAGTTTTTTGAGGAAATGTCATATTGTTTTCCATAGTGGCTGCACAATTCTTGTTTTTAAAAAGTTCAAAGGTTACTATTTGAGCGAAAATCTCTCTTGACTCTCTCAACCAGCCCTATCCTCAGAGTTAACCATATGATCAATTCTTCATGCATCCAGGCTAGATGGTTTAATGTGCATTTACACACATTAGTGTACGTACACACAGTTAGAAACATATGGGGATATTTTTGTGTTCTTAAAACATGTGCTATTATACTATACCTATAATTTTATAACATGCTTTTTTATTCAACAATATGTTATATTTTGGTTTTCACATAACAATATGTTATGTTTTGGTGATTCTTTAAAAATCCTCACTTGAGGATATATGTACTAATTTTAGAAAGAAAAAAAGGGTGGGGGAGAGAGAGAGAGAGAGAGAGAGAGAGAGAGAAATATTGATTGGTTGCCTCCCAAATGCTTCCAACTGGGATCAAACCTGAACCTAGGTACGTACCCTGACCAGGGATTGAACCCACAACCTTTTGGTATATGGGATGATGCTCCAACTAACTGAGCCACCCAGCCAATGCATGGTCATCTTTTTTATAATAATGTAATTATTGATCTGCTTTGTTTTTTCAAAATGCTGATTTCAGGACTTCTGGCTAAGATGGAGGTGTAGGTAGACAGGCTTCTCTCCTTTCACAACCAGAAGAAGGATTACATCTATTTGAAAATGAAAAACAACCAGAACTACCACAAATTAGAACTTCACAGAAGTCCAACAAACAAAAATATAAAGAAGTAATATTCATTCAGACAGGTAGAAGAGGAGGAGCCAGGGAGCTGGGGAGGAGAGGGCATGGTGCGGCGGCAGCAGCCGCACTGGCCAGCAGAAAGAGCAGTTACACATTACGAAAGCTGGGAGAGACATCTGCGGAGCGATCCTAGTCTCAGGCCAGACTTTGGAGCTCTCAGTTCCAGCATCAGGAAAATAAAGCCGCATTGCTTTTGGCTGTAAAGACCAGTCCGGCAGGGAGGCAGAAGAAACTGCCAGTCTCTCATAAGAGTCTGTTGAGAAGGTCCCACCATCCTAGAATGTCTGAAAACCCACCCACTCTGGGAGCCACATCAGGGTAACAGCTAGAGGGGCACCAGTCAAATATTCCAAGTGATGAGAAGCAAGAAACTACAACCAAGATTACTCTATCCAGCAAAGCTATCATTTAGAATGGAAGGGCAGATAAAGTGCTTCCCAGACAAGGTAAAGCTGAAGGAGCTCATCATCACTAAGCCCTTATTATATAAAATGTTAGACATATCTCAGTAAAAGAAAAATATGAAAACTATAAACAATAAAATGACAACAAACTCATGACTATCAACAAATGAATATAAGAAAGCAAAAACAAGCCCTGGCTGGTGGCACAGTGGAAAAGGCGCTGGCCTGCAAACCCAAAGGTTGCTTGCTTGATTTTCCTCCTTTCCTCTCCCCACTGAAAACCTACTCCATATAATCTCCATATCATTGGTTCTGTTCCTGTTCCAGTTGCTTGTTCGATTCCCAGCAAGGGCACATAATCAGGTTGCAAGCCAGGTCTCCAGCCAGGTCCTTAGTTGAAGCAAGTGAAAGGCAACTATACATTGATGTCTCTCTCCCTCTCTGCCTCTCTCCTTTCCCCTCTCTCCAAAAATAATAAATAAAATCTTTTAAAAAAGAAAAAAGAAAGCAAAAATAAACTAAGCAACAACTGGAACAGAAACAGAACCAACGATATGGAGACTAAATGGAGGGTTTTCAGCGGGGAAGGGAAAGGAGACGAATGAGTGAAAAGGTGCAGGAATCAAGAAGCATAACAGGTAGGTACAAAATAGACAGGGAGAGTTAAGAATAGTTATTAAGAATTGTTAAGTAAATAGAGAAGCCAAAAACCTATATGCATGACCTATGGACATGAACAAAGTGGGGGAATTGCTGGAGGGAAATGAGGTACCAGGCAGAGGAGGGCAAAAGGGGCAAAATTGGGACAACTGTAATAGCATAATCAATAAAATACATTTTGAAAAATGCTGATTTCAAAAGGAGACTCAGAGATAAGGATTCAAATGCAAGTACTTTATGTAAGAGGTGATCCTGGAAAATACTGGTAAGGGAATGGGGAAGTGAGACAAGGAAGAGAAGGAAACCATTAACAGGCATTTTATTAAGCAAGTCATCACCTTAGGTAATGGGTAATGTTATCATTTTAGGTAACAGGAGTTCAATTCTATTGGGGAACTCTGAGAGCCAATGTATGACACAATTGTAGAACCTTCTACCCAAAGAGAGCTAGAGTCTGGATCCATCAGCACCCAGCTACTATTTTTTGAAGGCTGCTTCAGGGAGGCATTAATTCCCCAGTACTTTTGGCTTGCCATGCACCTGGGCAGAGAGATCTGGTGGCCAGAGAAAGCCTCAGTCAAATACATGCAAATGCAAGCAGTTGAAAGTGTGATGGCGCACATAGTCTCAGGTTATATGGGTGGACCCCTGACTGAGCCTGCTACAGAACTGATATGATTTACTTATTAAAACATTTCCCATTTAAGTTTCTTACGTTTTTTCCCCACCTTTACAAATAAGGCTTCAACACATTCTCATCCATGCCTCCTTATGCACATGTGCCTACAAGTGAGCCCATCCATTACATGATGTTTCTCTCTAATTTTACTTTGGCTCAGGGATACCTACTGTGAGTTACTTTGAACTCCAGGCTGCTGGAGTGTCAACATCCTGGCTTCCTTAATCCCCCAAGCTTGCTTTTTTAAGAATTCTTCCAAGACTGAAGAGCTGAGAACATCTAATGACCTTCCTAATGCACTGTATGAAAGTCCTACGGCCTTGTCACTTTTTTCCCACTGGCTGCCCCTATGACTTTACCTTTGTCTTCTGCCTTCAGAACCTATTGTTGTGGGTACATTCAGATTGCAAGTAGTAATCTAATAATAAAACTCACATTTTGGAGCAATGAGCTTCTTCTGTTTGGTTAGAGTCCTCACCTCTACATACCTTCCTGGACAGGCCAACATTTCCAAATGAAGAGCTCATATTCACAACACCCCGTAAGTGATGCAACTGTATAATCCTTTATACATGCAGTAGCTAGTACAAGGACATAACAAGGAATTTATAAACATTTTTTAAAGATTTTATTTATTATTTTTCAGAGAGAGGAAGGGAGAAAGGCAGAGAAGGAGAGAAACATCAATGTAAGGTTGCCTTTCACCTGCCTACAGTTATGGATCTGGCTGGAGACCTGGCTTGCAACCTGGTTATGTTGCCCTGGCTGGGAATCGAACCAGAGACCTTTGGGTTTGCAGGCCAGTGCCTTATCCACTGTGCCACCAGCCAGGACTCTACACATTTTTAATTCAAAAAATCAATTCAAAATTTTATTTTTACTTTTAAAATCAACTTTATTGAGTTATAGTTTGCATCCAATAAATATTTTAAGTTCACTAAGTTTTGACAAACATAGATGGCCGTGTAATCACTATCCCAATCAAGATAGGGAATATTTCTGACCCTGTTTTTTCCAGCCCATCCTTCCTAGCTGAGGCAAGGAGACACTTACTTGCTTCCTATCACTGCAGATTTACTTTTGCCTGTTTTAGGATTTCATATCAATGGAGGAATTATATAGTATGTACTCACATGTAAGATTTCTTTCACTCAAAATGTTTTTGAGATTCACCCATGTTGTTTCATGTATTGGTAGATCTTTTCTTTTGATTGCTGAGTATTTCACTATATAGATGAATCATGATTTGTTTATCTATCTACCAGCTGATGGACACTGGGTTATTTCCAGGTTTGGCAATTTTAAATAAAGCTACTATAAGTATGGGTGTGCAGGTTTTTGTGTGGACACCTACAGCTGACCTTTGAACAATATAGCGCTTAAATGTGCTGACCCCCAAGCAGTTGAAAATCTGCCTATAACTTTTTTTTTTTTTAAGATTTTATTTAGTATTTTTAGATAGAGGGAAAGGAAGAGAGGCAGAGAGGGAGAGAGACATCAATGTATGGTTGCCTTTTTCACCTGCCTCCAGCTACATACCTGGCTGGAGACCTGGCTTGCAACCTGGTTATGTGTCCTGGCTAGGGAATCGAACCAGTGACTTTGGGTTCGCAGGCTGGTGCCTTATCCACTGTGCCACCAGCCAGGGCTGCCTATAACTTTTGACTCCCCACAAATGTAACTGCAGTTGGCCCTTCACATCAGCAGTTTCAACCAACCACATATTGGAAACAGTAATTTTGATCCACAGTTGGGAAACTGCAGTTGAGAATGCAAAAATGCTGTTTTTGATCCTGGTTATTTGATTTGCGTATGTGAAACCTACCCTACAAAAGAGCTGACTGCATTTATTGAAGCAAATCCACATATAAATGAACCTGTGCAGTTCAAACCATGTTTTTCAAGGGTCATTTCTCAAGACCTAGAAATACGGTTGCTGCATCATGATTGAAGCATATGTTTACCTTTATAAGATACAGGCAAACTATTTTCCAAAGTGATTATAATGTTTTTACATTATCATCAACAATGTTTGAGAGTGTCAGTTGCTAACCTTCACCAATATTTGGGACTATAAGCTTTTTAATTTTAGCCATTTTAATGGATCACTTTGTGGTTTTAATTTATATTTCTCTTATTGCTAATGATGGTAAGCATATTTTCATATTCTCACTTGCATAGTTTCTTTGGTGAAATGCCCATTCAGATATTTTGCCCAGTTTAAAAATTGAATGTGGGTCCTTCATATGTTCTGTATGCAACATCTTTGTTGTATATACAGTATGTATTGTGAATATTTTCTCCAAGTCTATGGCTCACCTTTTCAAATTTTCTTGATTGGCTTTTGAAAAGTAATAGGTTTTAATTTTGATAAAGTAAAATTTATCCACTTTTCTTTTATGTTTAATTCTTATGTGTCTTGCCTAAGAAATCTTTGTCTATCCTATAGCCATAGGATTTTTTAGGTATATTTTTGTTCTTATAGTTAAGTCTATGATTTACTTAGAGTTTACTTTTGTATATAGTGGCAGCTAAGTGTCGAAAGGTTTGTTTTTTCCTGCTATTTGGATATCAAGTTGTACTATCATTTCGTGAAAAGATTATCTTTTGTCTATTGAGTTACCTTAGCCCCTTTCTTGAAAAACCATTTAATCAAATATGTCTAGATTTATTTCTGGAAACTCCATTATGTCCCATTGAACTATGTGTCCATCAATATGCCAATATTACATTGTTTTTGGTTAATAACATTTTACACTAAATCTTGAAATCAGGATATTTAAGATCTTCAGCTTTGTTCTTTTCCTCCCAAATTTATTTAGGTTATTTTGAGTTATTTGCACATCTATGTAGACTTTGGAATCAGTTTGTCAATCCCCCCCCCCCCCCCCCGCCCCGCCAAACAAAAAAAGAGCCTCTGGGATTTTGATTGCTACTTTGTGAGTCCATAGATCAATTTGAGACAACTTGACTTCTTACCAGTATTGAGTCTTCCAATCCATGAGCCTAGTATACCTCTCAATTTATTTAGGCTTTCTTTAATTTCCCTGAGCAATGTTTTGTAGTTTATAGTGTCTGGTCTTAAACACACTTTAAAATTATATTTTGATTATGCTATTACAGTTGTCCTGATTTTTCTCCCTTTGCTCCCCCCCTTCACCCAGCATCCCCCCTCCCTCAGGTAATCCCCACACCATTGGTCATATCCATGGGTCATGAACAGGTTCTTTGACTACTCTATTTCCTATATTGTATTTTACATCCTCATGGCTATTCTGTAACTACCTGTTTGTACTTCTTAATTCCCTTAATTCCCTCACTTCATCACCTCACACCAAAATCTGGCAACCATCAAAATGCAACATGTATCCATGATTCTCTGTTCTTGTTTGCTTGATTTGATTTTTAAATTCAGTGTCAAGAGATTTATACTTTTTTTTTTTTTGCCATTTTATTGTTCATAGTTTAATCTTCTTTTTCTTAAACATTTAACATTTTATATAATAATGGTTTAGTGATGATGAACTCCTTTAGTTTTTCCTTGTATGGGAAGCTTTTTATCTGTCCTTCAATTCTAAATAATAGCTTTTCAGGGTAGAGCAATCTTGGCTGTTGGTCCTTGCTTTTCGTCATATGACATTGAATATTTTTTGCTAATCCCTTCTAGCCTGCAGTTTCCTTAGTGAAATCAGCTGACAGTCTTATGGGGATTCTCCTATAGGTAACTAACTTCTCTTGCTGCTTTTAACATCGTCTTTTTATTTTTAACCTTTGGCATTTTAATTATAATGTGTTTTGTAGTGAGCCCTCTTTGCACCTATCCTGTTTGGGACTCTTTGTGCTTTCTGGATTTACATGTCTCTTTCCTTCACCAAATTAGGGAAGTTTTCTTTCATTATTGTTTCAAAAAGGTTTCCAATTTCTTGCTCTTTCTCTTCTCTTTCTGGCACCCCTATGACATGAATGTTGGACCTCTTAAAGTAGTCCCACATGCTGCTTATACTATCCTCATTTATTCTGAATTATTTTTTTCTTCTTCCTGTTCTGTGTGTTTATTTTTTGCCTCCTATGTTCCAATTATTGATTTGATTCTCTACTTCACCCACTTGACTATTGCTTCCCTGTAAACTGTTCTTTATTTCAATTAGTGTAAACTTCATTTCTAACTGGATCTGATGGGGGACTCAAATGTTGAAAAAATTTTAATTTCAGGTGCTAGCCAATAAGCTTAGTAATCAATGTATATAAAAGCTATTGTTTCAGGAACTGGAGGAATGACCCACCTTGATCCAGGAGACCATAAGCAGCTCCACCTTTTGCCTGGGGAGGACTGCAAGCAAGTCAAGATGGTATCTGAGCCATTATATTCCAGGGTAAGCCAACCACCGCCCAGAGCACAGAGGAAGGAATGCTACAGCTATTATCTGATTAACTTTTTCCCTGAATTGCAAACCCCTTTTTCTACACTTTTCTTCTTAGAAAAAATATCAATTTATAAAGGAATTGAAGATAGTCTGTTAGGGTACAAACTCACCATCTTCTCAGATTGCCAACCATCTGAATAAAGTGCCCATAAAGACTCAATCCTTATCTCTGTTTATTGGGTCTAGTAGGTGACAGGCAGCACTGTCATTTCTAGTTTCATAACCAGTGTTTTGAACTCTTCATCTGATAGGTTGCTTTTCTCCATTTCATTCAGCTCTTTTTCTGGAGTTTTGATTTGTTCTTTCATTTGGGCCGTGTTTCTTTGTCTCCTCATTTTGTTTCTATATGTTAGGTAGAGCTTGCTTTGGCTCTGTGTCTTAGTGTGGCCTAATGTAGTAGGTGTCTTGGAAGGTTCAGTAGCACAGCCTCCCCTATCACCCCAGCTGGGTACTTGAGATGAGCCCTTTGTGTGGGCTGAGTACATCCTCCCCTTGTAGTTGAGCCTTGGTTGCTATTGGCAGATCAATGGGAGGGATTTACCCAGGCCAGTCAGCTGCAAGGACTGGCTGTGAATACTGAGCGCCAACCTCTGCCCTCTGTGGAGGATCAGCTGTGCAGAGGCAGGGTAGTGGTGCTCCAGTGTGGTCTGCAGCTGTCCACTGGGTGCCCTGGCCCTCGGGTTTCCCAGGTGGTGCAGGCCAAGGTCAGTGCCCACCTATGTTTTGCTTGGAGCCTCCCTACCTGAGCTATAAATCAACCTGAGATGGTTGCTACTTGTGCTGGGCTTGGAGGATCCCAGGAGAAGCCCAGCTGTGAATCTAGGCTGTGTCATGTCTGGGTCTCACTGAGGTCAGTGGTTGCTTGTTTGAGAGGATTTAGGAAGTTGGGTAACATGAGCCATGACCAGCCATTTATGTGGAAAAGTAGTTTCGATGGGCCATCAGGTGAGTGGGGTGGAGTCTTTGGGGGTCTCTAAGGTGGGTTGATGGAGTGTCAAATATAGCACCAGCTTACTGACTCTGTGGGGGGAGGGTTTCGAAAAGGGACAATGACCTCTGCTGGCCTTGATGCCAGACACTTCAGTTTCTCCCTGTACAACACTGGTGACTTTCAAACTGCTACTCCGGTGCTGGAGCTCAGAGGGAGTGAGTCAGAGTAGGTGAGTCTATGTGTGGGCTCTTTAAGAGGAACTGCTTGGGGCTCCAGAAATTTCTTCCACTAAATCAATCCCCATTAGTTTTTATAGCCAGAAGTTGTGGGGACTTATCTTCCTGGCACTGGAACCCTGGGTTGGGAGGCCTGGTGTGAGGCTAGGACTCCTTGCTTTGAGATAATCTTCCTTGATTTTTATCCACCACAGTTGGGTGAGGGACCAGCCTATTCTGAGTTTGCCCCCCTCCTACCAGCCTGGATGGATGTAATTTCTTTAATTTCATAGTCATCAGACTTCCATTTAATTTGATTTCTGTTGGTTCTGAGTAATGGCTGTTCTATATTTCAGTTGTGATTTTGATGTGGTGGTGTGAAGAGGCGAGCCATGTCTGCCTACATTGCCATCGTCAAGAAGTCAGGTCTTTTTATTTTATTTTTGTTTTAAGAAGTCAGGTCTTGAATGTACTATGTTAAATATATCTAGATGTAGTTCAAGATTTTAATGTTATTATAAGTGGTATTCATTTTTAAACTTCATTTTCCATTGATTCATTGCTTATGGCAATACAATTGATGTTTTGTTTTGTTTGTTTTTTTAATATTTTATTTATTATTTCTAGAAAGAGAGGAAGAGAGAGAGGCAGAGAAGGAGAGAAACATGAATGTATGGTTGCCTTTCACCTGGCTTGCAACCTGGTTGCGTGCCCTGGCTGGGAATCGAACCAGCAACCTTTGGGTTCCCAGGCTGGTGCCTATCTACTGAGCCACCAGTCAGGGCACATTCACTGCTTTTAATAGTATATCCAGAAAGAATGATTCATAAGTCTTGGCTCCAATTCAGATGTACAGAGAAATTTTATTGTTTCATGTGTCTTTTTAGGCCTGGAATTCTCCAGCTTGAACACAGCAGGAATCAAGGACACTAGGGCAAAAAGTGTAAAAATAATGTAAGTCCCAGAGCAGTGATTCCAAATACCAGCCCCAGAGCAAGTCCCTGATGAAATGTATCACACAGACCTCCACAGAACAAGGAATATAAGAATGATTTCTGAGTTCTTCATGAAGCTAAATGTACTGTTCCTTATTTTGAGATTCTACATCTCCTATCTTTTCGGTGTGAAAATGTCCTCATATTATTCATTATCCTTATTTGGTAAAATAAGTTAGCAAAATTTTCTAAATCTACCACATACCACCAAATTAAAAAAATAATAAGTTACTGGCCTGAGAAATAGCAGAGAATGTTTTCCAAGAGAACCTCAGTACATTTAGATTTGTGCATGGTGACAGACTGTCTATCGCCGATATTGCTTAAGGCAATTATGGGCATACTTGTGAAACTGGAAAAGCCAGTGTTTATGCTGTCTATCATCTACCAGACCCAATAAACAGGGATTGAATCTTTATGGGCGCTTATTTAGAGGGTTTGTACCCTAACAGACTATCTTAAATTTTATTTTAAAAGGGCCCTTTTCTTTATATAGAGAAGAAAGGTGCAGGTAAGGGTTTTGGAATTTAGGATAAGGTTAATGAGATAAAGGCTGCAGCATTCTTCCATATCTGTGTCCTGGATGGAGGTATGTGTGTCCTGGGCAGTGGTCATCTCACTGAGTACAATGGCTCAGATACCAACTTGTTTGCTTGCAGTCCTCTTGAGGCACAAATGTGGAACTGCTTTTGATTTGGTGAAGTCAAGGTGCGTCATTTCTTCAGTTCCTGAAACAATAGCTTTTTATATACATTGAATACTAAGCTTATTAGCTGTTAACCGGAACTAAGATTGGCCAATATATGAGTTCCCCATCACTTGGAGTCACGTCGGAATTTCAACATCCATCCTCCAACCATGGAATATCGGCCCCAGTGACCGACCCACTGGATGTAGAGGGCCAGTGAGGCTCTCGTGGGCTACCGAGCTGAGCCTCACCTGATCTAGAGAAAGTAAAGTTGTGAATTTTGTGACTCTAAACAGGAATATGTCTTGGTCCACTGAAAAGAGATACATGGCCCTGGCTGGTGGCACAGTGAATAAGGCACAGGCCTGCGAACCCAAAGGTTTGATTCCCCACCAGGGCACGTAACCAGGTTGCAAGCCATGTCTCCAGCCAGGTCTGTAGCTGGAGGCAGGTGAAAGGCAACCATACATTGATGTCTCTCTCTCTCTTCCCCTCTCTCTAAAAAATAATAAATAAAATATTTTTAAAAATTATTAAAAAAAAAAAAGAAAAGATGCAGTGATGGATAAACACCAAGAGAATGGGCCCACGTTGATATGTTGGATGTTTTGGGGATCTCAGGATTTGTGGAAAGTCTGGCATAGGGCATAGAGACAGGATCATGAGCTAGAAGAAGCTCAGCCAACTTGGCTGAGGCTTAACCTTATAAGCCTCCGTTTCCATAGCTGCTAAGTGGAAATGATCACCCTGCCTTGTCTCTCTGGAGTGTTTGCTTGTGGATTGAATGATAATGGATAGGAGAGTGCTTTGCAAACTATAGTGTCCCAGACAAATTTAAGAAATGACTTTTTTTTTTTTTAACTTTGTTGACAATTGAGAAGGCAATTTTTCTAGACATATGACATAACTCCAGGCAATCTCTTCACTCAGAAGAGATGATGGAAATGTCCAAGGCCTGTAGGCTAAATACTGTCAGTACATATTATCACCAAAGATACCTAGACAATTGTGTTTTTAATGCCATGTTTCCAAACCTGGTAACCAGGCAGCTGTAGGGAGCTACTGGCTGCAAAGTGGGGTCTGAGGTTCACACAAAGGGTAACCAGGGCCTGTGGGAGCTGCTCATGTCTTCATATTCTGGGTAAACTACTCAGACCATATTTGGGCTGCAATGATGTGCTGCTGTAACTTCAGAAGATAGTTCATCTGTAGACTTATCCTAACATAAGCAGATTTTTCAAACAATAATAAATTATTTTAATTGACCTAAAGCCCATGCTATTAAGAATATATTCAGATTTCAGTCACTTCTTTAATAAAATCAGTTATCACTTATTAAGTGCTACCTATGCAGGGGTACTATTTCAAGTACTTTAATATATTATCTTACTTAATCCTCCCAACAACCCTATGAAGGAAGTTGTAATCTTGGCTTTCTCTTTTAAAAAGAAGGTCAGCCCTGGCTGGTAGCACAGTGGTTAAGGTGCCAGCCTGCGAACCCAAAGGTCGCAGGTTCGATTCCCCAGCCAGGGCACATAACCAGGTTGCAAACCAGGTCTCCAGTCAGGTCTGTGGCTGGAGGCAGGTGAAATGCAACCATACATTGATGTCTCTCTCCCTCTCTGCCTCTCTCCCTTCCCCTCTTTCTAAAAAATAATGAAATAAAATCTTTAAAAAAAAAAAAAAAAGGTCAAGCATATATGACTAAGTACCTTGTCCAAGGTCATGATGATAAGTGACAGAGATTGGATTTAGATAAGGAATTCTTATCCCAGGTTTAACCAGTACTGCTCTTTTATTTTTATGAAACACATGTTCTTTTATTTATTTATTTATTTATTTATTTATTTATTTATTTTTAAGAAAGGGAGAGAAGCATCAACATATGGTCGCCTTTCATCTGCATCCAGCTACGGACCTGGCTGGAGACCTGGCTTACAACCTGATTATGTGCCCTGACTGGGGAATTGAACCAACAACCTTTGGGTTCTCAGGCTGGTGCTAATCCACTGAGCCACACCAGCCAGGACAGCACATGCTCTTTTTTAGATGTGGAACCAGTAAGCTCTAGGAATTAATACAATCAAATTTATGCCCTTGAAGAGCAATCTAGTGGGGAACAGGAAGGCATGGGTGATTATAACACAATGCAGTAAGTTATAATCATCCTCTTACCTTGATTTATTTGACTCTAAAGCATTCCTATTGCCGTCTAACAGACTACATAAAACTTGTTTATTTATTATCTGTCTTCCCTCACTGAAACCATAAACTCCATGAAGGTAGGATTTTGTTTGTTTAATGTTATATCCCAAACCTGAAGTGGGGCCTGGCAAGTAAATACTGTGTATTTAGATGCTGCCTTCAAGATAGAAGAATGGAAATTAAGTACAAATGAAAAAGAGATGTCACAAAATATCACACAATTCTTCCTCAGTAATCTATGGATAAGACCCTTCTGGATTGGAGTTTGCTGAAAAACTTCAGGGAAAAGAAAGGACCTCAGCTAGAACTCTGGCAGTAAAGTTGCCCTTTAAATATTCTGCAGCTATTTTATGTGTACAGCATGTTCATATACACCCTACCCAGCCCCCCACCCCCACCTCCTTCATCCCCTTCGGCCATATCCAGCAGGTTAGCCTTTTCTACAAATTAATATTCTTTCACACATTCTGTTTCCTTTCCTAGAGAGGCCCCTGACTTCGCCCCCTCCTATCCTCACCTCTCTTTTCCACCTCCTCGGTTTTATCTTTCAAAACTCGTATCAGCTGTCACTTCCTCACTGACCCACTTCTGTGCTCCCATAGCATTCTCCACAGTTATTCAGTACTAGAAGCTCAGTTTTGTCTCTGGCCCGAAATTGAAGGCCTCTTGAGAGCTGAGTCCATGTCTTGTTTGGCCTGTATTTCCAGAATCAAACACTGTGCCTAGCATGAGAATGTTTCTGAATGCCTAATGGAAAAATTAACCAGCTTCTGCTTCTCTCTCTCTCTACACACACACACACACACACACACACACACACACACACACACACTTCATTGCAGGGAATATGTCCTCTAATTGTAGTTCCCCTTTTACTAAGTTTCTAAAAATGCTTCACATAGGCAAAGAAGGGGAGCAGTTTAGTCAAAGAACTAGTATGGAAGAACCATGGACATGGACAACAAGTGGGATTGACTTTGAGGGGGAGTGGGTGGGTGGGGAAGGGGACAGAGAGAAGGAAAAAGGGGATGGATGTAATACAACAACAACAAAATTAAATTTTAAAAAATGCTTCACATAGAAGTTGTTCAATAAGTTTTAAATAAAAACAACCATAAAAATAAAAGCGATAATATCATGGGAGTACGTGTACTATTTGTAGTTGTAAAACATGTTACAAACCTATACAAAGGGATAAAGTAAAATTGTGTGCTCATTGTGCAAGAATAAATAGGTAACTCAATGAAGCAGAATAGAAAGATCCCAACAAATAAAAGCATGTGTAAGTATTGTTTTATGAAGGTGACATTTTTCAATCAATTAGGAAATGATGGCTTATTCAGAAAATGCTTGGAAAAATTCATTAAATATCTAGGGTGAAAAACTTTAATCCCTATGTCATAGCATTTATTAAAATAAAGATGAATTCAATAATAACTCATATTATTTACTATATATGTGCCAGACCTGATGCAAAGCATGTCACAAGCATTAATTAATCTAAACATCATGATACTGTATAAATTTTGCACTATTCATTCTATTTCAGTTTTCAAGTGATTAAACTGAACCTCAAGAGTTAAAGTTGATCAGGTTCTCATGGTTAATAAGTGTGTGTGTGGGGTGGGTGGCAACTGGTATGTAAATAACTGTTACACTCAGTAAAGAAATTTAAACAGAAGAATTAACCACTAAATGAAAAATATTTAGATGTCATGTTTCTTTGGCCTCTCTGGTCTGTGACAGCTTCTAAGACTTTTCTTTTTCCTGATAACCTTGAAGATTTTGAAGGGGGTATTGGTAAGGTATTTGCAGAATGTCCTCCAATTTATGTTTGCCTGATATTGTTCTCATGGTTAGACTGGGGCTATGGGTTCTTGGTAGGAAGGCCATCATGACAGCACATAAAGGGCACATGCTATTGAGATGACATATCACTATTGGTGTCGACTTTGGTCACCTGGCTGAAGCAGTATTTGCCAGATAACTCCATTGTTCAGTTACTCCCCACACCTCTCCTTCCAACTGTACTCTTTGAGAGCAAGTCACCAAGCAGAACCCACATACAGGGTGAAAGGGAATTGTCTATGCCCTCTTGTCATAGCTTTCTGCCTTCCTTAGCAAGGCACCCTCACCCTAGAACAGCATCCACTGTAAGACAGATCATTGGGGGTTGGCTATTAAAAACTTTTAGATGTAATACAACAACAATAAAATTAAAAAAAACATTTAGGAAGGTACTATTTAAAAGTCTCTTAAAATTATACTCAGATATAGATGGCCTTTTGTGACCCTTCCCTCACCTGCTGGGATTGATAGTGGGAGAGGGAGGCCACCAATGTGTAGCTTTCCAGGGCTTGCTAATGACCCTTCCCCATTCTACGGCCAGCTCTTCCCAGCCAAGTCCATGTCCCCTATCTTGTGTTGCACCTCCACCAATAACTACAGTATATAGTAGGGCTCAGTAAATATTTATTGACTGATGGATTTTTTTTTTAACTTGAAGGTACTCATTTGCGCAATTGCAAGATTCTCCAAGGTTTTATTTATGTTGGCACAAGTCAACATCTTTTTTTTTTTTTTTCATGACATTGATATATATTCACTTAAGTAAATTAATGTATCCATCTCAACTGTTGTCTTGATTATGTGGACAAGCTCACATTACAAAGCATGTGACCCTAGTACTGAAAGAAAAGAAAAGATGGTTCAGGCTTTATGCTGATACATTTGTTGTGAGCTTTAGATGAATGAAATGATGTAAAGCATTTTACATGATACCTGGCACATAATTTGCACTCAATAAATATATTAGCCATTGTTATTGAGAAGTACCAGGTCTTTATTTTTTCTTGGCATTTGTTAAGTTATGCAATTGTGCCAGAAGTTGCATAGATAAAAATGGAAAGAGAGGGTAAAAAGATGGAGAGGCATTTCATGATTTATTAAATTATGAGTAGAAGAATCCCACTTCTTACAAAGATAGAAAAAGTGCTAGAAGTGTAGCAATAAGTAAATTATAAGAATGTGCATCTGAAAAGTAGTGTTATAAACCAGGTGTAGAGGAAAAACCAGCTACACCTAAACTTGTAATTTGATTTTTTAAAAAACTCAATGTCTTTATTTTATTATTTTTCTTTTTAAATTTTATTGTTGTTGTATTACATCCATCCCCTTTTTGCTCCCCCCTCCCCACCCACCCATTCCCCCCAAAGTCAATCCCACCTGTTGTCCATGTCCATGGTTCCTTTATACTAGGTTTTTGTCTAAACTGCTCCCCTTCCTTGCCTCTTCCTCCCCCCTCCCCCTAATCCCCTTCTCCCTGACCACTGAAGGCCTATTCACTGTATTCATATATTTGGTTCTGTTTTGCTTGTTGTTAGTTTTGTTCATTATTGTCCTGTAATGGGTGAGATCATATATGATATTTGTCCTTCACTGACTGGCTTATTTCGCTAAGCATAATACTCTCCAGTTCCATCCATGTTATTGCAAAGGGTAGGAGTTCCTTCTTTTGTAATTTGATTTTTTAAAAATATGTAATGATAATCTACCAAGTACCAAGCATTGTGTTAACTACTGGAGATACAACAATGACTAAGAAAGATTTGGTTCTTGCCCTCACAGAGTTTATTATCTACTGTTCACTGTTAACTAAGACAGAAGTTAATAAAGAAGTAAACAGATAAATATGTAATTACAAGTTGTAATAGATATTACTTATGTCTAATAGACAACTCAAATTCAACATATTCAAATGGGATTCTTTGTTGTTTCTTCGCACTCTGTCCAGTATTCTCCATCTCTGAAAATGGCACTATCATACACAAGTTACTTAGGTAAAAAACCTTGAAGTGATCCTTGATTTAGCTTGTCAATCCTGTCTTTTGGTTTCACTTTCAAAATGTATCCTGAACCCAACTATTTCTTGCCATTCCTAAGACTACCCCATTGTCTAAGTTGCCATGATCTCTCACCAGGAATACCCAATACATCTTCCTGCTTCTGCCCTTTCTTTTGTTAGGTCTACTCTATACACAGCAGCAAGAGTAGTCATCTTACTTATGACTTAAAGTGGTCATTTTAGAATTCCCCCAAAATATAATGAAGTACTACATACTACAACATTAATGAACCTTGAAAACATTTTGCTAAATGAAAGATGCCAGACACAAAAGTTCACATATTGTATTTCACATATTTGCATACAACATCCAGAATAAGTAAATTCATAGAGACTGAATGAAGATGGGGGTTTCAAGGGCTGGGGAAAAGGAAAATGAGGAGCAACTGCATAATGAGTATGGGGTTTCCTTTTGGAGTGATAAAAATGTTTTGGCAATGATGGTTGTATAACGCGTGGTGAATTACAACATGCCACTTAATAGTTCAATTTAAAATGGTATGTTTTATGTTATGTGAATTTCACTTATTAAAAAGTGAATAGTTCACCTCTGTCCAGTGTGACTCAGTTCATTGGGCATTGTCCCACAAAACAGAAGGTCACTGATTTGAGTATTAGTCAGGCACAGTCAGGGCACACACCTAGGTTGCTAGTTCAATCCCAAGTTGGGATGTGGGTGAGAGGTAGCCGATCAGTGTTTCTCTGTCACATCAATGTTTCTCTTACTCTCTTTCTTTCCCCTTTCCCCTCTTTCTAAAAATAAACAAATAGAATCTTTAAAAAATGATGTAATACAATAACAATAAAAAAATGAATAGTTCTTTTAAAAAGAAAGTTATATTATGTTACCTTTAAGTGGTTTTAGATGAGGTTCAAAAGTCAACCTGAGTTTTATATAGGGCAGGACCTTAGGATCACACTTCATAGGATGCCAAATCATGATCAATCAAATGCCATTTACCATAGGAGACCACTGACTTAGGACCAGAAATAAGAAGGTTGCTTAAAGAGCAAGGAAGTAGCCCCTGGGGATAATAGATTGATGGATGTCTACTGACACCAACCTTGGGTGGCCTGACTCATCCTTCTCATGATAAAGATGGTTTGCCAATAGTCTATGATGTTCCAGGTCTGATTGTTGAGGTTCCTTTAGGGATGGGAATTAACAGTCTTTGCTTCATTAACTTTTTTTTTTTTTTTTTGGTCCATGTTCTTTTCATTGACTAACTTTCTCTTTCCTCTGCATTTTCCACCCATTCAATTTGACACATTCTTCTTCTTCTTTTTAAAAAGATTATATTTATTATTTTAGAGAGAGGGGAAGGGAGAAAGGCAGAGAGGGGAGAGAGACATCAATGTATGGTTGCCTTTCACCTGCCTCCAACAACAGACCTGGTGGAGACCTGGCTTGCAACCTGGCTATGTGCCCTGGCTGGAAATTAAACCAGTGACCTTTGGGTTCACAGGCTGGTGCCTTATCCACTGTGCCACCAGCCAGGGAGTAATTTGACACATTCTTTAGGCCTGTTAGTATCTTCAATATCAGGGGAGCTACCCCTGTTTCCTTTCACTGTTTGTATACATGTTTATTTCTAATCCTACCCATTACTTTATTTAAAGGTGAAAGTTGCATGTGTCCGTGTATGTGTATTTTACTTTTGTTTTACCTTTGGATTTTTAAATCTTTATTGTATTTTTATATCACCTTTTAACTCCCTCAGTGTGTTAGTATTTTAATAGGCATCTCACATATAGACTCCATGTGGCCACAATAATCCCAAAGTAACCCAAGTGGCTGGGTAATTCTCAGTTCATGGTTCCCAAGGACAAATGCAAGGATATTGTGGGAATGGAAAGAGCAGAGAATCAAAATCATCTATGATGCTTTTCTGAATTCTACATGGTTGATACCCTACCTCACTGCCAACTCTGATAGACTGGAAGGTTAGGGTGGGTGGAGAGGATAGGCATGAGTGCTTTGGATAAACGGCATTGGTGATTCTGAAAATCTTTATTCTCTTCCCCTAAACTTGCAAGTACTCTCTTATTCTTCAAGGGAACCACTGATTGTGGCTGGGAACTTGAAATACACAGACCTTGATTCAAAGTGTTACTGAATTTGTGATGGGGGACTCAAATGTTGGAAAATTTTAGTTTCAGGTAATAGCTAGTAAGCTTAGTAATCAATGTATGTAAAAAGCTATTGTTTCAGGAACAGAAAGTATGATGCATCTTTCACTCCTGGAGACCATAAGCAGTTCCACCTTTGTGCCTCAGGAGGACTGCAAGCAATTCAAGATGGTATCTGAGCCACTTTACTCCAGGGTGAAACCTCTGACCAGGACACAGATGACCTTCACCCAGGACACAAAGACCACCTCCCAGGACACAGATGAAATAATGCTGCAGCTTTTATCTCATTAACTTTCCCCCTGAATTCCAAACCCCTTATTTACACCTTTCTTCTTATAAAAAGGGCTTGGTTATAATGGAAGAAGACAGGAAACCCTGTCTTCTCAAATTGCTGACCATTTGAATAAAGCACCCATAATGATTCAATTCCTGTCTCTGTTTATTGGGTCTGGTAGATGACAGGCAGTAGGAATACCAGTGTTTCCAGTTTCAAAACAAAGGAAGGACTTAGGGTAGAAGCAGCAGCAGGAGAGAGTTGAGGTGGTGCCCTGCTTTGGCTCCCAACAAATGTTGTAGGAATGAGATGAGCCAAGGAAGGGCTGCTGCTAGCTCACTGGGAAGTGAAGGTCACAGTGACAGAAGTGAGCCAAGATGGGGTTGCTTTTAGTTCACTTGGAAGCTGGAGAAAAGGTGCCCTTGGAGACAGAATCAGGGGATACTCCTGGGGCAAGCTGCTGCTGCCCACTGCTCCCTTGGTTGCAAGTCTCATGGGGACCTTAGAGTCTAGGAGGAAGTAAGTGGTTCATGCTTTGGAAGGGGCATGAGTGTGCTCTAGAGGGAGTCCACACCTAGTCTTTGTCTTGAGGGTTTTCAGCTTGCTTCTGTGGGTTAGAATCTCAGGGGAAGTTTCCAGCAGAATATTCATCTACTTTCCTGGTGCATTTTTAATATGTTGATGCATCAGAATGAGCACGTGGCGGGGTTATTTTTTGGTCTGTTTTACTATTTTACTTTTATCTTGGGTCTGTCTGGATGTAACAGGGTTTTTGTTGTTTGTTCCCCCTGACTTCATCTGTCCTTGGGTTTATCTGGCATAACTGGCATTAATTGGGTCTCTTCCCTATTTCCCAGGCTAGGGTGATTTAAGCTATGTATTCTCTGGTTGGGGAGGAGAGGTATAAACCATTTGCTCCCAAGTGCCCTTGATTAGGGGAGATCAGGGCTTGCCATTCACCAGCTCACTGTAAGTTGCTCAATTTGTTTGGGCTTATTTAAGTCTCTTATTTCAGTTTCCCTAGTCCACATGCTCATGAATTTTCCTAGCTTCTTACTATCCTGTCACAAAAGGAACTACAACCTTCATCTCTGAGTCCTGAGTCCAGCTAGCTTGAAGAGATAGATCCCAGAAGACTTCCTTGGATACCTTTCCCTCAGCTGGGTCTTTGCCACTATTTTTGTTTCAGAACCACCCACCTAGTTGAGGCTTTCTTTATCAGGAAAAGCATTTATCCACCAGAGATCACACCCACCAGAGAGTGGGAAAGAAGACTGTTGGAAGCGGAAGTTGCAAGGCAAAAGAATACTTGTCCCCTAATGACTGAGCCCACCCTCACGGCACTATTTGCAACAGGAAAAACTAACTAATGGGTGTTATAAAGTGAAGGAAAGTGAATGAGTTCACAATCACTTTTGTGGTGGTAGAGAGTAAAATTCAGGTTGGTTCTTCGTTATAAATGGTCAAACGCCCCAACTCACTTGAAAATCTGTGTTGGCGAGATGAGCAGAATGCGATGCTGACTTCATATTGTTCCAATTGCAGAAGTTGGTGCTTGTCAATGGAAGAGATCCTTTTCTGTGGGAGTTTTGGAACATATACAAGAGGAAGAGAAACCAGTATTACTGTTGGAACTCTAACAAGTATGAACGGTCTTTGGAAGTGGACTTTCAAGCCTGTCAGCATTTCAGTAAGATGCTTTAGAACAATTTACCAGACCATGTTTGGTGATAGTCAGAACTGGCTTTGTCCAAACCTTCCTTTCTCCTTTTATCTCCCTAAAACCAAAGGCCACACTAGTAGCTTCACCCTGACAGGTGACCAAATCAACACTGCATGCGGGTGTGTGACTAAGTGCTTTTGAATTGCAGCTTCCAAATGGAATTAATTCCTTTGGCAGACATGGCCAGATGTGGCAGGCAGCCTGCTCTCAAGTCAAGAACGGTACTGATTTTTGCTCAGCTTGGTTTTTAAACTGGCCAGATGTGACCCACAGAAATCTTTTGCTTGGCCCACATGATATTTTTACATTTTAATTTTAATTTGAAACAACATTTAGAAATCTTAATTTATAACTTTTTTTTTTTTTTTTTTTAATCAGAAGCCCTGGTAATACTGAGTCCTGGTAATAGATGGGAAAGAATGGCTGGAAGGGAGAAGCATCATCTTGCTTTAAACAGCTTATCTCCACCATTCATACAGCACATGGATGTGCTTTTATACTAAGCCATTTGCACTCATACCTTCAGCATACAGGTGGCAGCCAGTGTGTTCCAGAACACTCAAAACTGAAAAAAGGAAACATCAGGCCCTGGCTGGTAACACAATGGATAAGGCGCCGGCCTGCGAACCCAAAGGTCGCAGGTTCAATTCCCCAGTCAGGGCACGTAACAAGGTTGCAAAACAGGTCTCCAGTCAGGTCTGTGGCTGGAGGCAGGTGAAAAGCAACCATACATTGATGTCTCTCTCCCTCTCTGCCTCTCTCTCTTCCCCTCTTTCTAAAAATAAATAAAAATAAAATATTAAAAAAAAACAAAACAAAAAACATCAGACATTCTAGCCAGAAAAGTCCAAAAAGAACCCCCAAGTGCAAACCCCCTCAAGTTGTCATTGGGGAAGGGAAATGCATGGGAAGTTCCTTGGAGATAAATTAGAAGTCCTCCTGGGAATGGAGAACATAGTGGCTGCTCTGTAATAATGCAGAGGAGGTTAGCATTAATCCCAGGGAAACTGTCATCTCTTACCCCAACTTAGTTCCTTTCTAGACTCATTGGGTGTGCGGAAGTTCATTACTGAAGTGAGTATATAACAGGACTCTTTTGGCGAGGGTGTCCTCAGTTTTAATGGGTCCATTTTACCTGCTGCCAAAAACAAGTCTTAATAACAGAGTTAGGTGAAAAGGAAAGGTATTTTGTTTATTTGAAGGGTATACAAACTTATATTAAAGGTGTAATTATGTTTTTAAATCCCACTCCCTTTTATTTTACTTTTTTCAAAGATTTTATTCATTATTTTTAGATAGAAGGTCAGAGAGGAAGAAAGAAAGGGAGAGAAGCATCAGTGTATGGTTGCCTTTCACCTGCCTCCAGCTATGGCCCTGGCTGGAGACCTGGCTTGCAACCTGGTTATGTGCCCTGGCTGGGAATTGAACCAGCAACCTTCGGGTTCACAGGCCCCACTCCCTTTAAAAACACCCAAAATATATAGTCCTGTCTCATTAGGCTGGCTTTAAAATAGACAAGCAAAAGATACAGCCTTTCAGAAAGACAATAGTTCATAACTTAGCATTCCAGTTATAAATTTAAAGTTCCCAGCAGCTGCTTTACTCAGTTAGGGGAGGATCTTGCACACACTCTCAGACTCTTATACACATGTAATTCCCTATTTCTGTGCAAGCTTCATGTCTCCCTTTCCTTCCCTCTTGCCCCCTGACCAAACCAAGTGAGTTCTTTCCTGTGTCTCAGGCCACCTGTCTGTCTTAGGGTCATCCAGGAAAGAGTGTATTTGTGTGCATGTCCTGGGGGAGAGAGAGACCATGAATGGCTGTTGCCCTATTTTTAAACCATGATGGTGGGCCTGTGACACAGTGGTAGGGTGACCAATCATGGCTACTGTGAAATTTCACGCAACCCTGTGAAATCTTTCATCATTCTGTGGTCAAAGCCCCTCACATCATCTTGGGAAAGAGGTTTATCCAGTCACTTGCATAACTAAGACACTAGTTACCAGCCACAGATATGCAAATACCTCTCTCAGGAAAAAATGGTTATACTTCGGTGTCCCATCCCCCATCCCCCAAATGCAAAGTGGGGGATTTTGGCTTCCTCCCACTCTGTAGCAAGTGTGTTGGAGTTGAGAAAGTGTCCCTGGTATTGACACGTGCCTTCTGATTGAAAGCCACTGTCCTAATCATCTATGGGCTGTGTGTTCACTTTCATGGATACTACTGTTCCTTCTTCAGAACTGTGCCTTAGCTCTGAATCCTTGAGGATTTCTTCATGACTAAAGGCAGAAAGGGGGAGCCTGAGGCTTATAAAGGTTGCCAGGAGCAGTGGTCCCCAAATCTGCCTGTGCATCAGAATTCCCTAGAAATCGTTTAAAAATCAGATTCCTGGGCTTTATTCCACACATACTGAATTGGAATCTTTGGGGTTCAGCTACTTGCTTGTTAACCTTCCCACCAGGGGATTCCAATGCAGCTACCCTGGCACACCACCAACCTATGCTTCTAAGATGGACTTTTGAGAGGCACAGGTATGGAGGGTGTCCCTGAATTTCCCACATTCATCCTGGAACCAGCAACCTGGTATCCCACACTCAGTTTATGTTATGCTTTTTCCCTTATTGGAGTCCCTGAAGCCACAGATAGATAGTATAGTTTGGTGTTAAGATTAATCTGAATTTGAATCTTGTCTCTGCTATTAACACTGAGTAGTCTTGAGAAAGTTATGGCCCCTCCTCAGTCGTTAGCTTCCATATCTGTGAAGTGGGGATACAAAAATAGCTACATCCCAGGACCATTGTAAGGACCTGTTGCGATAGCATGTATAAAGCATCTAACTAAGACTTGGGTAGATAGCACTTATGTAGAAATACTGACTCACTTTCCAGAAGTGAGATCAGTTGAATACTTTTGGAAGTTTTTATCAAGACTCTTCCAGCAGGCATCCTAGTACCCGAGCACTGATGTCAGTCCAGGACTCAAGTGAAGAGATGAAATAGCTCAACTTAAGGAGACTTAATGACAATATGCAGCTTTTGACATTTTGGCTTTATATGTCAAAAATTTAGAATCTACTCATTTTGTTAATGTGTGTGGGGTTCAGTTCCCTTAAACAAACAAACAAACAAAAAAACTATTCCCTATGGGAACAGTTACTATTCTCCTCCTTCCACAACCCATGCCTGTTTCTGGGAGAGAAGAGAGAAAAGAAGAAGTTAAGCTATATACTCTCAATATAAGTCTTGAAATGTGCTCTTATTCTCTCAATAATTTGTGAAAAGCTGAGACAGCTACACAGTGTTTTTCTAAAACATTGAAAACAAAGAGAACACAGCTATAAAAAGCATTAATTTCAAACCAGTAAGGATTTATTTATTTATTTATTTTAGTAAGGCTTTATTTAAGGACTTAAAAAAGCTATACTGTTTGTAAAACATTAACTTTATGTCAGAATCAGCCTCCATATATAACAATGCAACATTTACTAAAACGTTGAAGACAATGAAGACAATCAACTTTAGAAAGTTTATTTATCTGAGCAGGGTTTTTTAAAATGTTATTTAATTTTGTTTGTTTTGGAATCAGACACTTTCTAGTATTACTGAACACCAAACCTATGGACTCTAACTCAAGTGCTTAAGGCCATGGCAAGAAGAGCAACAAAGGCAGGGAAATCCTGATGAGGATCCAGGCAAACACCAGGTTCTGGAAAGAGGGAAGAAGCCCTGGGGAAGGAGCTGTCCATGCTCTTGGTGCTGACACCCCCAGCAGGTTTGCACTGAGAAGCTATAGGCAAAGCAGTGTATGAAATGATCTCCAAGTCCTAGAAGAGCACTACCTAGTGAATTTATGCACCCCAAATGAAGGTGAGGTAGGATTATTGTTAGATCATGATGGATGCCCCTGAATCAAGTAAGCATATCAGTGATGTCAGCATATCAGTAAGATGCTTTAGAATAATTTACCAAATCACGCTCTGCCTGATGCCTTTGCTCTGCCTAGATGTAGAAGATGACCCACAAAGACCACCAAAGGCTTGGAGATATCACATCCTAAGAATCTTATAAGGGGGCAGAGGAATGGGATAGATATTTTGGAGCACTTAACTGCCTGTTAGGTTATTTTTTATTTATTATTTTAAATTTATTTTTAGAAAGAGGGGAAGGGATGGAGAAAGAGAGGGATAGGAACATTCAATGTGTGGTTGGTTCTCATGTACCCCCAACAGGGGACCTGGCCTGAAACCCAGGCATGTGCCCTAACCAAAAACCAAACTGGCAGCCCCTCAGTATGCAGGCTGGTGCTCAATCCACTGAGCCACACCAGCCAGGGCAGGTTATTTTTAATCACTCATTTTTATTTTAATATGCTTAATACTTAAGAGACAAGTGTCTCCTCATTTTCAATTGCCTGTATTCAGGCAAGAACCTGCCTCTTTTTCGTCCTCAACAAGAAACCCATCTCTTTTAGTTACTGAGATGTTTATCAGCAAAAGCAGCTGCCAATAGAGATTATTTTAATTCTGATATCCTTGCCCTTATAGAGAGCACTAGAGGATTTAATATGCCCCAATAGACAAATTCTTTGCCTCACCCTACTTCTTTCTTGTCTTCTCTGTCTCAGCTGTTTCACTGAACCAAGCTGCAAATGTATGAGTCCATGTTTGATGCCTTTCTCAAACATGTTCTTCTTACCTTACCAAAATCTAGTGGTTGGTGTTACTACATATATCTTTGCAACTTTTCTGTTTCTCTCATTTGGTCACTATCATTTCCTGCCTAGACTCTTGCAGTAGCTTCTTTATAGTTTCTGTGCCTCCAATTTTGTCCCCCAACTAATCTGTCACAATAGTCCAAAATGTAAAGCTGACTATGTTATGTTCCTGTATTTACTGTAGTGAGCATAAATGGTTAAGAGTGAGAGCTCTGGAGCTAAGCTACTTGGGTTTGAATCCCAGGTCTGCCATTTACTGTGTATTCCTGCACAACTTACTTAACTTTCCTATACATTAGTTTCTGTATCTGTGAAATGGAGCTGATAATAATGGCACCTACTTTAAAAAGTTGTTGTTAAGGGTTAAATAAAATAATACCAGCCATTGCCTCATTTCTCTGGTGCCCTTTACAGCAAAACTCCTTGAAATAATTGCTTATACTCACTGTCTCTGATTTCATTCTTTCTTTTATCTATATATATATTTTAAAACCTTATGGTTATAAGAAATTTCAAACACACACAGAAGATAACTGACTTAATATTTTCACATGTACCCATCATCCAATTTCCAAAAATTATCAACTTATAGCAAATCCTATTTTATCTCCCATCCCTTCCCCTGGGTTATTTTTCAGCAAATCCCAGACATATCCTTTCATTTGTAGAAATTTCAGAATGCATTTCTAGGTGTTAGGTTTGTGCCTAGAAGAAGGGAGGAGTCAGGTGGACCAGTTCAAAGCCTTTGTTGAGGGATGTTCAAGCAGATGGATGGAGTCTGAGTAAGCCCCAGGGGGAGAGATAGAGGGAGATTTAAGGGTGTGGAGAAGCCCCCCAGGGTGATGGGTCACCTTGCTAGTCAGCTCCAGAATCCAGGGTATAGATATTTGTGAAAGAAAAATGTCCTCTGATTAGGAATGGCTGTCAGGAGACTTATGGTCCTTGTTTTCTGGGAAATACTTAAGGGAGAGGGGAAGGGGCAATGGGGTTGTAACTAGTTCTTAGCAGGATGCTGGCAGCTATGCCTTAGTCACCTCTGTTAATGGGGAACCTTGTGATTAGGTGCATGGCCATGGCCAGTGACACAGACCCTCTTGGTTTCAGCACAGGTGGTGGCTCAGGTCCTACGTGACTGCAGGCCACAGTTCCTGAGAACACGGTGACCACTGGCCATAGCCTGTTTCTCAAGGCCTGACACAGATGGCAGGTTATGGGACAGGCAACATATTGGCCTCTAGCCCTAACTCTAGGAACTTCTAGGAGCTTTTTGCCAAAAATATCGATACATATCACATCCGAAAATAACAGTGATTCTTATAATACAATCAAATATCCAACCAGTGTTCAAATTTTCAATGATCTCAAATATCATGGTTCCCCCTCACAAAGTTTGTTTGAATTAAGATCTAAGGGTCCTTCATTGTAATTTGTTGATTTATCTTTAATATTTTTCTATGTTTTCCCTGTCATCGCTCTCTCTTTTTTCTTTTTTTGCTATGTTTTTGTTGAGGAGACAAGCCATTTTTTTTTTCCTGTAGAGTTTTCTGTAGACTAGATTTTCCTGATTGCCTCCCTGTAGTGTTGCTAAATGGGTTCCTCTCTCCCTGTGGCTTCTGTAAATTGATAGGCAGAGCTAGAGGCTTAATCAGATTCAGGTGCCTTTTTATTCAGGCGTACATGTCTTTTCATAATGCCAGTGGTGAGCATTGTCAAGATTCATTCACTCATCAGGGTTACAAAATGATGATATTCTATCATGTTTTCCTCATTTACTAGCTGCATACTTCTATAAGAAGAAAATTCTTCTCATCAACTACTTGGTTACTCTAAGAAATAAGAGAATAAATATCCTGGGTTGTGTGCCAGATCCCTTGGCTCATTGGTGTTTCTCTCCCTCTCTTTCTCTCTCCCTTACCCTCTCAATAAAATATAAATAAAGTATATGTTTTTAAAGGTTAGTTCTCCACTGGCCTGTGAACCCAAGTGTCGCTGGCTCGATTACCAGTCAGGGCACATACTCAGGCTGCAAGCCAAGTCTCCAGCCAGGTCACCAGCTAGAGGCAGGTGAAAGGCAACCATGCACTGATGTTCCTCTCCCTTTTTTCTCCCTCCCTTACCCCCTCTCTAAAAATAATAAATAAAAATCTTTTTTTAAAAAATAAAAAGGTTAGTTCTCATTCCTCATAATTAATCAGCTGCATTTAACATCAAGGATCAAACTCTCCTCTAGAAATACTTTTTTTTTTACTTGGTTTTGGCAATATCACACTCTCCTGATTTGCTTCCTGTCTGATTGGCAGCCCTTTCTCAATCTCTTTTGCTGATTCATTCTTATCTCCCTAAACTCTTATGTTGGAATACCCTTGAGCTGTCTTTAAACCTGGTCTCTATATACACTTAACTCCCTTAGAGGTCTCACCTAACCTTATTATTTTAAAATGCCATCTATATGCTAACTACTCCTATATTTATATCTCCAGTCCATATATCATTTTCAAACTCCAGCCTCCTCAATATCTCTACTTAGAAGTCTAACAGGCAATTCCAATTTAACCTGTCTAACATCTAACTCCCAATTTCCTCCTAAAACCAGCTTCATCCACATATTGCCCCTTCTTAGTGGCGACATCCTTCCAATTGCTCTAGCCAAAATCCTTAGAGCAATTTTGAGCCCTCATTTTCTCTCATGTCCCAAATTTAATTTGTAAGGAAGTATGTTGCTTCTCCTTTCAAAATGCATCCAGGATCAGATAATTTCTTTCTTTTCTTTTTTTTTTTTTTTAATTTTATTGTTGTTGTATTATATCCATCCCCTTTTTGCTCCCCCCTGTCCCCATCCCCACCCACCCATTCCCCCCAAAGTCAATCCCACCTGTTGTCCATGTCCATGGTTCCTTTATACTAGGTTCTTGTCTAAGCTACTCCCCTTTCTTGCCTCTGCCTCCCCCCTCCCCCCATCCCTTTTCCCCCTGGCCACTGAAGGCCTATTCCTTGTATTCATATACTTGGTTCTGTTTTGCTTATTGTTAGTTTTGTTCATTATTGTCCCGTAATGGGTGAGATCATATGGTATTTGTCCTTCACTGACTGGCTTATTTCATTAAGCATAATACTCTCCAGTTCCATCCATGTTGTTGCAAAGGGTACAAATTCCTTCTTTCTTTCTGCTATATAGAATTCCATTGTGTAAATGTACCAAAGATTTTTGATCCAGTCATCCACTGATGGGCACTTAGGCTGTTTCCAGCACTTGGCTATTGTAAATAGTGCTGCTATGGACATAGGTGTACATAGGTTCTTCTGAATTGGTGTTTCAGGATTCTTTGGGTATAGTCCAAGTAGTGGAATTGCTGGATCAAAAGGCAGTTCCATTTTTAGTTTTTTAAGGAAACTCCATACTGTTTTCCACAGTGGCTGCACCAGAGATAATTTCTTAACACTCTTCACTGCTACCATTCTGGCCCAGGACCTGATTACTGCAATAGTCTCCAGTTCATGCTGTCTTTCCTGTCCTTATCCTCTATTTTCACTTTCACTTGCATTGCCACCATTCAAAATTTAAGACTCCACTCAGTCATCCTTTCCTCACACAGTAGCCTGGGTAATCCTTTAAAATATACCAGCTCATATCACTTCTCTTCTCAAAACCCTCCAAAGATTCCCAAAGGACCCTAAACCAAAGTCTTTAAAATGGCCTCCAAGGCCCAACTTGATCTGCACCCCTTGCATCTTTTCTGACCTCATTTCTTACCACCCTCCTCTCACTTGTCCCATTCTAACCACATAGACCTCTTTGAATAAGCCAAGAACACTCTTGTTTCCAGGCCTTTGTATTTGCTATTTGGTCTGGTGGGAACAGTCTTCTCCTTTCTCCACTCTTGGTTTACTCTCTTACTTCCTACAAGGCTTTGCTCCAAAGTCATCTTCTCAATGAGTCTATTCCTGACCTCCCTTTAAAAAACTGTACCTCTTTGGAAAGCCTACCCTTTGCAACAACATGGATGAAACTGGAAAGTATTATGCTTAGTGAAATCAGCCAGTCAGTGAAAGACAAATACCATATGATCTCACCCGTTATAGGAAACTAATGAACAAAACAAACAAACAAGCAAAACAGTGGTAGAGGGAAGGGGGAGGGGAAGGACTAGGCAAAAAAGGGGAGCAGTTTAGTCAAGGAACTAGCATGGAAGAACCATGGACATCGACAGCAAGTGGGATTAACGTTGTGGGGTAGTGGGTGGGTGGGGAAGGGGAGAGAAGGGAGGGGAAATGGGATGGATGTAATACAGCAACAATAAAATTAACTTAAAAAAACAAACTGTACCTTCTCCAGCACCATTGTGCCTTCCTTCTTCCTGCGTTGTTTTTCTCCATTGGACTTATCACCATTGAACATGCCATATATTTGCCTCATTTCTTTTATTGGTTAGTTCTCCCAGCTAGAATGTAAGCTGTAAGACAGTGGGATTTTCCCCTCTTTTGTTTTGTTCAGTGCTTTATCCTATAGTCAAGGACAGCCATGGTGGTGCACATGGCTTCAAGGATAAGCAACAGTGTAGTTGCACAGAGCCCTCTTGCAGAAGCGTGGGATCTTGTTTAAAGTTTAATGCTATGTGGGCACCATCTTGAAATTCTTAATAACTTTATCTTTGAGTTTGTGTTTTGTAAGTGTAGACTAATGGAACAATGGAGCATGCTCTGGGGCTTGGAGCCCCAGTTCACATGTGAATCTGCCTCTGCCATGATCCACCTCTTTGGGATGGGTTCTTGCCTAGCACCTCCTCTGCCCTACCCAGCAACCACTGCCACTCCACACCCCAGAGGAGCCTTCCACATGGGCACAAGGAGGGTCAGAGTCAAAGTCATGGGGTGGGGCATTGGGCATCTTTGTACTTGCCCTGCCAGTATCTCTGCACTTCATGACTGCAATGACTGGTGGAGAGAGAGACTGAAAAGTAAAAAGCTTTTTCTTGCTTTTGGACAAGGGCTGCCTAATTTTCACACTGTATTGAGCCCTGCCCTATAATGCTCAATGAATATTTATTTGTGAAATGAATGAATGAACATTATATGTAAAGCTCTAAGAAGTGTCTGAGATGTGGTAAGCATCCAATAGAAGTTAGCTGTTATCAACTATTGTCTGCTTAGCAGTCACCTCTTGCTTCAAGTTTAACACTCAAGTTCTGTCTGACAATGTTTTCTCGCCACTTCATAATGTGTCTGGTGTGTGTGTCTTTCTTCTCTGCTGAGGATTAACTTTTTCTCTCCTCTGTTTTCACTTACATGGCTACCACTCAACTCAGTTATCCCCTCCTCCAGGAAGTCTTCCCTGCTACTCCTGAGTCAGATGGTCCTCTGTGTTAACTCCAGCCTCTTCTCAGGCTCAGCTTTTCTGAGGTGGGTCATGGCTGAGCTCCATCCAAAGGCCCAGCATTTCATTGGCAGGATTTGGCTGTGCCACCAGCCAGTGGAAGTACCTATTTTGCCAAGAGTAAGCCCCCTCCCCAGCCCCTCTGGCCCCTGAGATGAGTAGTTGCTCTTTCTCTGCCTCATGCCTTATCTAGGGTCATGTTGATTGCTTTGCCTTAGTCCCTGGGGTCCCAGTAGGACAGGGATTTTCCTGAACCACAGCCTGCTGTTGAGATCCT
Organism: Noctilio leporinus; assembly: GCA_004026585.1. Taxonomy (NCBI): domain Eukaryota; kingdom Metazoa; phylum Chordata; class Mammalia; order Chiroptera; family Noctilionidae; genus Noctilio; species Noctilio leporinus. The sequence continues at coordinate 14,359 of PVIW01001624.1, read as the reverse complement.
GATACTCATCCTAGTGTGAACATTTCTTCTGGAATCATGATATAGTTCCATTTAGCACTATGGATTATTGTTGTTTTGTTGTTTTGCATTTAGCCTTGTGTATTTTATATTTTGTGCATGCTATTTAACATCTGAGCCTCAGCACCTTCATTTGTGAAATGGGGATGAGTGTCTATCTGGCAGGGTTGTTGAGAAGTTTAAATAAAGAAAGCTGGCCCATAGTAGGACAAAGGAAAATGTGTGCTCTCTCTTCTGCCAGTTGTATTATTAGCTACTGGCATGGGCCCTTCCCATTGACATAGACCTCCTGGTTTCCATGTTGCTATGAATACTTTTTTTTTTTTTAATCCTCACCTGACGATGTATTTATTGATTTTAGAGAGAGGGGAAAAGAGAGAGAAAGAGAGAAGAATATTGATCAGTTGCCTCCCATTATTGCCCACACAAGGGACTGAACCCACAACCTAGGCACGTGCCCTGACCAGGAATAGACCCGCAGCCTTTTGGTGTACAGGATGACACTCCAATCGAGTGACCTGCCCAATCAGGGCTGCTGTGAACATTTTTAAGCTGCTCTAGGTCCAGCCTGTGTGCCATGCTGATTCTGCCTCAGCGTTAGTGACTATCTCCCCACTAAGTCCTTCTGGCTTCAGAGAGGGGAAAAAACAAAAATGAAAATTCAACATTGTTTTGGTTCATGGGTGATAAACAGTGATTGATGGGCCTGTAAAAGAAGCTGTTGAATAACAAGGGGAAAAAAGCCTGTAATTATTCCCTTTAACCTGTCTGTTATCCTGTCTGTTCCATTCATTCTTTGACAACTTCCTTTCCTGCTGTTTTAACTGTTTAAGAATAAATTATTTTGAAGAAATGTGTTTTCAAAAAGATTTGTTAAAGGTAAAATGTTGACATTTGGGAAACTCGCTACATTCTGAATTGAGCTCCCCTGCTCTCCATTGAGAGACTAGGCACGACTCTTGCTGGGAACCGTCAGTGATGGCAGTTAACAGGGTGCCCAGGCCCAGGGCTGGAAGACCAGCTTCTGGTCGTGGATCCTTCACAACCATTGGGTACCTTCACCCAATCCTTTATCCTCTTGAAGCATAGTTTCTTCATCCATAAATGGGCATATTCTACATACCTCTTTGAATAATGGATGTAAAAACACTTTGGAAATGCAAAGAATTAGTCTTCTTACATGGTCCTCACAATACTGATCAATTCAGTGAAAGAAGAAGAATGACCAACTTGAGCTGGTTGCCTGGTTCCTGCTCTTGGAACTCAGTCTTTGACCCTGGCCTCTCAGGCAGGGTCCTCTGCAGAGGGCCTCACATGTCTGGGTGAGGAGAGCTCTTCTGGGCTGGTGCCAGGGCAGGGGTGGAGATGCAGGAGTGGAGGAAGAGGAAGTCTTCAGGAGAAGGGAGAAGATGAGACAATTGAGGATTTTACTGTGGGAGGTCAGGATCATGGGTTTTGTGGTCCTTATCATAGCTGTTATTGCTCTGAACACATTGCTTGATCGTTCTCCTCACTGTTGCTGGGTCATGGAGACCCACAAGTTACCCTGCTGGTCACTGCCAACAACCTGGGCATGGTTCAATCTATGGAGTGAACTCACTTGGTCCTGAGTCTGTGTTGGGCTCTGTTAAGTCCCCAGTGGGTGATGTTAAGGGGAGGAGCTGAACCAGGAGTGGGAGTTCCTATCTAATCATAGTGTCAACCTTTTTTTTTTTTTTTTTAAGATTTTACTTATTATTTTTAGAGAGAGGGGTAGGGAGAGAGGCAGAGAGGGAAAGCAGCATCAATGTATGGTTGCTTTTCACCAGATCTGGCTGGATACCTGGCTTGCAACCTGGTTTTCTGCCCCAGCTGGTAATCGAACCAGTGACCTTTGGGTTCGCAGGTCCACCAGCCAGTGTGCCACCAGCCAGGGCCAGAGTCTACTTTTTGAATTGGGTGGATAGCTGTGCAGGACTCCTTAAAAAGGGACCTGAAGGAACTAGTATAAAGGACCCATGCACATGGACAACATGTGGAGATTGACTATGGGGAGGGGATGGGAGGGTGGGGCAGCGGGGAGCATTGGGGGGGAAATGGGATAAATGTAATGCAACAAAAGTTAATTTTAAAAAAGAGATCTGAGCATTATACTAATAATATTAATAATGAGCCTTTTGAGCACTATTATACATCAGGCAGATGCCAAACGGGGCCTTTTTCCTCTCAAAATATGGATAAAATTGGCCACTCCCCACCCAGGGGCAGCCTGTGGAAATCTAAACTCTACCTGCAGGTTTCTATGACTGGAGACCTGTGCTCCCAGGGTAACATCTCTCTTCAGCCTCCCCTGTCCTGCCCTGTGGCCTCCCTCTAGCACCAGACCATTCCAGACATGGAATGCAAATGCACTTTTCCCGTTTCCACAGCTAAAACTTCTAACTTCTGCCATCACACTGTTATGCGTTGGGTGGAGAGACTCAAAGGGAGGGGGCCATGGCTAGAGTTGCTCTCTCTCTATTGCCCCTTTCCTTCTTCCCCTCTCCACCCCTCAACACCCCTCCTCCACTTCTGATTCTGGCTCGCATTGAAACTGCCATCATTTTCCTCTCTCTGTTTAATAAAAGTAATTTCTAGGTGCAATGTGATATCCTGGACTGACTCTTGGAACAGCAAAAGGACATTAGTGGAAGACTGGTGAAATCTGAATCAAGTCTACAGTAAACAGTACTGTACCATGTTACTTTCTCAGTTTTGACAAATGTGTCATGTAAGATGTTAACATTAAGGGAAGCTGAGTGAAGCGTGTTCAGGAAGTCTCTGGACTACCTTTACAACTTTTCTCTAAACCTAAAACTTGTTCCAAAATAAAATGGTTTTTGGAAAGAGCATTTTCCCTTTTTGCTGCTGTTTATCAGGGGAGTTTCCAAGCAAACACAGCTCTTTCCCAATACTATTTCTAGTGTGAGCTATGATAACATTTTCCTCAGTCTTCCTTTAAGTTAACATTATCTAACTTAATTTGTGTAATAACTTACGCAGCAGGCGTTACTACTCATAATAGGGTACTATAGGCCAAGGAATCAGTAGGAGCAAAGGTGTGGAAGTGTAAACAAAGCCCCCAGGAGGTGTCTGTTGTGGCCTGCTGGGAACACAGGGTGTCTACGGAGGGTCACGGAAGGTGAGATCAGAGATGCACACAGGCCAGATTGTGGGAGGCCTTAGAGGCCATCCTAAGGCTTCAAAGTTATCCTGTAGGTGATGATAAAGGGGCAAGGATGAGTTTTAAGGAAGGGAATGACAGGGTTGGATTTGTGGGCATGATGCTGTGAGAGGAAGGATTAAAGGGGCAAGTGCTACCTTTGTCAGTTCCTGGCTTACTGACAAGCACAGCCTCACTGGTGCTGGCGTAGGTAAGCCTGGAGTTGCTTGTGATCATCAGGAAGAAGCCCATCTGTAGCAATAAAGAATGAGGTAAATCCAGACAGGAAAGTGGAGCTGAGTGATGAAGAGTGACAAAGTCCTTCGGGGATGTCATTGAGTCCGTGAATCTAGATAGGCCTGATCCTATCTCTAACCCCATCCCACCCCATTTTTCCAAGTTATAAGAGTTAACATAAGCTAGTTTGAGTAGGGTTTCTGTTCAAGTTATTGAAATTCTGTGCTTCAGTTTCCTCCTTGGTAAAATGGGGTTGATGGTATTACCTACCTCATGGGACTATTTAAGAATTAAATGAGACTTTATCCATATACATATCGATATATACAATACATAGTACTATGTGTAGCACATAGAAAGCATTCAATAAAAGTTAGTTACAGCCCTGGCTGGTAGCACAGTGGACAAGGCGCTTGCCTGTGAACCCAAAGGTCACTGGTTCGTCCCAGCCAGGGCACATAACCAGGTTGCAAGCCAGGTCTCCTGCCAGATATATAGCTGGAGGCAGGTGAAAAAGGCAACCATACATTGATGTCTCTCTCCCTCTCTGCCTCTTTCCCTTTCCCCCTCTCTAAAAATAATAAATACAATCTTTTTAAAAAGTTAGTTATAATCATCATCATCATCATCATTCCATTAGACTCCTGGGCTTAAGCCCAGAGCCATCAAGCTGATCCTACATTCCCTGCTACTTGCAGAGGGACAGCTGTACTTTCCATCAGCTTGTTTTCCAAAGTCTCAGAATTTGGCAGTTTCTGGTAGAGCATTTTAATATGAATCACTGTTTTCATGTCTGTCATTTTACCGTACCTGCCCCCTGATGCAGCTGAAGCAGAGAAATCCCTGAGAAGAGGAAATACACAAAATCAGAAGCTGTGATGAAGCCTCCTTGTTATTATCTAAGTCCAAGCTGGTTTTCAGGGTGAATTTTGATAAGCAGGCAAAGACCTGGAACCCAGTGGATGAGAGCACAGTTTGCCCCTGGAGGTGACAAATTGGTTGGGCTGAGGCTGGCAGGTGACTGAGGCAATATGGTGAAGCATGGTGGACAGCAGCCAGGGCAACAACATGTTCTGGAAGCGGTAGTTTTCAAATTCAGATAATAGCAATGAAGAGCACCCACTAATTAGAGCCGTGGATATTTAGCAGCTAGCTTAGAAAACTCTAAAGATTATTTTTACCTACACATACTAGACAGCCAGGCTGGCTCCTCTAGAAGCTCTATCAATCTCAGCAAATCTGAGTTAGAGTCATGGAAGGTGACCGCAGGGGAAACGATGGGCCAGAACAGCATTCCTCTTGGGTGTGCAACAAGTAACAAAAAACCTTCAGGCCAGGCGGACCCACTCACGGTCCGCACCAGCACAGCCAATAAGAAGCCCCTTTCCGTTATTGGAGTCTTTCTGTTATCAAGGCCTCTACTGGTCCTGCGTTTGACTGATAAAGAATTCCTGATCCACTGGTGTTAGAGTTCCTGATCCACCGTGTTTGTCTCTTGCTTTCAGCCCTGCTCTTTGATCAGAATTTAAAGATCATCTTCAGCATTTTTCCTTTAGTGGTCAAAGTAAAGGTCTCCATCTCCAGTCAACCTGCTGTGGATAATCACCCTTCCTGGCTGGAACATGATCACGCACAGGTCTGCTCTTTTTCCCACCTCCCCACCAGTGGAGTATTGGGCAGCTTCCCTATTCATATTTCCTCCTCTTCCCCAGAGATTCTAGTTCATTGGGCTGGGGCAAAGATCTAGCACCTAAATTTTAATGAGTACATTAGGTGATCTGGCATAAGGGGTCTATGGATCATGCATACAGACATGCTGCTTCACTGTTTCCATGACTAAAGTTGTGGAGTCAGATGGTTTTGGCCGTGAATCATGCTTCTGCTTTTTTATGAGCTATGTGATCTCGGGCAAGTTTCTTCACCTCTCTAAGCCTCGGTTTCGGAATCTTTCAAGTTTTGTGAGGTGTCTGACCCAGCATTTAGAAGGGGCTAAGCACATGATAGGTGTCAACTATTAGACTTTCTTGTTGGTAGAGTACTCCAAAAGTCAAGCAGGAGAGATGGTGGAAGCTACTGTCTGGAGAAAAAATATTAAGCTTCACGAAGAGAGGAATGAAGTGAGTGTGTATGGTTTGGGGGAGAGCTGGTGGTTTCAATGATCCCCATCTCCCAGTATTCATGCCCTTATGTAATCCTTTCTCCTTCAGCAGTAACTCACTTCTAGAAAACAGAGTACAATGAAAGTGATAGAATAGCTCTTCTGAGATTAGGTTGTAAGGACACTGTAGCTAACACCTTGGGTGTGCTCTCTCTCTTAGATGACTTGTGCTGGAGGAAGCAAGTTGCCCTACAGAGAGGCCCACGTGTCATGGTAAAGAACTAAGGTCCTTACTCCAGCAGCTCATGAAGAACTGAGTGAAGCCTGCCGACAACCCTGTGAACAAGCATGGAATGGGATCCTTTAGCTACTAAGCACTCAGATGAGGCCACATCCTTGGCCAACAGCTTGACTACAACCCCATGAGGGCCCTTCAACGAGGCTCCCGGCTAAGACACAGTCAGATTACTGATCCCTAGAAACTGTGAGATAATACATGTTTTTGTTTTAAACTACTAAACTGTGGGGGTAATTTGTTATGTAAAATGATAATATATCTTTATTACCCAGGCTTTTCATTTAGTTTCCTCCTGTCTTGGGGCTTCTCCAGGGCCCACAACCTGGTGATGATTATCATGGGAGATTGAAATGTGTGGAGGGCCCTAGCATTGCAGGAGAGAGCCCTGAGCAGCAGAATGTTATTCCATGGTGATGTCACTTCTCAGAGAACAGCTGTGGCACACCCAGCGGCTGGAGAATAAGGCCTTCTCTGTGGCGCAAGTACAGTCAGGCTGGCTAAGCCCTAGTGCCAAGCTTGGACTGAAAGAGTTAATGGTGGTAGAATTCTCCTTGGGCAAAGTTGGGGCTCACAAGCAGTTCATGAGGGATGGGATGAAAAGTGAGAGGAAATTGAGGCAGCACAATAAAGATTGGAAGCACTGTCGCTGGAGTCCCAAGCACAAGGCTCTGCTACTTATTTGCTGTGTAACTTTGAATTAGCTGTTTAAAATCTCTGAACCAAACATCAAAATTAGAGATTATAATACGCTTCACTTTGAAGGGCTATTTTAAAGATGAAAGGGATTAATGTAGGGAAAACTTTTAGCAGAATGCAAGTGAATAGTTGATACTGCGATTATTCCTAGAAGGGCCCCACATTGAGGTTGTTTCTGCTGGGGTCTGGGTGGGCAGTAGGAACCAGCAGGGCTTTCCAGTGCAGTGTTGTGGAGGGCAATTAGGTGAGCCTTTTCCCCAAAAATAAACATAGGAATACAAGGCCAATGGAGACCACCTCAAAAGGGAGCTGGCACATCAGAGAATTATATGAAAAAGCGCTATAGTTTGCTGAACACAAGATAAGCTTTCAGATATAGCTGAAAGCTTTGGTATTAAGAAACTTACAGACAACTTATTCTAAAGGGTCAATGAACAAAAATGGGTAAGGGATCTCCTCTAGAAGTCATGACTCACGGTTCTCCAGAGAATTCATATGGGAGCAAAAGCCAAGAGGGTATATTCAAATGTCACTGATGTCAGCAATTTTACACTGAGGAGAAAAATCAGTCTAACAAGTTGGAATTCCATGGTAGTATTAGAGATGATACTTCAGAAATGATACCAACATATTTGTAGGAAAAAACTAGTTATAAAGGATAGACATAATAGAACACAGTTGGGTGTGAAGATTTAAAAGGATGAAGAAATTGAATAAAAAGAACATATTGAATCATTTTCCAAGGTTTGCAAAGGTTATGTTTCTGAATCTGCTCCATTTAGAAAATATTCATGTGTTGGAGTTGTGTATGTGAATTGAACATAATTTTGAAGATGGAATATTATGTATTAGGCCCTGCAGAGTATATAACATGAAAAGGTTGCTTGTAGCCCTGGCTGGTGGAACAGTGGATAAGGCACCAGCCTGTGAACCCAAAGGTTTCTGGTTCAATTCCCAGCCAGGGCACATAACCAGGTTGCAAGCCGGGTCTCCAGCCAGCTCTGTAGCTGGAGGCAGGCGAAAGGCAACCATACATTGATGTCTCTTTCCCTCTCTGCCTCTCTCCCCTCCCCTCTCTCTGAAAATGATAGATAAAAATCTTTTGGAAAAAAATGGTTGCCTGTATATGATTAGGCCCTAAAGTTTTTTTTAAACATTAGTTGGTAGAAGCAGGAAAAAAGTACCCATTTACAATGTATGGATCATCACTTTCTGCATGTAGATTTAGAGACCTTAATTTACCTTTTAGGAATACTGCTGCTTTCAGAAAAATCTCAGAATAGTCCTTTAATTGTCCACATGTAAAACATGGTACTCATCATTGTTTTTGAAGGAAATGGTGACATCATTGTTAAACTGACTGTACATATTGATAATGTAAATTACAAGTCTATAAAATAACCACTTATTGAACACTTAACCATGAGGTCATGAGGACCATTTGGGATGCTCTAAATGTACAGATTCTGAGCCCCTCCCTGGAGACCTGACTCAGAGGCCTAGGGAAAAGTCCTGGAACCAGTAAGCAGCTGAGCTTTCCTCAGATGAGGCTGTGGCTTCAGGCTTTTCCTTCACTATTCCACAACCCCAATTCTGAGGACCCTGATTTATGGAAAAAGTAGCTTTGCTCAAGGTAACATGGCTAGTAAGTGGTGGATTGGGGGCAGAACCAGATTCTCTAGCACAAAAACCCCTGTGTAGCAGGGTATGGGGTATCCTACTGGATTACAGGTGCAGAAGCCTCATGGTTCTTCAAGAGAGACGAAGCCTATTAGTCACCCTGGGTGGGCCATAGGCATGTGCCTTAGGAACACCAGGGCATAAGCTGTCCCAATCTGTGAGTAGCAAGGTACAAGCCTGGCCCATGAAAGACAAGTTGTTCACACTAGTGCCCTCCCCCCCATTTACTGTTGACACCAGAAACTATAGACAGAATTGATTATTATTACTGTTATTATAACATAGAGGCTGCCATCCCAAACCGTCAAGGAAAATTTATATTCTCCAGCTTTCCTTCTCCTATTAAGAAAGGAGAAAGTGTAAAGTGCTGGATAACTTAGTTTCTAGTTCTTTCTTTTGCCAATGATTTGCTACAGTCTCAGTTATTTGTTCTGGCCTCAGCTTCCTCTCATTTGCTTGTAAGATCAGCAGAGATGCTCCTTGAGCCAACATAACTTAAACTTCTTGACATATATATTTTTTAATTTCCATATTCCTAGATCCTAGTGTGATGCCTGACTCATTGCAGGCATCCAGCAGAAATTTGTTGGCTGCACTAATGAATGAATCAATAATTGTTTGGGTATGGAGGAGACTCATAGGTACCTGCAGCTCTGCCCCCTTAGGAATTTCCCTCTTTAGCCTTAAGAAGGTCCTTACTCTGTAACTGACGTCATCAGCCAGGACAAAGGAAACAACTTTGGCACCAATATCTTCAGCTTAAGGGAAGCCTATTGTGTGAAAACTTAAAGTTATGGGAATGATAAATTATGATGATGGTGGTTCTTTTAAACAGATGTCTGTAAGTACAGATAAGCAAGACCTTACCATCAAGGCCTTACAATTGTGGGCAGAGCCTGGGAAAGGCTGTTAAGAATACAAACAAAAAGGCAATGTCACATAAAAAGAAAAGAAAAGAAAGAAGCATAAAATTGTTTCTTACAGTCATAATTATGCTTTTTAAAAAAACAACTAACATTCTGGTGTGTTTTCTTGCAGTTATCTTTTTTGCCCCTCTCTTTTTTGTAGAGATTGTAATGCATATAAATTCTTGAATTTTGTTATTTTTTATCTCATGAAACATAAACATTTCCCTAAGTTATAAGGTCTTCATAAATATCATTTTTACTGGTTGAGTAGTACTCCATTTTATAGATGTATTATTATTTATATTCCCATTTCCTTATTGGTTCTTATTTAGTTTCCATTTTTTCCTTTTATAACCAAGTAATTCTGCAAAGAAGATCTGTGCACATTAAATTAATTCTATATTTAAGATTTATTCCTAGCCCCTGGCTGGTGGCACAGTGGATAAGGTGCCGGCCTGCAAACCCAGAGGACTCTGGTTCGATTCCCAGCCAGGTCACATAACCAGGTTGCAAGCCAGGTCTGCAGCCAGGTCCTTAGCTGGAGGCAGGTGAAAGGCAACCATACACTGATGTCCCTCTACCTCTCTGCCTCTCTTCCTTCCTCTCTCTCTAAAAATAATAAGTAAAATCTTATATATAAAAAAAAGATTACTTCCTAAAGATAAGAGATCAGGAGTTGAATACTGGATCCCAGAGAGAGATATTCTTGAGACTCCTGGGAATATATCATTCCTAAGTTGTGGGATTTTCTTATTGTTCTTGAGAACATGGGCCCAGGATTCAAACAAGCTGAGTGCAAACTGCATGAATTTGGGCAATTTTGTTAACCTTTCTAAGTCTCGGTGCCATAGCTATAAAATAAGGATGACTGTACCCTCATCAAGGGGCTGTTGTGAAGATGAATAATTAACATATGCAAAGCTCAGTGCTTAGCATCACATGTGCTCCATAAATATTAGCCACAATTAATTTGTCCATCTTTGATTATCAGCAAGGATGGACCTTCCCATTTATGCTTATTGTCCATTTATATTTGTGTGTGAGTGTGTATAAATTAAGATATTATTTTAGAATGAAAAAACCTAAACACTAAGGGACTCTAAAAGGGGATATTTATCAGGCAATCTCCTGGACATATAGCTCCTTCTCGGGGTTCATCTGGCCCCAGAGAAAAGCAGTGTCATATATTACACAACATCTCTCCATTTTGTTAGTTTTAAGTTCTATCATTTCCTGTCTTTCTCCTCTTTAACATTTCCTTTGAGACTAGCTATGTTCTAAGTATGATTTTTATTGTGAGGAATCCTGTGGGAACATATCACCAACTGTGGAACGGATTCGGAAGGGAAACTGGATTTGACTTTCAGTAATCAGCAGTACCTTAGGCCTCCCTAGGAGCACTTTGCTCTGTAAAGCCAGAACTCCCAGGGCAAGAAGCCCAGAGGAGCAGGCCTGAGCAGCCACTGTGGCTTCCCTTCCCACTGACAGCGCTATAAATCCATTTCCTGTCTTGTAATTATGTTTCTTGTACTAATTAGCCCCTTCTTATCAATGGAGCCAAATTTCCATGTGTCATGCAGTGAAGCCTGGGTGAAATACAGTTTTGCTGGGTGAGGGCCCTTTCGAAGAGAGAGGATGGTCCCTCTGGTTGCTTAGTCCTACTGTGTGCCAGACTGTGTTGGGTGATTTGCACACCCCATTCCATGTAATTCTCATACTGGTCAATCCTCTCTAGCAACCTCACTTGCTTTTATTGTCAGGGTGCAGCTTCTGCACACCCCCTCAGGTAGAAAATCAAACCCATCAATGGCACCTTGATGAACATACAACCTATGCCAAAGTCTCCACAGGTGCCCAAGAAGGAAATACTGCAGGAGCCAACCAGCCAGCCAATGGTAGCTCTCTGCTGACTTGCTTCACTCCTGAAATTTCTTCTAGACTGCTGCCCTGTGACTGCAGGGGCCAGGCAGGCCACCCATGGAGCCAGCATCACAGTGGCACAGAGGTCCTGGCAGGCACTTCAGGGTCCCCAGAGTTCTCACGAGGACCCTGAGATGTTGGGGAAACATATGGGGCAGCCCTGCAGCCCTGGGAGGACAGGGCAGGGAAGCATGGGCAGGCAGAATGGGTGGTGCCTGCTCAGGAACTTGAAGAGAACATTCCACCTCAGTGATAGAGAGCACATGTCTCCTTATTCCACCCTCCTCCCCATTCCTTCTCTCCCCTCTTCTCAGGCATCTCCTTCCTGTGTTTGGGGAAATCCAAAATTCTTTAGTTTGACAGTGAATCTATCTGGGAAGGGGAGAAAAAGCACAAATTATCAGGAAGGCTAAGAAAAAGAGTTAGAAAGACATTGGATGAGCCTCAAATCCTTGAATAAGCTACTTAGATGTGGCTAAGTCCCTTAGATTCCTGATCTCTAAAATGGAGATAATAATCAATGTCTTGCCCATCTTGCTGGACTGATGAGTATGTGGAAGATGTCCAATTTTGACTCAAGAATGTACTGATTTCTTGGTGACATGTCTGGGGAAATATGTATAAATGCATGTTTATATGTATATAGGCATGCATCCTCAACTTCATACCTATAATCAACTAAATGTATATATTTTTATCTTTTAGAGATTTAAAAATCACCATGTATAATAAAAATTAATCACTACTAAATAACCATTTGCTCTACGTCAGACTAGGCACTGTATATATTCTATTATTTAATCCTCAAAACCCTACAAGGTAGGTATTATTAGCCCCATTTTACAGATGAGAAGACTGAGACCCCCGGTTAAGACAACCTCCTCACTGCCTAGGCTATGGACCTAGAAGTATGTTTTAGAACTAGAACTTGAAAAGCCCTGAATTCTGAATCTTTATTCTTAATCATTATGCTGTTTCTAAGAATCTGAGCTTTTCCATAACCAGACATTTTTTAACTCAGAGGGAGGATATTTTCAAATACCATTATCCCCAGGCTAACTCCAACCTTTCAGTCCACTGTGGCCCTGGTTCAAAGTGATCTAATTGCTTGAAACGAGAAAGACTTTGGGAATATGCCGTGATTTTCATCTCCACGGAGGTCTAAGGTATTTTTCCAGCCCTGCTCCGGAACACTCAGAGAAGAGAGTGCCTCAGCTAAGCCTTCAGACTCAGGACAGGGGTGAAGGGGGCTTTGATTGGATGATGGCCCTTTTGCACCAGCTGCCTGCTAATGAAACTCTGCAGCCCCTCTCTCCATGCTGCATTGTAAGAGAGCTGTGCTCCCTGTCTTCTCCTTCACCTGGCTCTTCCTTCCTGACCTGGTGCCCCTTTTCTCATTAGAATTCTAGAAGGGTTTACTAAAAGTTCAGCTTCTGTTCCAGGCAGAGAGACCCCTTCTTTATCTTAGCCAGTTTAAATAGTGAGCTGGCTATTGCTGTGGTGTAGGAGTAAGAGCTTAAACTTTAAGAGCTATGGGTTCAAATTTTGAGTTTGTTACTTCACTGCATCACTCAATCTCTCAGGGGTTTGTTCTCTCTCTCTTTTTCTTTTATTTTTTAAAGATTTTATTTATTTTTACAGAGAGGGGAAGGGAGAGCAGCAGAGAGGGAGAGAAACATCACTGTATGGTTGCCTTTCACCTGCCTCCAGCTAAGGACCTGGCTGGAGACCTGGCTTGCAACCTGGTCATGTGCCCTGGCTGGGAATCGAACCAGCGGCCTTTGGGTTTGCAGGCCGGTGCCTTATCCGCTGTGCCACCAGACAGGGCTTCTTTTTCTTTTTTCAAAGAAGGGGCTAATAACACTTATGTTCTAAGTCTAGTATTAGATTAATTAATACACATGCAGTTCTTGGGTTGGGGCTGAATTTATATTAATTGTTCAGTAGTCCTCATTTTTACCGCATGTCAAACACTTCATAAAGTGATCCTCTTTTAGGTCACACAACAACCCTAAGAAGTAGATGTTATTATCTCCATTTTATGGATGAGGAAAATGAGACTTTTGGGAATTAGGGTCTCACAGCCAGTAAGTGAGAGCTCAGATTCAACCAGGACTGCCTGTCTTTAAAACTCGTGCTCATAACCTCCTTGATGTACTATCTCAGGAAGTCCCACATCTTTCGCATCACTTTCTGGGGCTTCCAAGGGAAACCACTGCAGTGTGATGATGGCTGCAGCTGGCTTATGTCTTGTGATGAGAGGTGTGGCACTGGTGACCTTGAGGGGAGTTGGACCCCTCCAGCGTTAACGCTGGGATAGTGTTCCCAAACGGACTTTAAAGGGGTTTGGGACTGAGTATCTGGCTGAGTCAAGATGTGATTTGAAGGATCTTAAGGGTTGAGAACAGACAGAGCAAAAATAAACTTTGCATTAATCCATTATCCTAATTATCATCCTAAAGATAAGCTTGATCAGATATGAGCATTGCTGAGATTGATTTGCCTAAAATAAGAATCTCATTTGCATTTTTCTGATTTTCTCCTACTTCATTTAGTCACATTAAGACAGCTGCAGCTCGTGCCAAGGACAAATTTTTTAAATAGATGGATATTGCCTACATATATTTATGGGGCATATGACCTTTTCTACCCACCTGTGTGTATGTGTTATAATCTCTTCAACAGAGGAGAGGAGGTTTGGGAAATTTCAACGTGACAGCTCTGGCTTGCTAATGCAGGGTCAGCATTTTCAACTTCCTTTTGATCACATTTTTTAACTTATAAAGGAAATATATACCTATGGAGCCATCATACAGTTAGAGAACATTAAGCCAAATATATTTCTTATATAAGTAAAGTGGATTGGAGAAGATCCTATATTTTAGAGTCTAAGTTAGAAGATCTAATTTAATTGTCTCTTTTTATCAACCTGGAGGGTAACTAGGGCAAGCATTTTTTTTTTTTTTTTTTAATTTTATTGTTGTTGTATTACATCCATCCCCTTTTTGCTCCCCTCTGTCCCCCCACCCACCCACCCATTCCCCCCAAAGTCAATCCCACCTGTTGTCCATGTCCATGGTTCCTTTATACTAGGTTCTTGTCTAAGCTGCTCCCCATCTTTGCTTCTATCTCTCCCTCCCCCCTACCCCGTTCCCCTGACCACTGAAGGCCTATTCCTTGTATTCATATACTTGGTTCTGTGTTGGTTGTTGTTAGTTTTGTTCATTATTGTCCCGTAAGAGGTGAGATCATATGATATTTGTCCTTCACTGACTGGCTTATTTCACTAAGCATAATACTCTCCAGTTCCATCCATGTTGTTG
>PVIW01001623.1:0-278903 GCA_004026585.1 Noctilio leporinus | reverse complement strand
CATCAAATGGAGTCAAAACAGTCTCTTCAACAAATGGTGTTGGGAGAACTGGACAGCAACATGCAAAAAGATAAAACTAGACCACCAACTTACACCATACACCAAAATAAACTCAAGATGGATAAAGGATTTAAACATAAGCAGTGCCACCATAAAGGTCCTGGAGAAAAATATAGGCAGTAAACTTTCAGATATCCTATGTAAAAATATGTTTACTGATACTTCACCAAGGGCAAAGGAAATCAAAGAACGAATCAACAAATGGGACTATATGAAATTGAAAAGTTTCTGTTCAGCTAAAGAAAATATCAGCAAAATTCAAAGGGAACCAACTGGATGGGAAAACATAATTGCCAATGATACCTCAGACAAGGGTCTGATCTCCAAAATATATAAAGAACTAATGCGACTCAACACCAGGGAGACAGACAGCCCAATTAAAAAATGGGGAAAAGAACTGAGCAGACAACTCACTGAGGAAGATATACAAAGAGCCCAGAGGTATATGAAAGAATGCTCAACATCACTAGTCATCAGAGAGATGCAAATTCAAACCGCAATAAGATACCAACTCACACCTGTCAGAATGGCAATCATCAGCAAATCAACAAACAACAAGTGTTGGCGAGGATGCGGGGCAAAGGGAACCCTCATACACTGTTGGTGGGAATGCAGGCTGGTGTAGCCACTGTGGAAAACAGTATGGGGTTTCCTTAAAAAAATTAAAAATGGAACTGCCTTTTGATCCAGCAATTCCACTACTTGGACTATACCCAAAGAATCCTGAAACACCAATTCAGAAGAACCTATGTACACCTATGTTCATAGTGGCACTATTTACAATAGCCAAGTGCTGGAAACAGCCTAAGTGCCCATCAGTGGATGATTGGATCAAAAAACTTTGGCACATTTACGCAATGGAATTCTATGTAACAGAAAGAAAGAAGGAACTTGTACCCTTTGCAACAACATGGATGGAACTGAAGAGTTTCATGCTTAGTGAAATAAGCCAGTCAGTGAAGGACAAATATCATATGACCTCACTCATTTCGGGACAATAATGAGCAAAACTAACAACAAGCAAAACAGAACCAAGTATATGAATACAAGGAATAGGCCTTCAGTGGTCAGGGGGAAAGGGGTTGGGGGGAGGGGGGAGGCAGAGGCAAGAAAGAGGAGCAGCTTAGACAAGAACCTAGTATAAAGGAACCATGGACATGGACAAGAGGTGGGATTGACTTTGGGGGGAAGGGGTGGGTGGGGAGGGGGACAGAGTGGAGCAAAAAGGGGATGAATGTAATACAACAACAATAAAAAAATTTTAAAGATTTTACTTATTATTTTTAGAGAGAGAGGAAGAGAGAGAGGGAGAGATATCAATGTATGGTTGCCTTTCACCTGCCTCCATCTACGGACCAGGCTGGAGACCTGGCTTGCAACCTGGTTATGTGCCCTGGCTGGGAATCAAACCAGCGACCTTTGAGTTCATAGGCCGGAGCCTTATCCACTGTGCCACCAGCCAGTGTTACATTCTCATACATTTTAAAAGACTTGGAGATGAAGAAAGAGTCTTAAAATTTTCTTGAAGCTAGCCTATTTACTTAATCACTGAAACTGAATGGATTCAGGTTCTAAATCTTTTTTGTAGATTTATATTTCATGCCAATTAAGGAAGAATCTAAATAATGCCAGCTATGTTTAAGAAATACTAATCAGGTTGTACAACTTTTAAACAATTAGCCTAAGCACCTTGATGTTGTCAAGGAAAATATGTATTTTAATACCCTGATTTTAACTAATCTGTGATGGCACTTGACCTTCTAAGAAGTTGATTGTTCCTTGAAACACGTTCAATTTAAATGAATATTTACTGTATATATAAAAAGTCTTCATCTGAAGTTTCTAGCAAGGCTCATACTACATAAGTGATTTTTGAAAAATCAAACCATGAAAATGCAAGTCATTATCAAATTGCTGACGGTAACATTTTAAAGTTTAAAGGCAATGGAAGAAATTAAAAATGAAAATATGGATGTTTGTAAAATAATGTATGTAAAATAATAAACTTCAGCGTAATAAAAACAACACTAAAATGCCAATCATCACCTTTCTCTCTTTATGTACATTCTGTATATATGTATATACTACATGTCATATGCACATATGTGTGTATACACACATATATGGATGAATGAAAGTATAGACACTTGTGAGATGTATTTCCATCCTTCAATTTAGTAAAAGCATAAACCATAATATTCAGTTTTGGCAAGAGTTCAGTGAGAAAGATAACTATATTCTAGTGGAGATGTTAAATAGTACAAACCTTCTGAAAAAATAGCTTATGAAGATTTATCATGTACCATGAAAACAAAGCAATGCACCCACACATTCAGTTGAGTGAATATTTTAAGTAGTTAAAATTATGTTTACAAGTACATTTAATAAAAAGAGGAAATGCTTATATATTATTCCTATATATTCAGCAATTGTTTACTAATCACTTACTATGAGTAACAATGGTAAATGTAGTAAGTCCTCACTTAAGGTTGTTAATAGGTTTTTGAAAACTACAACTTCAGGCAAAATGACGTATAATAAACCAATTTTACCATAGGTTAATTGATATAAATAGTTAAGTTCCTACAGTATATTTCTGATTACAAAAATATCACTAAACTTCTCAATAAAGACCCAAAACACTTCTAATATTAAACACTGAAATGAATGTGAGCTATATATCCATTTAAGGAAGATAAATGAAAACAAGTCAGATCATTATTGTCCAACCCATTCATTCCTGTTCAGGGTCATGGGTGGCTGGAGTCTCTCCCGGGAGCTCAGGGAGCAAGGGGTCAGTCACCCTGAAGAGGGCCCTCTTCCATAGCAGGGGCACAAACACCCACCCAGACTCAGACTAGGACAATGTAGACATGCTAGTTAATCCAATATGCACATCTGTGGGATGTGGGAGGACACTAGAATCCCCAGAGAAAACCCACACAACCACAGGGAGAATGTGCAAACCACTCAGACAGTGGCCGCAGTTGGGAATTGATTTTTTTCATCATTGGTGTTACAATGGAACAAGGTTGAACAAAACAACATAATTTGAGAACCTGCTGTATGTTTAGAAAAATGACCTGGAATAAAGCAACTGAAAGAGTCAATGGTGGTCATTGGAAATGTTTATGCTTTTTGCACTATTAAATTTTTTCCTGACCAATGTGTTTAGAATCAGCATGTACTGATTTCCAGCCCTGGCTGGTGGCTCAGTGGGTGAGGTGCCTGTGAGCCCAAAGGTCGCTGGTTCGATTCCCCAGCCAGGGCACATAACCAGGTTGCAAGCCAGGTCTCCAGCCAGTTTGGTAGCCGGAGGCAGGTGAAAGGCAACCATACATGATGGAAAAAAAAAAAAAAAAGAATGTACTGATTTCCTTTAAAAATGACAGTAGCTTTGCAACTGCTGTCTTTTAAAATTATACACAGTTGAAATAAGTCTTGGCTGGGTTGGGGAGTAATATTTTATTTTATTTATTATGTTTTTAATTTAATTTTGTTAAAAAGATTTTACTTGTTATTTTTAGAGAGAGGGGAAGGAGGGGAGGCATAGAGGGAGAGAAACATCAATGTGTGGTTGCCTTTCACCTGCCTCTAACTTGGGACCTGGCTGGAAACCTGGCCTGCAACCTGATTATGTACCCTGACTGGGAATCGAACCAGCAACCTTTGGGTTCGCAAGCCAGCACCTATCCACTGAGTCACCAGCCAGGGAGGACTATAATTTTAGATTTTATAGTAGTCAGTCTTTCAGACTGGATTTCTCTTAGAAAAACAGTTTAGAAATCCCAGAAGAATTCTCAAAGTTGTGCACAAATCTATTTATCTTAAATGGGATAGTAAAATTAAAAATTATAACAAAATAATCTGGAAACATACAGAATGGACTTTGGCCTCTTACAGAGAAAACTTGTTTTGCAAGGGGTGGATTGCCTGACTTAGATTTCTGTAGTACATGAAATGTTCCACAAGGGGGCAGAAGAACAATGCATTTTTTTAAATCCCATCCTAGAAAATTTGCAGCTTAATTTCACCAATTACAGAATTATTACTATCAATACTGATAAACTTTAACATCACAACGTGTTCATACAACTCTTTCGGATTTCATGCTAAAAGATTTATTCTATACTCTTGGTGAAAATTGAAAAAAAAATTACATAACAGAGAGGTGGGATGGGCTATCCATCCATATTATTTCCTTTTTCTTGGACTTTTGAAAGCCACGGATTTAACATGCCTGTATTTGGGGGGAGGGGGTTGTTTATTCATTATGCATTTAACAGGCTTTAGGATGAGTTCTTCACCAATATACATCAAAAACGGGACTATGAGAGTAGATGAAATCAACTGGAATCACAGAAGTTTAGCATGTCTGACCTCTAAGAAGGCCTGAGAGGTCACCTAGTCCAAATCTTCCCTTCATGTTATCGATGAAGAAACTGAGGTCCTGAAAATAACATACCTACATACCCAAAGGCAGAGGTAGGCTAGAAGGCATATCTCCTGACAACCAGACCAGTGTGGTGACAATCAGAAAATCCTACAGGTTTGATCATTTGAAGATGGCATCCAGAGGGTAAAAATTCTGACCTCTCTTTAGGGCAGATCTCAGGGGCCCAAGTCTGTGGTTGAGGTGCCATTTCATGTGTGGTCTAGGACAGAAAGGATAAGATCCTAACTCTGAAATACGTGTCTTTTTGTTATTTCAGAGCCCAGATTCTCCAAGTGGCTTACAGCAATCTATTGTGAACCAATCTCAACCAAGCAGCGTTTCTCCTATGCCAGGACTGGAGAAACAGTGTCCATTCCCTAAGTGCTGTTCAACAGAGCATTATGGAGGCTCAGAATAATTTTTAAAAACCTTAGAAATACCCTAGATCAATATTTCACTAACCCCAGCTATAAAATGATGAACAGTCTGTTTCCCAGTTTCTTCTTAATTGGACTTGGGGCAGCAAGCTTAGCCTGAATGCTGCTAGTCGGTATCATGTTATCAAAACTAGAAGACTTACAACAAATGCATTATCTCACAATTCTGGAAGCTACAAGTGTGAAATGAAAATGCAGGCAGGGTTATGCACCCTCTGAAGGTTCTAGGGGAGAATCCTTCATGAACTCTACCTAGCTGGGTGGCAATCAGCAAACCTTGGCATTTCTTGGCTTGAAGCTGCATCACTCCAGTCTCTGCTTCCATCTTTACATCTTCTAAAGATACCAGACTTTGGATGTAGGGCCTACCCTAAACCCAGGATGCTTTCATTTCAAGATTTTTAAATCAAGATCCACTGTTTTCCAATCAGGTCACAGACTGAGGTTCTTGGGGGACATGAATTTTGAAGGGACACTATTCAACCCACTATACCTATCAATATTAGTATCATAATATTAGCCATAATAAGTTCAATAGGCTGTTATTGTTCACTATTTTTACTAACTCTAATATATCAATTTTCAGTTGTGTGTATGTGTACTTTTATTTTACAGTACACAAAAATGTTTACGCACATTATCTCACCTAATTCTCATAACAACCCTATCAAATGGTGAGGTATTATTACACCTTGTGTAGAGGAAGATCCTGAAATGTAGAGAAGTCGAGACTTGCTGAAATTTAAACATGTGGTAAATGCAAGGAAAGAGACTTTATTTCAAGCTGAACAGGAGAAAAGGCTTAATATAAGCAGAAATGTAATGGATATGAGTGGGTTGTAAGAGTTCGATGTTGAATGCGATGTTAAATCAGCCAGCAAGGCAGGGCCAGAAGTATCATACTCCCAGGGCCTGTCATATCAAGGTAGAGAAAAATGTAAAGATTGCTTGAGATCACCCTACCCTTCTCTGGGCTAACCTTTCGAGTAACTGGACAGGCATTAACAAATATAGTTTTCTTTCACTCCAACTCTTCTAGTACTCCTCATTTCACATTTAGCAGGCAAAGAGAGCGAGAAAGTATTAAGTCCCATTGCAAAATTATTTTTTCCAGGATGTTTTTTCTATATCTTATCTCTCTTCTTAAATTTTAAGTTGATTAAGGTCACAGGCATAGTCTTAAAAGCTGTATCTTCCACAATGTTAATCTATTTCTTTTTTATTAAGCATATATTACTGGGCTTTGCCATTAATTAACATTTTACATGTTTATTGATTAATTCTACAAACATTTGTAAACCTCATCAGTGTGTATCACAGAATATAATTTCCATTATTTATTAATTCATTCAATTTATGTTGCTGGAAAGGAATGATATTTAATTAACTTTACCTTCTCTTTGCAAATATTCCTCACTTAATGATTATTAAAATGGTTTACTATAGGAACTGCCTCTGAAAATGAAAAATGATTCTATAGATAGTGAATGGAAGCTACAATATGGATCTAAAATGATAATATCCATATGCAAACTAAAGCATCTCATAGGCTGCAGTAGATTTTGACTGCTTATTTATGAAACCCTGAAACATGGGGACTACTATAATGAAATTGCTGCTAGACCCTTAGCTGTAACATCAATCATGGATGGTAATGGTACAAGACTATGTGATAAATTGTTAAGGTCAAAAAGCTACAATCAATATGCAAACACGCAATACAGAAGTGTGTGACTTATGCACATCAGTAGCAATAGATTAAAATATTATGGATTCAATCTTTTTTTAATTCCAATGGAGGCTACCTTTAAGATAAATGGTATAAATAACCTTATAATAAGGTCACACCTGATTGCATTTAACCTCAAAGGTAGTATAAGCAAATTACTTTTTTTTTTTACCCCCCCCAAATTACTTTTTTTTTTAAGTAAAAAACACACCCTGATTTTTTGTTTCAGTCATTATGCAAACCTCAATTAAGCATGTAGGAAAGTCCAATAACTCAGAATTTACACATCTTATAAATTATGCTTTTCGCATACTTTTTATATTTCTCCTGTGAATTGTTTCTTCACCCAATGCACCCATTTATATTGTCATCAACTCTTTTTACAGTAGCATTCTAAATTGCTTTCTTTGTATTTAATCTTAATTCATAATGCACCCCTTGCTTTCACTGTGTGCTTCACTGTATTTACATGGCCAGTCTGATGATAGGGGCTGGCTAATGTGTTTTGCTAGGGTCACAGTTTTATAGAGATGCAGAATCAATAATACACACACACACACACACTCATATATATGAAGTCTGTCCTGAAAATACCAAGTTAATGTAAATATAATTAAAACAGTTTGTGCAGCCAATACTTGTGTGTGTACACACACACACACATACATACATACACATACACACATGTATACACAGATATACTCATGTATATATATACAGGGTTTAATGACAATTCTTTTTACCAGCATGTCACTAGACTGTTTGGGAGTGATGTAAACCCTCTAAGGAGCTTATGCCTGGTACTAATGGCCTGGGAAGCAGAATCTTTGCAAGAAAACATGTGTGTACATTGTTTAAATGCTTAGTTAGACCTAGAAGCAATGCTGTAGCCATCCCTCATCTTTTTATGCCAGTTCACAATTCACAAAACTATTTTCTCATTGGTTGGCCTACCTTGTTCCCACAAGAAACACACTAGATCATCAGAATCAATAAATGCTATCTATAAATCCTGAAACTAAAACGTTTTAAAATCTCCTTGCTTTTGGATTTCCACCCCATTTACCATCACACCACCCCAACCACTCCTTTCAGCCTAGGTTGTTTCAACTATGTTCTGAGAAGAGCACAGGGTAAACAGGCTTTAGGACTGAGGTACCACTGACCAAGGAATATGCTCTAGTAGTCACATGAAAGCCAAGCTCACTACAAACAACTTGGTAGAAAGTAGTACTATCCAATAAAAATGTATGTATAGCCCTGGCTGGTAACACAGTGGATAAGGCACCAGCCTTTGAACCCAAAGGTCGCTAGTACGATTCCCCAGCCAGGGCACATAACCAGGTTGCAAGCCAGGTCTCCAGCCAGGTCCATAGCTGGAGGCAGGTGAAAGGCAACCATACATTAATATTTCTCTCCCTCTCTGCCTCTCTCCCTTCCCCTCTCTCTGGAAATAATAAATCTTTTTTAAAATGTATGTATAGTTACATATGTGACTTTAAGTTTTCTACTAGCCACATTTAAAAAATACAAAATGAACAGATTTAAATAATTTTAGTAACCTATTTTATTTACTTGGAAACTTCCATAGGTAACCAAGATAAAAAGCATATTGATATAATATTTTCCTTTTTTCCCCCACAGATAATGCTTAAAATCTGGTGTGCATTTTATACTTATAGCACATCTCCATTTGGAATGGCCACATTTTCAGTGCCAGTAGACACCTTTGGCTAGAGGCTACCAGATTGAACATGGTGACAATGTAGTGAATTGTTCAGAGTGCTCATGAGCAGACTCGTAGGTATACACACAAATCCTCAAGGGCTAAACTTATCAGTAAATTTATTTTGTCAGCTGTGTGACTGCACAGTAAAACCATGTAATTACTTCCACTTCTAAGTTGTGTTCAGTTTATAGCAGTATTTTCATGAGTGTTGGCTGATATAATCCTCTTGACAGATCACTGAAGCAGAAGTAATAATATTACCTGTCATGAGTTTTATTATGCAGATTAAATGAGTAGAACCACATAAAAGCTTAGTGCAGTGCCTGAAATGTCAGTGAGGACTCAGTAAGTGTTAATAATTGTCATCATAATTGTCATTACCAGTCATAAAGCTAGGAATTACCCCTTTTTACAGATTGGAAAGCTTAAGACTTACAGACTTTAATTTGTTTAATGTGGTAGAAACTAAGCTCACCTTCATTTAAAAAAATCTGTGTACAATTTTAATTAAAAGAAACTACTTGGTTATTCTGTTTGAAACTATGTGAAACTATATATAGAAAAATGTTCTTAATAAATGAACCTATCCAGCCTCAACCATTACCAAAAATTCCATACTTACATCCACACTGTTTTCCTTGCTGACAGAACCACCTGCTAATTCATGCAGGTACACACGTGAAGCTTTTTTCCTTTTCTGCCTTGTTTCTGTTGGTGCAAGTGTGAGCTCATTCTGTAAGAACATGCTTCTGCAACTTGTATTTCTTCCTTAACAAAATATAGTATATCTGGATCAATGAGAGTTTATGGTCCATGTTTTATACTTTACCTCTTTATGTATCCCATGTGGAATTTATTTGGGTAAATACTGGGAAGATGAAAATTTTAACTTTACTGGTTTTTTTTGTTTGTTTTGCTAATATAAAATTGAGCCTCCAACTATTTGAGTTTTCAATTTTGCTATATTGGTACTTTGGTCACTTTTTTAAACCCTATAGTCAATTGTTTTAATCAGGATAGCCATATATAGTGATTGGGTATTTACTCAAAAATATTTATTGGTGTCAATTACATACCATGCTTAAATAAAATACCAAGAATACTCATCTTCATAGAATTTGCATTCTAGGTGGGAGGAGGGAACACTGACATAAGTAGATTATATACCTATAGAACCTGATAAAGATAAAATTCAAGGGGGCAAATATACATCCAGGTCAAAGGGGATCTGAAGTGCTGGTTTGGGAACCAGTTGCAAAATTAAATCAAGTGATCAAGGAAGTTCTTGAAGAGTAGCGGAATATGCCACTCAAAATACACCACTTTGGTATATCGAGTCTGTTCAGCTGAAGGCTTTTGAAAAGTAACAAATATAGGGAGAGGCTTTCTCTGAACTCCACTTATCTGCCTAAAGATAGGTCCTCCAAAAGGAACTCAATTGTCATAAATCCTTTCCCAGGGATTTTGAGCAATCACAGAAGAGTGATTCTTGACACAGAGGAAGAGACTAGAAGGCAACCCTACACTCAGACAAATTTTGTCACATTCACACCTCCCATCTAGTGTTCTTCTAAGGGCCCATTCATCTTTCTTAAGGGCCGTTTGCTGTCCCCCAAGAGACCTGTATCTGCCTCCTTTTTCCTTATTAGGATGGTATTTTAAGTATCTTAGAGAGATGCTCTCCTTAGGCCTCTCCTATGTATATAGGAGGTATACATGTCAATATAGTTCAATTTGTTTTCTCTTGTTAATCTGTCTTTTATTACAGAGGGATACCATGATCTAGGATATGTAAGGGTGAGCCTAAGGAACATTCAATGCAAATACCTTGAGGAGAGCAGCTGGTCACTTCTGGGACATCAGGGAGGCCAGTGTGGCTGCTGTCAGAGACCCAAGGCGAGCCTTTAGGGATGAAATTCAACAAAATAAAGGGAGGCTAGTAAATATAGGGCCCATATAAGCCATTGCAATGACTGGAGTTCAATAGTGGATCCATGGAGAGAGAATTAAGAGTTATGAGCACCTTCTCGGACCTGTTTAGGCCCCTTTCCACAAAATCTGAAATGAGTTCTGATGAGGTGTTACTATACACTTGTGCTTTGGAAAACCTTTCAAAATAAAGAGGATTCTTACAACTTGCAGTTCAAAGCCCTGTCCAAATCAGATAGTCCTTTAAAAAAAACCCTCAGAAATGAAAACATTAAGTGCAAAGGGATTAACACTGAGGATATCCCAAACACAGCAATATATCTAGAAAGTCCTGGAAAACATTGAATACTGCATTAATCCCCAAGCCCAACAGCAAGCCGTGTTCTTTCATGGGTAGCTCCTTGTGATCAAGTTCTACCCCTGCTTCCAGATGCTGAAACCCATGAGAGAGTAATACCACATTGAAGAACACAGTGAGTACACCCTGCGGATCATAAGTTAGTCCCCCTTTTGGGAAAGTCTTAGACATACCATTAATGTCATTCTGAGGATGAGAAACTGCCACTAAGCTGCCATTCTTTCTTGTTCAACCTGGGCAGGCCCCGTTTCCTTCACTTCTGAGCCTAAAACATCCATCTAACAATTTTTCTTCCCTTCATTTTCCCCCTTATCTTTATTCCTATCTTTTTTCCTTCCTGTTTCCCATACATTCTTCCTTCTGCCCATTTATGGACTCAACTCAAGGAAAGACACAGGTGACCAGGCCGTACTGGAAGACTAGACCCAACCTGCGCCTGCATCTCCTCACCATCAAGAGGGTAACCCTGCTCTCCCAGAGTTTGGCACATAATTGCTTAGCAACCATGGTGGACACTGTGAAGTCAGCTGTGCTGGTTTTCTACGCATGTGTGCGCTATTGGAGGGCCAGCTAGGCTCCCTGGAGGAAAAGAGGAATAAAGGGCAAAGGAGATAGAAAGGGAGGGTGAATCCCAATTTCTTCTCTCTCATTTTCTAGAACGCAGATTCATTGGATCTTTGCCACAGCCACTGTGGCAGCAACAGCCACAGCCAACACAGCTGCAGCCTCAATTGTGGATCGAGTTGGTGGCAAGAGATGGCCATCCTGAGTACTTCTGTGACCTAAACATAGTCAGGGTGTGTGGGGATGGGGTTATATAGAGAAGAAGGTGCTGAAGATCTCTGAGTTATGTCATTTGACTCTCAGGAAGGTTTTGAAGGCAATTCTCCTTTCAGGTCTTCCTCCCCACTATGCTGTCCCCACATCTCACCACTCCATGTTCTCTCAGCAAACAATCACTTTTCCTTAAAACCTGGGACAGGCTGTGTAGTATTTTCCATGTCCACCTTCCTCCCTCTGCCTTGGTCGCACCCTCACTCAACCTGGCAACTTTTGGCAGTCTGTTCTAATTCTTTACACTTTTCTCATTCCCAAATGGTATATAAATAAGAGTATTATATATACCTTTTGGGACCGACTTTTTAAAAATCAGTATAATCCCCCTGAAATGCATCCAGGTTGCTCTATATATCAGTAGTTTATTTATTTTTTTATTACTGAGTAGCATTTCATGGTGTGGATGTGCCACTATTTGTTTAACCATTCACTCGTTGAAGGATGTATGGGTTGCTTGTAGTGGTTGGCAATCAAGAATAAAGCTGCTATGAACACTCCCATACAGGTTTTTTGTGTAAATTTAACTTTCCAGTTCTCTGGAACAAATGTCCAATGGTACAACTAATTGCTAAATTGTATGATATTTGACCCATTCTTGATCATAGTTTCGGGGACAGTCACACTTGCTGTCACAAAGCTGGCAAGCCATATGGTGCTATTTCTTGGCCTGGCATCTGTGCACTTTAAAAAGAGGAACATGGAGAACTTGGTCTCCAGTAATGTTTGCCATCAAATATTTAGATGCCTTTCATGCTTTTAGTCATGTATTTTTCCCAGGACAAGTGATCTAAAATCCAGGAAATCATAGCTTATGTCTAAGATCCAAAGTGCAGAGAAACCTGTTTGCTTTGTGTACAATTGTTGCTGCTAACTATGTTGCCTTTCTAGTTTAGCACTTGCCTGGTTTAATTTTTATTTTTCCCCTATGTGCAATAGAGAGAAAAAGCTTTATTCCCTCCCTCTCCTCTACATGACATAGAGATTATATAGCTGCAAAAATAATTTTTAATACCTTTTAAAAGTTAATCAGATGTAAACAGTCATTAAGAACCAAAAAAGAATTTATTTACAAAATTTCTTGCTTAACCAGTGGAAAGAACCAAGGAAAAATATACCAAGAAACAATCAACTATGACCCCACTCATAGTTTTAAGCTAGTCTGTACAAGAAAACAATCAGAGCTACTCCTGAATATTAGGCTACAAAAAAACGTCCTTCTGCATGTCCTTTAGTTGAACAAGGACACACATTTAACTACAGGGATCTGCAAGCAGAATCATGATACTATAGACTCAGCCGAGTCACTTTCTAGAGTGCAACTCCCTCTCTACCTTACATAGATGTTTCACCACTTTCGTTGATTCAATTGTTGGCTTCTTTCTCTTTCTCTCCTCCATTGTTGGTTGTCTCTTTTTCTTCTCTGTTGCCTCCTTTGTCTTCTTTGTCCTGAACACTGGTGTAAACTGCTTTGTTGTAGCCTTCCCGGTTCCGAGCAATTTCAATGGCCAAAAATTGTATCCTGGGGGCTGGAAGGTGAATAGAATCAATTATTGTCCTAGTAGCAATGTTTATAAACCTACTGAAAATCTAATGACAAAGATGAACTAACATGCAAAGTATTCAAGTAAAGTCCTAAGTTTCAGAGATGTGAAATGCTAATCTTATTATAAATTAGGCTGAAAATACTCAACTGTTTTATCTCAGTTACTCAAAAATTAGTAACATGATCTTTAAAGATGTAAGATGACCCTCAACCTATCCATGTAAACTATTCATCAGTAAAACCAGATCCCTCACTCCCTTTACACTGAAACAATTTGAGACAAGAAACTCACCGAAGATAGTGTTTTCCTCAGTGTAGCCTTGAGAACAATCCAGTCGCAGCAAAGTACCATAGTTAAAGTCTTCTATAACCCCATCAAACATCAAACAGAATGGCCTCCACTTCTATAAAGGCAAAAAAAAAAAAAAAAGTTGCTTTATCTAACTAATGAAGGAAGCTGGTGAAATCAGGCCCCCAGAGGGGCTTCTGTGTCCTAAGTAAGGAAAATAACTATAGTGAAAGAGGCTAGGTTTGAGCTGACTGCTTGTTTCATTAGCAACAAGTTTCTATACTACATGCTGTATCTTTAGACTAGTATTTCTCAACATGAGCAATACTTTTTCCTGAAAAATACTGAAATCCTCTACAGAATCAAAATTTGATTTAAAAATGTATTTATTTATTTTTAGAGAGGGGAAGGGAGGGAGAAAGAGGAGGAGAGAAACATTGATTGGTTGCCTCTCATATGCCCCCAACTAGGGATCTGACCTGCAATCCAGGCATGTGCCCTGACTGGGAATCTAACTGGTTACCCTTGGGTTTGCAGGCTGGAACTCAATGTACTGAGCCACAACCAGTGAAAGCAAAATTTGATTTTTTAAATGGACTCTTTGGTTTGTTTTTAGTAACTGGCTAGCTCAGCCCCAAATTATTATTCCTCCCCATTGAAGTACAAAGGAAAAAAAGAAAGCAGGAATTTGGCCCAAAGTCACAAAGTTAAATTTTAAGAAAGAAGTCCATTCAGTAGAGGCCCTTTTCTGAAGATCACCTGACATCCTGCTAAGAGTTAAAAGTTTACATTCTTGGGCCCTGGCTGGTGGCAGGCCTAGGATAAGGCCTGCCACTTTATCTTAGGATAAGGATAAGGTGCCAGCCTGCGAACCCAAAGGTCACTGGTTCGATTCCCCAGCCAAGGCAACATAACCAGGTTGCAAGCCAGGTCTCCAGCCAGGCCCGTAGCTGGAGGCAGGTGAAAGGCAACCATACATTGATGCTTCCCTCCCTCTCTGCCTCTCTCCCTTCCCCACTCTCTGAAAAATAATAAATAAAATCTTTTAAAAAATAAAAAAAAAGTTTACATTCTTTTTAAGTCAAGAACCTACTCTCAGGGAACTATTTCCCCAAATATAAGAGTTGTAGCCCTGGCCATGTAATTCAGTTGGTTAGAGCATTGTTCTGATATGCCAAGGTTGTGGGGTTCAATCCCCAGTAAGGGCACATACAAGAAGCAACTGATAAACACATAAATAAGTGGAACAATAAATCAATGTTTCTCTCCACCCCCCCTTCCCTCTTGACCTTAAAAATCAATTAAATTTAAAAAACTGAAGTTTTAGTTCTCTGTACAAAACATGCTTATCTGGTAAACAATGCAAAGCACAATTTTTTCAATGATATTTGGTACAGTCTGTGATCATGTCAACTTAAACCCTGAGAATCTAAATACCTCCCTGTATGCTATTTGTGAATCTCCCATCCAAGTGTTCTGGTTAAGCAATTCACATAAATAAATTTATTCTTCCTTCTTTGAAAGTGCTGGGCAGTTAGGAATGAAATGTCCAAGTCAAGAAGGTGGAA
Organism: Noctilio leporinus; assembly: GCA_004026585.1. Lineage (NCBI taxonomy): Eukaryota > Metazoa > Chordata > Mammalia > Chiroptera > Noctilionidae > Noctilio > Noctilio leporinus. The sequence continues at coordinate 263,989 of PVIW01001623.1, read as the reverse complement.
AAAATAAGCCCTGGCTGGTGGCACAGTGGATAGGCACCGGTCTGTGAACCAACCCAAAGGTTGCTGATTCAATTCCCCAGTCAGGGCACATGACCAGGCTGCAAGCCAGGTCTCCAGCCAGGTCCATAGCTGGAGGCAGGTGGAAGGGAACCACACATTGATGTTCCTCTCCCTTTCTTCCTCCTTCCCTTCCCCTCTCTCTAAAAATAATAAAATCTTTTTTTTATAAAAGGTGGAAAAAATATTCAATTCAATGAACATTTTAAAAATTAATAAACAAGAAAAAGTCATTTCATAACTTACTTACTTTGGTCGATGCTAAGCAATATCTAAGACAGAGAATTCTTACCTCTTTAGCCGATACTGATTTGAGTTCTTCTGGGTCCAATACATCTATCCTAAGTTCCTCGAAATTTTTCCGAAATTCAGAATAGATTTGGTCATCCACTTTGGTGAGTTTCAGGAACTGTGGGTCAACTGATGAAATCAGCTGCCAGACAATAAGACAACATACATAAGGTAGTCTCTAATTTACTACACTGCTATTCCCTCTTCCCCAGGAAAACCCTTATGGTTATCAGGGCAGAAGAGTTCATTGGGGAATAGAGGCAGCTTAGGTTCTGGATGAAATCATGACTTAGTTTTAATGGGCCATAATATACTAACAGTCCGTTTCACCAATCCAAACACTTTCGGCCTTGATACTGACTGCCTATTACTCCTCTGTGGATTGTCAGTCAGTCAACAAACATTTATCAAAGTGCCTACTATGGGTCAGGCACCTTTTTGACAGTTAGCAACAGAACTCTTGGCAAAGAAGCTCAACTCCTCCTCATTGTTAAAACAAAGTTCACTTTCATCCCTTGTTCTCTGAGGGTAAGTTCTTACAGTAATAAAATTTATTTCCAAAACACAATTGTTTAAATTGCTGAGAATAGTGATTAGCAGAGAATCACACAGTACATGTTTATTTCTGTGTAATAATGAAGACACACAACTCACTTTGTAATAGACTTCGGCATGCTGCATCGCTCTCATGGCCCATGCTATCTCAATATCAGGCTGCAAAGGAGTAAAGAATGCCAGGTCAGAAATCCCCCAACCTGCTACTAGAGAACAAATGAAGCAAGTTGTTGGTTATGTAGCTAACACTCAAGAAAGCTACCAAGCTTAGTGCTGTCAAAGGGGGAAAACGGGGCTAATGAGTTCAGGCAATAATTCTCTGTCCTTGTGACAAAGAAAAAGCTACCTACACAATCCAATAAATAGAATGAGCCACTGCCTCTTTTTTCTTGGAAGGTAGTGAAAAAGTGTGAGACTAAATAAAAGTTAATTAACATTCTCAAGACTGAATTAAATCACTGTAAAACTGAAATAAACACATACACAACTGAATTACTGGAACAACTAAGGATAATGGAAATGAACTTAGTCTTTATTTTTAAGAGTGTAGTGTGTCGTAATCATCCTTTGTGTTTATCTGATAGCCAATCCCCTACCCTGTAACACTTGAAGCTGTTTTATAAATGACTTACCAAGCACCCACCCTCTTTTCCATTGGAATTTCTTACTCAAACAGGAGGAATCTATTTCACTGACTCCCAAACAAGCTATTTACATTTTACCTCCAGGCCCTTTGCCTGACTGACAATTCACGTTCTTTGCCCACCTACAACTTTTGAGGATCCAGTTCCAGATTCACTTTAGCTAAACTGCTTTGTATCTTATGCCCTGATCCAGTCATCTAGCATACGTCACATTCTTATTTGAGTGTGGCTATTGTTCTCCTATCTCAGTGTCTTGTATGTCAAATATATCATGTGCTTTCTTTTTAAGAATCTGAACGAGACACACCATAAGCCGCTGCAACTTTTTTGCAGAATGGAATCACTTTACACAAATACGGATTCTGGGCTCTCAGCCTCAGTATTCCGATTTAATTGGTATGCATTACGCCCTGGGCATCGGGATATTAAAATGTTTCAGAGAGGATTCTCAAGTACAGCAAAGTTGCAGAACTACTTCCATTGGCCTTTGTCCCGCGTTTGTGGGCCAAAAGGATCAGAACGTGAACTGAGAGGCGTGGTTTCTGGCGGACGTGGACAGGGTCTACATAACGTAACGAGGCCGTAGGTTACAATTCTGTGGCAGGCCCTGCAGACATTCCAGACTAGCTCGATGAAGGGGAGCTGCGGGTGTTATACTCACGTCGTTGCCATAAGACTCGGCTGGGAGAGAGAGAGCATGTGCCACTGACACCAGTTCTCCGGACACCTGGAAGGAAAAAGGAGTGGGGGCGGGGGTGGAGAGTTCAACGCTAGGCTCAGCTCGACTTCCCGAGTTACCCGACCCCAGAGCAGCATCTCACCGGCTCTTCACTTCCACTACTCGCCTCCATCTTGCAGCCAATACAGCGTGGCTGCACTTCCCGGAAATGGCTTTACGTGAACTCTTGGCGTATGACATAGTTGGCCGGAAGGGGAGGGCCGGGAAAAAGTGGGTTTCATCCGTCCGAGCCGGCACCTGCGCGCGCGCGCCCTCTGTCGCCTGGAGGCTGTAGTCCTTGGCCCCCTTCTCCCCCGCCCTACGCAGGCTCAGAAGTCCTGCGTTGTCGCTAGTCTGGGCAACCTCTCAGGGCCTGAAATGCTCAGGAATAACAGGCATGATCATGGGGAAAACCTGAGTTAAAATAATGTAGATTCCACGGCCCCTGCACCGAGTACCGGCAGAGAATCGAATTCACACTCCGTCTGTGAATGCAGGCGCGCGCGCACACACACAAACACATACTCGAGCACAGCTGGATAAAGGGTGTGCTTTTCGATTTGGGGGAACAGAGGGGCTTTGTATTCTGAATATAAAAGTTAAGACTTGAAAAGCAAAGGTAGGCTACTGAAGGCCTTTAAGTAGACTAACCTCACAATCAAACTTAAGTTTTACAAATATCACTGAAACACAATGCGGGTGACACAACTGAGGAAGGCAAAATTGGAGGCAGAAAGTCACTTGAAGGCGCTGGGTAATACAAATCTAAACCTAGCCACTGTCAGTTGAGATGGATTTTGAGAATAAGGGAAATGGAATCAATAGGACTTTTTGACTCATTGGATATGGAGGATAATGAAGAATTAGGATTCCAGCATCACTTCCAGTTTGTAGAATAGGATTTGGGATGAATGTCATTGAGCTAGAAAACTAAAGAGGAGGGATGATGAGTTTAGTTAGAGGGGATAAGTTTGAAGAGTCTATGGGACATTTAGACTGAGTTCATTGGTCGGAGGGAGGTCTGATCAGGGATATAAATCTGACAGCTGATACTTTAGGTTTAATTGAACTGTCCAAAAGAAACTGCAGAACTAAAGACACAAAGAGCCACAGGCCAAATACAGAATTATTTATGAAGAATAAAATACTTGTCAGTGGGACATCAGCGAGGAACCAAGGGAGAGCCTCACAGAAGCCAGAGGACAAGAGAACTTCCCGGAAGAAGTGGTGATCAGTCTTTAAAACCCTGGGTTGAGTACACTAAGCCCAGAAATCCTGAGAGATCATTGACAACTTTAGCAAGAGCAATTTTGGTGGAACAGTGAGGGCAGATATCAGATGACAGTGGGTTGAGAAGGAAGTGAGAGTTAAAGAACACTTGACAATGACCACAGAAGGTTCTTAGAAAATAGAGACGTAAGCTCCAGATCCTTTTTTAAATTGTGGCAAATACACATAACATAAAAATTTACCTTGTAAACATTTTAAATGCACAGTTCAATAGTGTGAGGCACCTCCACATTACGGTGCAACAGACCTCTAGAACATTTTTTGTTTTGAAAGCAAAATTCTACACCCATTAAGCAGCAACTCCAGATTTTCCCTTCCCTTCGCCCCTATCAACCTCCATACAACTTCCTTCTCCTATGAATTTGACTACTTTGTTGTCATGGTACAATATTTCCTTTCCTTTCTTTTCTTTTTTTAAATTTGCTAATTAATTTTAGAGGAAGGTGAGATTGGTTATCTCTCACACACCCCCAACTGGGAACCTTGGCAACAACCCCAGGCATGTGCCCTGACTGGGAATCAAAAGGACCTTTTGGTTTGCAGTCCAGTGCTCAGTCCACTGAGCCACACCTGCTGGAGCTGCTTTTCTTTTTACGGCTGAATAATAGTGCATGTTATGGATATACTACATTTTACTTATCCATTCGTCCATCAATGAACATTTAGGTTCCTTCCACCTTTTGGCAGTTTTGAACATGGGTATGTAAATATCACTTCAAGACCCTGCTTTCAATTCTTTTGGATTTATATCCAGAACTGGGATTGCTGGATCATATGGTAATTAATTTTAAAAAGTTTAAAAAGAAACCTGGGGACTTTTTAAATTCTCATTTTAAGTTTATAGTTGTTTTAAATGTTCTGGGAAATTGGCCTTATACAAAAGACTGTCCTAGGGTTGATCAAGGTGTATATCCAGAAAAAATTGATTGAAGCGAGGCAGCAAAAATAGGAAATTGAGGTGTTCCCTCCAGATACTCTCTGTTTTCTCTATAAACCACAAGAGGGCAGCGAAGACCCATAAGGAATGTGTGAGTCTTGTCTTGAGAAGAATGTCTTGAGAAGTTCTTCGTATATATAGCAGCTTTGAAAAGATGGAGAACCAATCTAACAAGGAGAGAAAGGGATGTTTTCAGGGAACAGCTAAAACTACAGGACATGATTGTTCAAGAGTAGTAGTGTATATGTAACTCAGAAGTCTGAATGTAAGGTGGGTCATCCACATACATGTTGAATGTTACCAAATGTGAAGGCCTGACCAGGAGTCAACAGACAACTACAAAATGGAGGAATAGGCTCAAGATGATGGCCAAATTAGTGCTTAACAAGTGAATATGAATAGAATTCCAAGAAACCTAATTAGTCTTTTACTCAAGGAAATGCTTAAGTAATTTGCTTTATCTAATGTTTTGAGCAGATTCATTACCTTTAATTTAAAAAAAAAAACTATTAAGATATATAGAATGTGCATGGTTTGTTTAAGGTAATTAAAATTTTTTTAATAATGTAACTTCTCACTACTCAAATACTCAGAGCCTTAGGTACTTGCAGAGACCAGGAATTGGGTACTCACAGGATTGAAAAAGCCAACTGCTTTTATACCACCAAACAGCAGGAGACAAAACTGTCATCCACAGCCTTTACCTTTTCCAGGCAAGGAACCATTCCAGGAAGAGGTATTAGAATTACTATCACCCTTCACATCCACACATTTTAGATGGACTCAAAATAGCTATGAAAATAGTGGATAGAAGAGTGGGCCAGAAACAAAAGACAATAGATAAAAGAGGTGACTTTAAGAACTATATTAAGCAAAAACCTTTTGGTGTGGGATAAGAAAACTAAAGATGGAACTCCATTGGGATTACTTCCTTTTTTTCTGGAAGGGCACCACTGAGTTGACCTGCAGCATCCTTCTAAAACTGATAATGTATACATACCATGATGGAGCCAAAAGTATCTCCAATCTTTGCTAAAGTGTTAAGGTATCTGTAATTCCAGGGATAACCAAGGTGTGGAGAATATAAAAGATATAATTGCTGGAGCTAGGGTGTCACAGAGTAGAGAAAGTCATCTTGCATGAAAGGAATGCATCTTACATGACTGAATGTAAGTTTATCAGTGACAAGGCAGCTGGGTGAGCGCTGCTATTTGCAGGTGGTGAAGCCATGTAAATACACCCTAAAAATGTGGATCATATGGTCTTGCTGGCTATCAGACTAAATGAGGAAGACAAACTTGAAGGACCTTGAAACTGCTCTTTAAAAGCTGGGAGAAGGAACATGTGTAAATGACCCATGGACATGGACAACAAGGAGAGGATTGACTTTGGGATTGGGAGGGGTAGAGCAGGGGAGAGGAACAGGGGGAAAACTGGGACAACTATAAAAGAGCAACAATTTAAAATAAATTAATTAATTTAAAAAGAAAAATACAAAAGGTGAGAGGAAAAATAGGGCTATGGTCAGAAACCATGTAAGTTATTCTACCACGAAAATATAAAATTGGGATAATAGAAATGCTGTCACACATGTGGTTCATCATACCTATAGGGGTTGACTTGTGTCACCTCATGAAGACTGTTTCATGTGAAGACAGGACATTAGAGATGACCTCTCAAGTGATTGTGTCTACAGGATGTTTTCTGTGTGTAGGGGAGAGAAATACAGTGACATGCAAATGCCTTCCCAGATTGGAGCTTGTCCCAGAAATCTCACAGTAACATAGCTTCAAAATACACAAATTAAAATGGAAAGAATTACAAATAGAAATGGACAAAATACATTAAAATGGTGATATGTTTTAACATGTCTCTCAGCTTTTAACAGCTCAAACAGCCAACAACATAATACAAATTTAGTTTTAAACATGTGAAAATGACTCAATAGGTTAATCTTGAACTCTGGATCCAAATATTACATAATACACATTATTGTCAAGCATCCATACAACATGTGCAATAAATATAACCTATGACAATGTAATCTTGAAAAAAATAACAGTCCAACTCATTCAGGCAAGCTAGAAGCCATATTAGCATGAAGTAAGATGTCTTGGGGTAATAAGATCACTGAGATATTAAACATAAATTGAGTGGCAAAATAAGCAATTAGTATTTAGGGATGTGATTTAAAAAAAAAAATTTATTGTTGTTGTATGACATCCATCCTCTTTTTGCTCCCCTCTGTCCTCCTCCCCACCCTAGGGGAGGATTTATGTGATTTTTATAAAATGTTTGGCTATTGGATGACAGATGGGAAAACCCATTTCATTGGCTTTGAAATTTGTGACCAAAAGTTGAGAGGAAAAAAAATAAAATTGGTGCTGAAGTCAGAAATCATGTAAGAGAGTATTCCATGAAAGCAAAACACCTGATTCATAAAATGTAACAGGTAGACAAGATGACCTGTGTTATCTTGCTGGAGCTGTTGGTGGATTACATACCATGACTCTTGTGTGGTCAGAAGTACAACAGTCCCTTAGGATGCCATCCCGGCCAGCCTCACGCAGTTGTTACAGGAATTGACAATGTACTGTGTCTGTTTTGACTCACACAAGGACTCACAAATACCCAAAAATCTTGCTCTGTCTTGGGGTGCAGTAGCCAGCAAGGGTGACACTGAGCCACCAATACCTCTCCCTTACTGAAAGGTACAGCCATTTATTAATCTACATAAGTTTCCCTCAGTCTTGTGTCATATCTATAATGCTACCTCCATCAAGGTTTAGTGTTCCCAGGAGAACTTTGACTATTGATCTTTTGTACCTGGTGAACAAATTTGCTCCTTTGGTATGGAAACTCAAGAGACACCATGCAGTATCCATAATACCAGATAGTGATAAACTTAGACCTTAAATTCAAGTCTAATTCCTTCTTCTTTCCACAGGGTCTTTCTCTTTCTCTCTCTCTCTCTCTCTCTCTCTCTCTCTCTCTCTCTCTCTCTCTTTCCTTTCCTCTCTCCCCTTTTCTTCCTTCCTTCCTTCTTATAACCACAGAGCAATTTTTCATAGAAACATGAAGCAGCTTCTAATGTTATTAACACCTAATAATTCAAGCCCCATCTCTACATTTTCTCAGGTAGAAATGTAGAAAAGTGTTTGAATTGAGTTCTGTTTTTGTTTTTTTTTTCCTAACTGAGGACTTGGATCAATTCTTCACTCAGCCCTCTGAGGCCTTTCCCACAGCCATACTTTGGTTCTCCTTTACCATTCCCTTGCATTCCATTCCATTCAAGAGTGAAGATATGCTATGTTAGGATGTACCATCAAGCCTATACCCTGACTGAGCCTGGTGATAGATAATCTTGGTGACCATCACATCCTGCTTGGAGCTACTGGCATATGTTGATTCACAACTCACTAGGAGTTCTGAAGCAGCCAGAGAAGAGGCAGGGATGAGACTGGCAATGACTCTGTTCTGGTCTGGTGCTTACCCCAGTTTGATTCAGGCACGTGTACACTGTACAAAAGATTTCAGGGCTCTAGACCCAGGTATCACTAGTGGATTTCTCCAAGAGTGCCTCCTGGGGTTCTCAGTGTCGCAGGGGCACCCTATGTTCTGACCACAGGTACCTGGTGCACTGAATGACTGCCATGAGAGGGAGCCATTTGGGCTGTCCTAAGTGACTTGCACTGCTTCAAAACGTTTATGGAAACAACTCTTCCAGTTTTTACCCTCAGCCTCTCAGTGGATTTATATCCCATCCCATGGGAGCTAGGCCAGGAGATAAACCTGACTAAGGAATATAGTTTTATCCTCAAAATCACCACTTACTTTTCACAGTTGGAGAACTGTTAGTGGGCCAAGATGGGCTTCCTGGCTTGCCCTTCCATAAGATGTTACTTCCCAGTATCCATTTCAGTCCCTAAATCAAACAGTCCTCTGGTGAGAAAGAAATAGTATCTGACTGTGGCTAAAAATGTTCATTGCCTGACTAATTTTGAGGTTAAATATATTTTCCATTCAGGGTGGAGTGTGTGGGTGGGGGCCAGGGACATGCATGCATTCTGCAGGTCACCACCCATGCCCAGCAAAGTCTAGAATGCAACTAGGGTCACCATTTAATCTCATGGTAGTAGGATACCTGCAAAGTAACGCTCATAGAAAAGAGATTACTGGGAAGTACATTCAGTAGTAAGAGTGATTACACATTGGTTGTGGAATTATGGGTGATTTTTTTTTTATTCAGTCAGGTAACTTTCCCCTACTTCCAAATTTCCTTCAGCAACTATGTCAAGTCCATGAGGTGTGTTAACTACAAGAACAAGCTCTGTAATAAAAGGTGGGCGGTGCTGGTCAGGAAAGCCTAAGTGAATTGGCTCCAGAGGGGTTGCCTGAAGCCATTCCCTGAGGTTAAAAAAAAAGCAATAGAAAAAAACCTTGATCCTGAACTATCAGGTAATAATGCAAGACCCACAAAATTATTTGTGCCCCATTGGCTTCCTTGTTCACTTCCAGACATGAAATTCTATACCCATGAGTACCAGTGGCCTGGATTTCCAAGGGATTCACTCATTATAATGTGTTGACCTAACTAGAGCACTTTCCAGGTAGCTTTGGGGATCAGTCCCCTGGGTAGGATCCTCCTAGGTGGAGAAAGCTAGGAGATGCTGGTGAACGTCTAACCTCTCTTTATTTCTCACTCCAGTTCCCCATCCTGGAGTAGGACTGCAGGCTGTAAGAGATAATCCAACAAGGAAGGGGATAATCATACTGGATAGGCTGGAGGTGGGAACCTTGAAATTTTGGTGGATTCATGTGGCTAGAGAAAAAGAGACAGATGATCACAAGTATAATAATTGTTTTCTAGAAAGGTACCAACCAGTAAACAGGCTCATAGCTTCTTTTTCTGGCAGACAATATGCGTGCACTAGGATGGGAGATAGTCGTCTTCACCAATCTAATGGTTAAGTAGTGCCTGATGATTGTACTTCTTCTCAGAGGTTGAGCAGTAAAACAAGAATTTAGCATTGGGCCCTGGCTGGTGGCACAGTGGATAAGGCACTGGCCTGCAAACCCAAAGGTCATTGGTTCAATTCCCAGCCAGGGCACATAACCAGGTTGCAAGCCAGATCTCCAGCCAGGTCCCCAGCTGGAGGCAAGTGAAAGGCAACCATGCATTGATGTCTCTCTCCCTCTCTGGCTCTCTCCCTCCCCCACTCTCTAAAAACAATAAATAAAATCTAAAAAAAAAAAAAGAGAGAGAGAGAGAGAGACAGAGAGACAGAGAGAGCTCTGCCTGAACTCATAAAAATCATAAAAAATTAAAAAAAAAAAAAAAGAATTTAGCATTGACCCCACAGGTATGCTAGTGATGCTATTGGTGTTTATTGAAATGTTGGCACAGACAAGGTGATGCTGATGTTATTGTTCTGGTGACTACACTTTTAGACAAACTGGGTTAGAAACAAAGCTGGACTGAAACCATGGTTGCAATTAGTTTCCTCATAGATAGAAATGGAAATAGAGTATTGGTATTCCATATTACTGTCAAGTTAAATGAGGAAATACGGAGAAGGCCCTTGGCATGGGCCCTGACACATGGTAAACCCCAAATAGATGCAGGCCATTATTATTATAACTGTCACTATTAATCAAAACAAACCATGGTGCACTTCCTCCACCTCTAACCTCCCTTTCCCCTGTCTCTACAGGAAATCCTGTCCCCAAAATAATGTAGCTAAATTATATGCAGAGTATGGATAATCCTAAATCTCAGTGTTCTGAAAATAAAGAACAAATCCTGTCATGGCCTGTATTGGAAGAATAAGCAAGTGCTGATCGTAGAAAGAATTGAGGACCATTGTCTGCAGCAACCCACCATGCTGTAACACAACAGGGCAGAGGCTTACCACTACCTAAAACAGCTGGTGTCTTCCATATTCCCACTCAAGACAGACAGGTAGATGCCCTCTCACAGGGCACCAGGGACGCCTTTCAGTGCCTTTCTTACGCTACAACAACCGGACCCACTCCTTCCTTTCCTTCCCCACCCCAAGTACTAGGGCTGTTCACTTTCCTTTGTTCACTTACAGTTATTTTTCCTCTGAGTTAACTTTCTCAGGTCAAGGCCCTCAGGATATTACTTTGCACAGTCAAACCCTGGATTTCATTGTGGCCATTGTTTCTGAAGACCTATTTTTCTAATTTCCCTTGACTGTGCAACTTAAACCTACAAAAGGAGAACCAGCTAATGATGTGTCCATAGCTTTTCAACTCTCCACCTTCCTCCAGGCCCAGGATAACAAAGAGTATCCTGTTGCTATCTACCACAGATTACTCATTCATTCATTCTTTCAGTTTGTGATGCTGTTGTCAACATGATTTCACCTTCATGCTGAGCCAAAATATTCTTTAAAATAGCATAAGTATAGTCACTTATGCCTCTGAAATGATGTAGGACCTATTGCACTGTTAACCTTAAAAATAAAAAGAAAGCAATATTTATCTGAGATCAAAGAATAGCTTATTCAGGAAGCAATGATTCCAAAAGAAGCTCAAATAGTGTTCCAATTACAGTGTCAAGGCAAAGGAATTTTATGAGAAAGAAAGGAAGATAATTACATGAATAGAAGAAAGAAGTTTATATTAGTGCTAATAAGCTAAGTTATTCATTAGATGCATTGTGGTGCTAATTTTACACAATGTCTTCAGTTTTCAGTTCTATGGTCAGGATGCCTGGTTTCCTATTAGCTTTGAAATCAGTTATTTCGATACAATGTTGGTTTGGCCTAGTTCAAAGGTTATTTTGTCCACTTCAAACATTCCAAAGATTTGAGGAGTAAGACACTGGACGTAGTTCCTCTGGAATGGCTGTCCTGACTCTCTTTTAAAGTGGTTTCACTTATGCCAGCTTTTCACAGTACCATCCCTGGGCCTATTTCAAACTCTTATATATATGGAATTAAAATTCCACAGGTATTGGACTGATAGCACTGCTGGTTTGTGACATACGCCTCCAGGACAGCAAAGAAAAGCCTCATAGTGACCCAATTTAAAAAGATAAGATCCTAGGTCCCAGAGAGAGAAGATGCCAGAAGGGAAGGAAGGCCACAAAGAGGATGAGATACGAGGCGACCCCTCTGTATTCTTTGGGGTTAATGGAAAGAAGCCTTTTACCTAACCACTCAAGGCCCTAACCTAGCAATTTTTATTATCCATGCTCTTATTGCCTGCACTTTCTGGCCTTGATCCATTAAGCCCTGCTATCAACATTTTCTATTTTAATGCAAGTTTTGGGAGTCTAGGAGCTACTGCAGGAACTGAAGTAGCAAGCACATCTACATTTTGCATTAATCTAAGTCTCTGTATTAATAAACCATGAAACAATGTAAAGAAAGAAGCTTTTAGCCTTACCAATGGCATCAGCACCATACACAACCACTCCTAATATCCTCAACTGTCATTTCCTGGAAGAAGCAAAATCTGACCACCTAGGGAAAATGGGTACAAAGCCACTACATTTCTTTCTGTCATTTCACCCCACCCATATCATTCTTTAACTGTCACTTAGCACAACCTAAAATTGACATGGCAATTAATTTATTTCTGTCTCCATCCAGTAGAAGGAATGATCTCCCAGGGCATACCCCTTGAGTCCTCTCTTTAAAAAATTTTACATGATTTCTATTGTATTTTATCTATTACCATTTAGCTCCCCTATGTCTTATCCCTCACTGCTCACCCCCTACAATCAACACACAGCTTTCTATGTCCATGAGTTCCCTCTCTCTCTCTCTTTCTCACCCCTTGTGTTCTTAATTGTCTTGGGGCCTTAGGGTCTAAGAACTGTGTCTGGCACATAATGGGTGGCCAATGAATATTTGTTTTATAAATTCAATAAATTCATGGATAAATGAATGGCTGGCTGGCTGACCTCCTTAAAATGGGTTCCAGGGCTAGTTGGCTTTCTGTTTATTCCACTCAAGCACCCAGACCTAGATCCACAAAGTAAAGGAACACATCCATCTTTGGTATTTCTTCTCTATATTGAGGAGTTTATTATCATAATGTCATTTTACTGTTCATAGTTTTGATCTTTTTCTTAAATGTGCACTTTTAACATTTCATATAATAATAGCCTGGTGATGATGAGCTCCTTTAGCTTTACCTTGTCTGGGAAGCACTTTATCTGCCCTTCCATTAGAAATGACAGCTTTGCTGGAGAGAGTCATCTAGGTTGTAGGTTTTCCCTTTCCATCACTTTGAATACTCCTTACTAGTCCTTTTTTTTTTTTTTTTGCCTGAAAAGTTTCTTTTGAGAAATCAGCTGACACTATTATGGGAACGTCTTTGTAACCCTCTGCTTTCCTCTTGTTAATTTTAAGATTTTCTTTTCATCTTTAACCTTTGTCATTTTCATTATGATTTGTCTTGGTGTGGCTCGATTTGGATCTAGCTTGTTTGGGACTCTGTGCTTCCAAGGGTTGCATGTCTATTTTCTTCACAAAGTTTTCTTTCATTATTGTTTTCAAATAGATGTTCCATTTCTTTTTCTTTTCTTCTTCTGGCACCTCTATGATAAGAATGTTGGAGTGCTTAAAGTTGGCCCACAGGCTGCTTACGCTATGCTTGTTTTTTGGGGATCTTTTTTTTTTCCTTTTGTTCTGATTGCTTGATTTTTAAAAAAGATTTTACCTATTATCTTTAGGGAGAGGGAAAGGGAGAGAGGCAGAGAGGGAGAGAGACATCAATGTGTGGTGGCCTTTCACTTGCCTCCAGCTACACACCTGGCTGGGGACATGGCTTGCAACCTGGTCATGTGCCCTGGCTGGGAATCGAACCAGCCACCTTTGGGTTTGCAGGCTGACACCTTATCCACTATGCCACCAGCCAGGGTTGATTGCTTGATTTTTGCTTTCTTATGTCCCAAATCCTTGATTTGATTATTGGCTTCATCCACTCTACTATTGTTTCCCTGTACATTGTTTTTTATTTCAGTTAGTGAATCCTTGGTTCCTGACTGGATCATTTTTATGCTGTTGAGAGTCCTCACAAGATTCCTTGAGCACCCTTTTAACTAGTGTTTTGAAGTCTGCATCTGGTAGATTATCTCCATTAAAAAAAAAAGATTTTATTTATTATTTTTAGAGAGAAGTGAAGGGAGAGAGGCAGAGAGGGAGAGAGACATCAATGTATGGTTGCCTTTCACCTGCCTCCATCTGGGGACCTGGCTGGAGACCTGGCTTGCAACCTGGTTATGTGCCCTGGCTGGGAATCAAACCAGCGACCTTTCAGTTTGCAGGCCGGCATCCATTTTGTTTAATTCTTTTTCTGGCATTTTGATCGGTTCTTTCATTTGGGCCATGTTTCTTTCTCTCCTCATTTTGACAGCCTCCCTGTGTTTGTTTCTATCTTTAGATAGAGCTGCTTTGACTGTGTGTCTTGGTAGTGTGGCCTAATGTAGTAGGTGCCCTATAGGGTCCAGTGGCACAGCCTCTCCTATCACCCAAGCTGGTACTTGAATTGTACTCTTCATGTGGACGAAATACATTCTCCTTTTGTAGATGAGGTCTGACTGCTGTTGGCAGGTCAATGGGAGGGACTTACCCAGGCCAGTCAGCTGTAAGGACACTCCATGACCACTGACCACCAACCTCTGCCCTCCGTGGAGGATCAGCTGTGCAAGGGCAGGGTGATGGTGCTCCTATGTGGTGTGTAGCTGTCCAGTGAGTACATAGATTCTGGGATTTTGCAGGTGGTACAGGCTAAGGTCAATCCCACCTATATTTTGTCTGAGGCCACCTTGCCTAGGCTATAAAGCAATTTGAGATGGCTGCTATTTGTTCTGGGCATGGAAATTCCCAGATGAAGCCAAGCTGTGAATGTAGGCTGGCTGCTACTAGTGCGGGGCCTGGGACCATTAAGAGATGTGGAGGCCTGGGGCTCACTAAGGCTGGCTGTTGCTTGTTTGAGAGGATTTAAGAAGTTGTGAGGCATGAGTCAAGACCAGCCATTCGTGTGGGAAAAGTCTGTTAACAGCTGGGGTGGACCCATTAGTTGGGTAGGTAGAAGTCTCAGAGTTTTTCGAGGTGGACAGTGTTAGCCAGGTTGATAGCATCTCAGTTATGCCACAGGCTGCCAGCTTGGTGGCTCTGGAGATGAGGTGGGTTCAGAAAAGGGACAAAGGTCTCTGCATGCCTTTCTTTCTTAGAGAAAGCTATATCCTAGCTCTCACCTTGACGCCAGACAATTCAGTTCCTCCCTGTGTGCCACAGGTGCCTTTCAAGTTACTACTCTGGTGGTGGAGCCCAGAGGGAGTAAGTATTGAGTAAGTCCATTTATGGGTTCTTTAACAGGAATTGCTTTGGACTTTAGCATTTTTTTCCCATCAATTCAATCCCTGCTGGTTCTTGCAGCTAGAAGTTGTGGGATTTATCTCCCTGGCTCTGGAACCCTGGGATGGGAGACCTGGTGTGGGGCTGGGACTTCTTCCTCGTGAGATATCCCTCCTGGATTTTTATCCACCACTTGTGCATGTGGGACCAGCCCATTCCATGTCTCTGTCCTTCCAAGCTATCTGGATGCATATGGTTTCTTAAATTCCATAGTTGTCAGACTTCCATTTAATTTTATTTCAGGCAGTTCTGAGTGATGATTGTTCCATATTTTAGTTGCAATTTGGATGTGGTTGTGTGAGGAGGTGAGCCATGTTAACCTATGCTGCCATCTGGACCAGATGTTTTATCATTTAAATTTTGAAAAGTCTTTCAAGATGTATTAAAAGTTTTGGGCATTTCACTAAACAGGATTATTATGAACAAATACTTAATTATCCACTTAACCAGAGCAACAATCAAATATTTCAAAGCCAAATATATGTTTACATAATTGTTAGCAAAACTTAGGTATTACTATTGAGGTGATTTAGTTTTCTTAAATAATTGTGGGCCTGATTAAGACAACATAAAACACAGAAACTTATTTTGATACAACACAGTATCTTTTCTTTGGAGGCAGAAGTTTTTCAGGGCTTCAGTAGCAGACCAATTGTCCTTCATAGCAGAGAGAGAAAACCTAATCTAATTTTGCATCACCTTACTTTTGTGATTTAGGTGTTCTCACACGATTAAATTCCTTTCAGTCTTCCTTAATTTGTCTTTTTATTACATTGATTTGAGAGAGAGAGAAATGGAGAAACACCGACTTGTTGTTCCACTTACTGATACATTCATTGGTGGTTACTTGTATGTGCCCTGACTGGAATGGAACCTGCAACCTCTTGAGCCTAGGCTGTAACCAACTGAGCTACTAGGCCAGTGCCAGATTTATTTCACTCAGCTTGACCCCATATAGAATTTCCTTTCTTTCTTTCTTTTTTTTTTTTTACAGATTTTATTTCATTATTTTTTAGAAAGAGGGGATGGGAGAGAGGCAGAGAGGGTGAGAGACATCAGTCTATGGAACGCAACCTCCAGTCACAGACCTGACTGGAGACCTGGTTTGCAACCTGGTTATGTGCCCTGGCTGGGGAATTGAACCTGCGACCTTTGGGTTTGCAGGCCGGCACCTTAACCACTGTGCTACCAGGCCAGAGTAGAATTTCCTTTCAAGATCCCCTTTTCAGAAACCTTTTACAACTTTGTACATTCAGATTTCTGGGCTGCTTTTTCCCTTTCTCATTGTGAAACGAGCTTCAGTTTGGGACAAAATTAATGTTCTTGCCCTCAAAAATACATGTCCATACCTGTATTATTAGCTGAAACATTCTTTGTCTTGTATGCACAGTTGCTTTCCCTATTATTTTTCATTCCTGGTTTTCATTACATCTATAAACACTCTTAATATTTAAAACATTACTATCTAGTGAAAATAAAAAAGGAGGAAGTAGTGAACTGTGCTGTACCACTATGCATTCACCCTTTCTTTCTTTCTAATTTATTGGGGTGATGTTAATAACATCAGATGAGTTTCAAAACTACAACGCTGTGACATATCATCTCTACGCTGCCCGTGCGCTCACTAACCAAAATCTAGTCTCCGTGTGTCATCATATATTTGACCCACTTTATACTTTGCTTTTCCCCTCTCCCTGCTTCCCCTCCCTCCAGCAACGGCTTCTGTTCACTGCGCCTGTACACAGGGACTTCAGAAACTGCTCACAAGCTAATTCTGGCAAGGGTTCCAAGGGGCAGGCCCAGTTCCTTCCGCCCTCTGACAGGGACCACACTTCCCATCAACCCTTGCGCTCGCCTTGCTGGGGGCCTGGCTCCAGCCGCGCGAACTTCCGCTGCTGTTGCTATGGCTTCAGGGACTTGCTTTCCGGAGTCCGCCCGGAATCTCCATCGCAAATCGACTGCATTGGCATCCGCACTATGCACTTTTGTGGGCTCCCTGCTCCACCCCACTGCCGCATTCCCTTCTCCCCAGTTTTACTCAGGCACCTCTGTGGACAGCTCCGGGCCACTAAGAGAAGGTGCCGCCATGTTTTCATCAGGGCTCAGTGAAACTGTGGCCGCTTGATGGCAGCACGACTCCACAAAAGCTCTGACTCCTGCTCTTCCCCCCGCCCGAGTGTTGAGAAAAAAATGCTCCTCAGAGGCAAAACCTAAATCACTTCTCAGCTGAGGCAGGTCTGTTTCTGGAGTCCTTGTGGCTCCCACCTCTTTCCTTAACCGTCTTTGGTTAGAAGCAGGCTTGTAAACTTTCTCGAATGTGATTTTTCATTTTTACTTTTTGCCATTGTACCAAGTGTCCTGTAGGGCTTATTTTCATTTTCCTGTTTTATTAAATGAGTCATTCTAGCCAAGGTGCATGTATTGTGGTACAATTGGTTAATAACGTTATATGTTTCCAAAGTACAATTCTGTGGAATATAACACACCGCTTCTGTACTGCGTTGTGCGCTCACCGCCCAAATTCCAGTGTCCCTCTGTCCCCATATATCTGACCCACTTTACCCTCTGCTTTTCCCTCCTCTCTGCTTTTTGTCTGGTAACCAGTCCTATTTTTTCACAACTTTTTTATTTTATTTATTGCTGTCTATTTCATATAGTGAAATCATAATGGTTCTTGTATTTTTGTCTGAGATTTTTTTCTCTTACCTTGATTACTCCCAATTGATCTATGTTGTTGCAAATAACAATATGTCATAGGTATCATGCCTCAACAATATTCCATTGTGTATATAAACCTAATCTTCTTTATCCAATTATTCTGTGAAGAACACTTGGGAAGTTTTTATGTCTTGGTTGTCATGTAATATTGTATATGAACACAATCATAAGAGCACATATAGTTTTATGATTAAATGTTTTCAAAATTTTCTGTTTATGACAGGAAAGGGAGATATCTCAGTTACATGGTAGCTTTATTCTTTTTGTTTGTTTGTTTGTTTGTTTTAGAAATTTATACATTGTTTACCATAGTGCTTGTACCAATTTCTATTCCAAGCATCAGTATGAGGTATCTTTTTACATTGTGCCTAAATTTTTCAGTTTTTAAGTATACGTTGTTGATTATGCTTTTACAATTGTTGCAGTGTTTCCCTCTTTGCTGCCATCTGCCCAGTACCCCTCTTCCCTCTAGCAATCTCACCCCCACCACCACCACTTAGTTCATGTCCAATGGATTGTGAATACAAGTTCTTTGGCTTCTCCATTTACTTTAGTATTCTTAACTTCCCCCTATCTATTTTGTTCCTACCAATTATGCTTCTTAATCTCTGTACCTTTCCCCCATTTCTCCCCCTTCTCCCTCCCAACCGATAACCCTCCCAATGATCTCCATATGTATAATTCTATTCCTGTTCTGGTTATCTGTGTGGTTTATTTGTATTTTTAGATTCAGTTGTTGATAGTTATGAATTTGTTGTTATCTTAATGTTCATAGTTTTGATCCTCTTTTCCTTAACTAAGTCCCTTTAATATTCATATAATAATGGCTTGGTGATGATGAACTCCTTTAGTTTTACCTTGTCTGGGAAGCACTTTATCTGTCCTTCCATTCTAAGTCATAGCTTTGCTGGATAGGGTCATCTAGATTGTAGGTCCTTGCTTCTCATCACTTTGAATACTTCTTGTTAGGCATTTCTTGCCTGCAAAGTTTCTTTTGAGAAATCAGCTGACAGTCTTGTAGGAACTCCTTTGTAGGTAACTCTTTTTTCTTGCTGCTTTTAAGATTCTCTCTTTATCTTTAACCTTTAGCATTTTAATTATGATGTGCCTTTGTGTGGGTCTCTTTGGGTTCATCTTCACTGGGACCCTCTGTGATTCCTGGATTTGTGTGACTTTTTCTCTCATCAAATTAGGGAAGTTTTCTGTCATTTTTTCCAACAGGTTTTCTCTCCCTTGTTCCTCTTTTCCTTCTGGTATTCCTATGATATGGATATTTTTATGTTTCATGTTGTCCTGTATCTCTCCTAACCCCTCTTCATTTTTTCCTGAGACTTTTTTCATTTTATTGTTCTCTCGGGCACATTTTTTTCTACTTTGTCCTCCAGCTTGCTGATTTGATCCTCTGCTTGATCTAGCCTGCTTTTAATGATTTCTACTGTGTTCTTCATTTCAGCAATTGTATTCTTCATTTCCTCTGGGCTTTTTTTGATAGTTTCTATGGTTCATTATGGTGTAGTTTTCAGTAAGTTCCTTGTAGCTTCCCTGGAGTTCTTTGTAGTTTTCACTGAGCTTATTGAGCTTGTTAATGACCATTATTTTGAACTCAATTTGTCTAATAGTTTGCTTGCCTCAATTTTGTTTAGCAGGCTTTCTGGGGATTCTTCCTTTCCTTTTGATTGGTGGTTTGTTTGTTTTTTGTCTCCCCATTTTAGGCAACTCTTGTTGTTTGTTTCTGTGTATGTGTTACCTCCCTGTCTTTGTGGTGTAACCTTCTGTGTTAGCAGGACTGTGGGGCTCAGTGGTACAGTTCCTTTGAGTTCTTGAGCTTGATGCTCTTGGGCTGCCCTTTATGCTGTTAATGTGGGCTTTCTTGTCATGACTGGGTTTTGGTTGTTGTTCGGTCATTTTTTGTGGGTCTTCCTCTCTGGCTGGCTGATTGAAGTCACTCTGCCCACCATGTGTTGTATTCTGTTGTACTGGTTCTGTCAGAACGAAACCAAACAGCCCAGGTAACAGACCCACACCCACAAAAATAAACTGCACCTACAATTACATTATTAGCAGCAAATAGCCAATATTAATACTGGTGTAAAGGGATAAGACTATTATAAGAAAGGAAAAACAAATATGAGGTGACTGAGAAAAAAGTGATTTTGTGATGGCAGAGGGAGGAGAAATAGTAAGAGTTGAGAATAGAGATGAGGCATAGAAAAAAAGGTAAAATTTACTTCATAGGTAAAAAAGAGAGGAAGGAAGGTGGAGTAGAGTAAGAGAAGGGAAGCATACAGTATTAGGTTTGAGCCTAAATTTATATAATGGGAGAAAAAGAAGAAAACTTAACAATACATAATTATATATATATATATATATAACAAATAATAGGGATATAACTGGAGGAAAAAAGTTCCTCTCAGCATTGTCAACCACAAATGAGCCAAGATTTATACTGGTGGGTTGGGGATAAGACGGAGAACAGGGCAGAGGGAAAAGGAGTGCTAGGTGTGAGGAATGAAAATCAGGCTAAGACAGGGAAATATTTACATTTAAAATGAAAAAATAGGACCCTGGCTGGTGGCACAGTGGATAAGGTACTAGCCTGCGAACCCAAAGGTTGCTGGTTCGATTCCCCAGCCAGGGCACATAACCAGGTTGCAAGCCAGGTCTCCACTCAGGTCCTTAGCTGGAGGCAGGTGAAAGGCAACTATACATTGATGTTTCTCTCCCTCTCTGCCTCCCTCTTTCCCCCTCTCTGAAAATAATAAATTAAAAATCTTTAAAAAATGAAAAATAGAAAGGGCATGAGGAAGGCAAGATAGAGTAGAAGAGGGGAGTAATAAGATTTGATATTTGAAATCCAAAAATAGTGATTATCTAGATATGAGCTTGAAGAAATGTATTAATAACTATCTCATCCACAACTACCGAGTAAGATTAATACAGGATGGGTATGAATATGGATATTTTAAGAAGAGGAAAAAGAATTTCAGATAGCTAATGACAATCACAAATAGTTTTGAGAGGCTGGATGGGGGAAGTAGTGAGAGTCTGGAATGGAAACAAGTCATAACTAGAGGTAAATAGAATTTAAATCAAGCTAAGAAAAGAAAAGAAGAAGGTGAAATGGGGTAAGAGAAAGGAGAGGGGCAATATGTTAAGTTTGAAATTAACTATAATATAAAACCTGGTGATGTATTTGGCTCCAGCTTGAAGGGCAATAGATGGCTGTTCAAAAGCTGTGCGAGGGGGAGGTTTGCATGTGTTGGCCCTAGGAACTGGGCGGCTCCTGGTACACAGCGAAGGGCCTTTTCAGAGCTTTTTCTGTTTTACCCTGCAGAAATGTTCGCAGCAGGATACTCCTTCATTCAGCTCCTGCCTCCCAGTCCTGAGCTCACTGTCCTCTCACTGGTGGCTCTGTCACATTCTCTTCCCTGACCAGCTCTCTGTTCTGAGCTGGAGTGGGTCAAGTCCCTCCCCCTGGTCCTGCCCTGCACTGTGTTCTTCTGGGTTTTTGTCTAGCAGAGCTGCTGTGCCCATGCACAGGCAAGCCCTGGGTCCCTGCCCAGTCTTGGGTCTTGCCTCAGCTCCCCTTTTAAAAGAGGCTGTGTGGTCCTCTCTTTGCAGTACTGGACCCTGGGTACCCTGTTTTCATGGACACTCCCTCCCCCCAAATCACAGTCTCTCAGGGGCAGGTCTGGCCTCCATTCCCCTGAGCCTCCAACTATTTAAAATAAAGTTTCTAACTGGATTTTTCCCAGGTGACGTGGTGCCAGGGAGAGCCCTGTGGTGATTCAGTAACACAGGGTGGTGGTGGAGCCCGAGCCCTGCTCCCTCCAGCAGTGTTCCACCTAGGGCGGGCAGTTTCTGGGGCCCGAACCTCTTTCTGCCCTGTAGGTCATGGCTCGTGAGCCAACCAGCAGCTGTCTCTGCACCGTGCAGTCAGAAGCACTGGGCTGACAGCTGCGGTGGGCCCCTGCTTAGGAGCCCTGCATGCGCCCGCTCTTGGCTGCTCCTGCTCAGTCCCCATGACCATGCTCACGCTGTCTTACAGCCTCTCTCCTTCACTGTTTGTGTGTGATATATCATGATTTTAATGACATTTGCATAATGAGAAATATGATAGCCATTCAGATCTCCTCCTTTGTGAAAAGTGTCAATTCAATTTTTGCATATTTTTTATTGAATTGCTGGCTTTTCTCTTCTGGTTTTCTTTCTTTCTTTCTTTCTAAGATTTTATTTATTTTGTTTTGAGAGAGTGGGGAGGGTGAGAGGCAGAGAGGAAGAGAGACATCCATGTATGGTTGCTTTTCACCTGCCTCCAGCTACAGACCTGACTGGAGACCTGGCTTGCAACCTGGGTATGTGTCCTGGCTGGGAATCGAACCAGCAATCTTTGGGTTTGTAGGCCAGTGCCTTATCCACTGTGCCACCAGCCAGGGTCTCCTTCACCTTTTGTTCTGTATTTTCACTCCAAGTTTGTTTCGGGATGGGAGCAAGTGGACAGGGCAGCTAGCTACTCCGTCACCGTCTTTTACCCTCTTCAAATAAGTTTTCAATTTCTTGATCTTCCTCTTCTCCTTCTGGCACCCGTATCATTCGGATGTGGATGTTTAAAGTTGTCCCAGAGGTTCCTAAGCCTCTTGTTATTTTGTATTCTTGTTTTTTCTTTCTGTTCTGGGTGAATGTTTATTTCTTCCTTCTGTTCCAAACTGTTGATTTGAATCCCTGCTTTCTTCCCTTCACTTTTGGCTCCTTGTATATTTTTCTTTATTTCACTTTATGTAACCTTCATTTCTTCTCTGAGCATCCTTACCACCAGTGTTTTGAACTCTGCATCTGATAGGTTGGTGATCTCCATTTTGTTTAGTTGTTTTTCTGAGGTTTTGTTCTGTTCTTACATTTTGGCCATATTTCTTTGCCTCCTCAATTTGGCAGCTTCCCCATGTTTGTTTCTGTGTATTAAGTAGAGCTGCTTTGACTCCCTGTCTTAGTGGCATGGCCTGTGTAACAAAGGCACCTGTAAACTGTGTGGGGTGGAGCTTTAGGTAATTGTCATGGTGGGGCCACTCACTTCACTGCTTTGTGGCTCTATTTGTGATGGTGATGGGGCTTGGAAAGGAGTCAATGTCACTGCCTGGCTCTGGCAGTTTGCCCAGCACTCACTCCATTTCCAGTCACTTCACTCACTTCCCATGTGTGAGTGGCCCCCTTCCAGTTGCTTCCCTGGGGTTTGTGTACATTCTCAGACCATATGGGCCCTGTAAGTGGTGAAAACCCAGCAGTTTCTTCCACCCCCAACCCCCACTGGTTTTTACAGCCAGGGCTAATAGGGATTAACCTTCCTGGTTCTGGGACCCTGGACTTTGTGGTCTGGCCTGGGGCTGGGTTTGCTTGCTCCCAAGGTACCCCTCCTGATTTTTATTCCCCACATGTGAATATGGGACAGCCCATTCTGCCATCACTGCTTGCCCAAGCCACACTGCCTCTCTGCTCTGTCTCTGTGACTCTGCCCCTCCTACCCATCTCAATGAATGTGGCTTTTTTAAACCTTTGGTTGTCAGACTTCCATGTTGCCCAATTTTCTGATAGTTCTGGTTGTTATTTGTTTTGGAGATTTGGTTTTAATTCTTTTTATGGTTGTGTGAGGAGGCAAGGCATATCTGCCTATATGTCCATCTTGACTGGAGGTCCTCTTTTTCTTTTTGATAATAACCATTCCAATATGTGTGAGGTGGTTTCTGGTTGTTGTTTTTATTTCCATTTTTATTTATAGGTAGAACAAGTTGAACACCTTTTCATATATCTGTTGGCCATTTGTATGTATTTTGGTGACAGATGTCTGCTCACTTTTTCCTCAAAAATGTTTTATAGGATTGTTTGAGTGTTTGATGTTATTGGGTTGCCTGAGTTTCTATTATACTTTGGATATTAGCTCTTTACCAGAGGTATTGTTTACAAATACATCCATCCATTTGGTTAATTGCCTCTTTGATATATTGATGGCTTGTTTGGCTGTCCAGAACTTTTTAATTTGATGTAATCTGATTCATTTAATTTTGTTTTTACAACACTTGCCTACGGGGTCAGGTTTATAAAGTCTTCTCCAAGACTATGGTCTATAAGTTTTATAGCTATGTCTGTTTCTATGTATGTTATTATTTCAGGTCTTATAGTTGCACATGTAATCCATTTTTAGTTAATATTTGTAGATGATGACAAGTAACAATTTAGTTTTATTTTTTGCATGTGTCTTTTCAATTTTCCCAACACTGTTAATTTAGGAGGCTTCTTTTTTCCATTGTATGCATTTAATTCCTTCATTTAATATTTGTTGCACATATACCTGTTGATTTATTTCAGGGCTCTATCCTGCTACTCTGTGTCTTTTAATTGGTAAGTTCAGTTTCTTTATATTCAGGATGATTATTGATTTATGAAGAATCCTTATAGCAGATTTTCTTTTGTTTTCTTGTAAGTCTGTGTGTTAAGTTATTCTCCCCTCCCTTTTTTTTGTTATTTTGGTTTGGTGGTAATTATCATTTTTCCACTGTCTCTTCTTTTTATGTTATAATGTCAGTTATAGATATTTGCTTTGAAGTTACCATTATGTTTATGCAAAAAGTTATCTGTGTACAATAGTAATTTTTCTTCTGATTACATCTTATTTTCATTTACCTGTGCAAGTTTAGTCCTTTATCCCATTTTATTCATATTTTTTCTGTCAACAAATAATTTTTCATGCTGCGCATTCATTTCCAAATTGCAGTAGCTATTATCTTCTTTTTAAATGCTTTTAACATTTTAATCCTTTATATTATATTAAAGTGTTTAATAACCTATTCTGAACAATAGTTATAGTTCTCTACTTCTGACTGTTAGTAATCTTACTCATACTTTAGTATTCTTTTGTCTTTTTGTTTATGGTAAAAGAGCACCTTTTAATATTTCTTGTATTATTGATTTGTGAATATTGTACCAACCTTGCAACCCTGAAATAAATTGCACTTGATTATAGTATATGATGTTTTAAATATATTGTTGTATTTACTTTGCTATGTTTTTGTTAAGGATTTTAGCATCTATGTTAATCAGGGATATTAGCTTATAATTTTCTTTCTTTGTAGTATCTTTATCTGGTTTTGGAATTAGCAAAATACTGGCCTTGTAAAGTAAGCTGAGGTGACTTTACTCCTGTTGAATATTTTGGAACAGTTTGACAAGGAGAAGTGTTAATTCTTCTTTGAGTGTTTGGTAAAATTCACCTGTGAAGCCATTTGGCCCAGGACTTTTGTTTGTTTGTAGGGTTTGTTTGTTTGTTTTTTGCTTCAATTTTACTAGTTGTGATCTTTCTATTCAGATTCTTTGGTTTTTCCTTATTCAATTGTGTTTCTAGGAATTTATCTATTTCACCCAGGTTGTCCAATGTGTTGCACTATAGTTGTTCATAGTTTTGTTGTTGTTGTTGTTTGTATTTTTTGCAATCCTTTGTATTCCTGTGATGTCAATTGTTACTTTTCATCTTTCATTTACTTATTTGGGTCCTCTCTCTCTCTCTCTCTTTTTAAAGATTTTATTTACTATTTTTAGAGAGAAAGGAAGGGAGAGAGGTAGAGAGAAAGAGAGACATCAATGTATGATTGCCTTTTACCTGCCTCCAGCTACAGACTTGGCTGGAGACCTGGCTTGCAACCTGGCTATGTGCCCTGGTTGGGAATTGAACCAGTGACACTTGGGTTCACAGGCCAGTGCTCAATCCACCAAGCCACAATAGCCAGGGTCATGTGACTTATTTTTAACTGGAGATTTTTACTTCTTATGATCCTTTTCTAGTTTTTGTTTTTTATCTTCTGAGTTCAGACAATTTCAAGTTGTCATGAGAGAAAAGATGTTACCTAAAGCACAAAAAAGAGTCTGGTTACATCTGATATGTTCTCATTTTCATTATTTCTCTTTTTGATTAATGAGAAGTTTATTCCCTGGTCTCTGGTCACTCCCTCATGGTATATATCCTTCCCACTGTGTCAACATGTATCTTCACAAATTAAGACTGATACTATCTAATCCCTTAAAATTCCTTCCTATGAGCCAGATTTCTCCATTGTATACAATAGGCTTTATATAATAAAGTATAAACACCATTATTGTCAAAGTGTTTTAGTTAGTACCCAATCACCTATATAATTTTTAAAAAGATTTTATTTAATTTTTAGAGAGGACAGAGGGAGGGAGAAAGAGAAACATAGACATGTGAGAAAAACATTGATCAGTTGCCTCTTTCACACCCTCTACTGGGGACCTGAACCGCAACCCAGGCATGTGCCCTGACTGGGAATCAAACCAGCGACCTTTGGTTTGCAGGCTGGTGCTCAGTCCACTGAGCCACACCAACCAGAGCTAAAACCTATATAAGTTATTAACTATGGTCATCCCAATAAATTCAATAAAATATATTTAGAAAAAGGTAAATGAAATCTTTCAGATAGGAGGAAAATGATACTCCATGGAAATATGTTTCAACAGAAAGGAATGAATGAATGCAAAAACAACTGCATGGATAAACATATAAGGTAATTTTATTATTTAAACATCTTTAAAAGCTTATAAACAATAGTTTCTGTTTTCAGCTGGAATGCAGAGAAGTGGGAACAGACATACAACAGAAAAAATGCTGGGCAAAATGTGAATTAACAGCTTTTCTGGAGCCTATCAGTGAATTTAACTAAGGACAGATGACCTGAAATCTGGAGAGTGAGTTACCTTCAGAGAAAGACAACTAGATCATTGTCCACTTAGAATAGATGCCATGAATGCCATATAAATTGTAGGAAGATTAAACCAGAAGTATTTAGCCAACTGCTAAAGGCAAATTGTGTACTAGCATGAGAGCATGAAGTCCCTGGGAGCCTCAGGCACAAATGTGTTTTCGCTTCTTCGCAGGGCTTCCCCCCCACCGCCCCCGGCCTAGAAATCCCATAAATAAGATTGAAGAGAATTCCAAGAAGCACCCCCACCCATGCCCAGTTTCTGGTTGGAGGAAATGAACAAGAGTCATTGCTAAAATTAATCTATGTGAGCATTCTCCTTCCATTCATCTGCATTATAGACCAAAAGACTTTCTGTTTTAAAAAATCATATTTATTTATATTTAGAGAGAGGGGAAGTAAAGGAGAAAGAGAGAGAGAGAGAGAAAACCATCAATGTACAAAAGAAATATTGATTGGTTGCCTCTCCTACACCCCCAACCAGGGACCTAGCTGGCAACCTAGGCATGTGCCCTGACTGGAAATCAACATTGGCAACCTTTTGGTTTGCAAGATAATGCCCAATCCACTGAACTGCATAGTCAGGGCCAAAGGACTTAATGTTTAGTGTAGTACACTAGTGGAAACTCATTATTGCAGTTGAGTAAGGATAATGGAGACCACTACCAAATATGTGCCCATATTTATCTCCCCAGTGGCTTTTAGATTTGGAGGAGGTGTATGAATACTTGTGAAGAAAATACCTGAAAATTCTATTTCAAAATATTTGTCTAAAATTGAGGCATAGAAAATGCCACTTTCACCCATCTCCTCAGTAAGCTAACAAACCTCAAATAAATATTATAGTGGAGTACAGCTGGGAAAATGTCAAGAGACAGGCTACGTGGAACAAAAAAGAAAAAGTCCAAAGCCAAGAGAAGATACAAAAACAAGGTATTACTAGAGGATTTTGAAATCTCTTGTGCCCATAGCAACAACAAAATCCAAGTCTGATAACCATAGCAACAAATTCTAACTCTCGCAACCATAGCAACTAAGTAAATTTCATACGTAGTTTAACTCTTAACTAAATCAATCCAAACATCCACACTTAATGCCCAGAAGAAAAAGCATGCTAATCTTAAAGTATAAATAATTTATCTCAGTACATACTATTCTATACATGTTCATCTTTCAACAACAATAACAAAAAACTATGTGGCATAACAGAAAGCATGAAAAACCACAGTTTGAAGAGACAAAGAAATCATTTGAAGCATACTCAGATATAACATGGCTGTTAGAGCTTTCAGATAGGGCATTAAAAACAACTGTGACTAACAAGTTTAAGCAGTAGCTCTCAAAGGAGGGCAATTTTGCCCACAGGGAACATTTGGCAATGTCTGGAGGTATTTATAATTGATATAAGATGTGCTACTGGCATCTAATGGGTAGAGGACAAGATTATACTAAACATCTTAAAAGGCATGAAACTCCACCTTACAACAGAATTATCTGGCTGAGCATGCATATCATGCTGAACTTGGGAAACCTTGAAAAGCCTGTGTTAAAAGTTCTATTGGAGAAAAGTAGAAATCATGCAAGGTTTTATCAGTTCTTTTATTAGAGGAAAGACCATAAGAGAGAATAAAATAGAGATGCCAGAAATGTTAAACATAAAAACAGAAATTAGATGGTCTTTGATGGGCTCACTGGTATACTCACTACAGTTGAGAAAAAATCACTAATCTTAAAAGGGAGTCAATAGAAAATACACAAGCTGAAATACTAAGAGGAAAGAGTAGAACAATTGTACATAACATGTAAGAATTGTGAAACAATAACAAATGGTGTTAATACGTGTCATGGGAATCCTATAAGAAATGAGAACAAAACAGAAGAATAATGTGAAAAAATAATAGCTGAGAATTTCCCAAAATTACTAACAAACACTACTGATTAAAGAATTTCAGGGAAAATCAAGCAGGATAAATACAAAACAAAATAAAATAAAAACATATATACACATAGTATATCATAGTCACATTGCTAAAAACTAATAAATAGCAAGAAGAAAACCTTGCCATCAGCCAGAGGTCAGGGCACATTGCCTACAGAGGAAGAAGTATAAAAATTATAGTAGATGTCTTTTTAGAAACCATACAAGTAAGAAACCTCTTTTTAAGCATTGAAACAAAAATCAACCTATTATCCTAGTATTCTACATTAAGTGAAAATATCCTTCAAAAGTCAACCAATGTGGCCTAATTGACTGTTAAAGAACATCTGGTAACAGCAGAATACACATTCTTCTTCAGTACATATAAAACATTTACCAAAAACGCCTTATCCTGAGCCATGAAAAAAATCTTAACAAATGTAAAAGAATAAAAATTATACAAAGTATATTCTCTAGTAATAACATAACTAAACTAGAACTGATAACATAAATACTTCTGGAAAACCTCCACAAATTTGGAAATTAGACTAAACATATGTGATAGAGAAGTCTCCAAGGAAATTAAATATTTCCAACTAAATTAAAATGAAAATGTTATATAAAAATTTGTGATATGCAGCAAGAGCTCTACATAGAGAAAAATACATGGCATTAAATGCATGTTTTGGAGGGCTTTTGATCAAAATGACAGTGTAGGCAAATGTACTACTTAAAACCTTGCACAACCACATCAAAATTACAACTAACCTACAGAACAACCACCATTCAGAACCACCTGAAATGTAGCTGAATGGAAGTCCTACCACTAAGGATATAAAGAAATAGCCACATCAAGACTGTTAGAAGGGGCGGAGACCAGGAACAGGGTGGTCCCAGGACCCACATGTGGTGGATAAAAATTGGGAGTGACATCTTGGTTGTATGTAGAGGTCCACATAGGGAGTGAGGGGTGCCAGCCCTACGACAGACAACCCCCAGTTCAGGGTTCCAGTGTTGGGAAGAGAGGTCCCCATAACTTCTTGCTGTAAAAACAGTGGGTATTGTGCCTGAGTGAGATGGAAGGCTTCTGGAGTCCCAGAAAGTTCCTCTTAAAGAGCCCACACATAGTCTTACTTGGGCTCACTCCATCTGAGCTCCAGTGCTGGGGCAGCAGATTGAAAGACTCCAAGGGACACATGGGTAGGAACTGAAGTACCTGGCATGATGGTAAGAACTGGAAGAGCAGCTTTCCCTCAGACAGAAGTGCTGGCAGATTCCACTGTTCCTTTACTGAGACCTCCACCCAACAGAGCCTGAAGGTGGGCACCATATCTGAGACTCCATCAACCTGGTTCACACTGTTTGCCCAGCCCTGGTGATTCCCTGAGATCCCGCCATACCCAACTCTCAGGCCCATCCAAGATGTTTCTAGTGGCTTTTCCATATGAATAGCCTGTCTTGGCCCATGTTTCAGATTTTTAAAAAATTTTTCAAACAAGCAGCATCTGATGTCAGAGTGCCCCATATCTCTCACTTAGTGCCCCCGTGCCCAGAACTAGTACCAGTTGGCCTTGGTTTGCAGTTTGGCCCTGCATGGGCACCTCCAAGCCCAGCACAAGTAGCAGCCATTTGTAGATCACTCTGTAGCTCTTGCTGGGTGGCCCCAGGCAGAACACAGGTTACAGCTGACCTTGGCTTGCACCTCCCTGGAGATCCCAGAGCCAGGGCACCTGGTGGGCAGCATCAGATCATGTTGGATCATTGCCACCCAACCACCTTCACAAGCAGCATGTTCAAGGGGCAGACTCAGTGGGCACCAGAGCCCTGCTCAAGTAAGTCCTGCCCTGTGGGGTGGACCCCAGCACAGCTGATCCTCCACAGTGGTCAGAGTTCGGTGGTTGGTTTTCTCAGTCAGTCCTTGCAGCTGATTGGCCAGTGGTGCATGTAAATTTCTCCCATTGATGTTCCAAAAGCAATCAAGGCTCAACTACAACAGAATGAACCTAGAGGTATTATGCTAAGGGAAATAAGTCAAAGAGAGAAAGACAAATACTATATGATTTTACTTACATGTGGAATCTAAAGAATAAAATAAATGAACAAAGAAGACAGAAACATTCATAGATACAGAGAACAAACTGTTGCCATATGGAAGGGGGAGGAGGGGCTGGGTGGAAAAGGTGAAGGGATTAAAAAGTACAAATTGGTAGTTACAAAATAGTCACAGGTATGTAAAGTACAGCATAGGGAATATACACAAAAACATTGTAATGCCTGTGTAAGGTGCCATTTTGGGGGCATTACTGTGTAAATTATATAATTGTCTGACCATTATGATGTACACCTGAAAGTAACATAAAATAATATTGAATGTCAACTGTAATTTAAAATAAATTTAATTTAAAAAATCATGACCAGAAAATTTAACTGCACAAATTTTTGTTAGCTGGTCAAATGAAAAATAAGGTGTTTAAATTATCCTTTGTTCTAAATCATGGGGAGAAAAAAACTGCAAATTAGATACTTTATCTCTATATACTGACCTACCTTTCTGGTTTCCACCTGTATTACCTAGATTATACTTTATTTCCTCTCACCTGAAATACCTTATCTTAAAACAACTTTCTCACTGGTTTCTAGCTCTAGCGTCTATCTTCAGTAGCACTTCTGAGGAACTCTATAGAAAGGTTTTCCTATTCTCATCATTTCTCTATATAGAAACATTACTACAATATACTAGTCTAAGATCTTTAAATATGTTAACTCACTTAATCATAATAAATTACTATTTTATCTCCATTTAAAAGATAATGAAACTAAGGCACAGAGAGGTTAATTAGTGTTCCCAAGATGTTATAGCTTGGGTGAAGCTTGGACTAAAACCCTAAAATTGGGCTCCAAAATTTATTTCCTTAATGAGTCAAGACTCAATCTCAAATATCTATACCTGAAATCATCTTCCCCTACATTCAAACCATATTCAGTTCAGACCTCATCCCAGAGGCCTCATTAGCTGTCAGTAAGATCAGCCATATTAAGCAATGTCCTCCAAGCCATTCAGATACTTCATTTGTAAAGCCACGTCTCCTGGTGTAGAAGGATTTTTTTCACAACTAGATCTCAATTGTTTCCAACACTAGAAAAAATTATAATTACATGATATAATAGAAGTATTAGCTAATGCTACAATGGCAATCATATTACAATTATAAATGTATCAAATGAATATGCTCTAACCTTAAACTTGTTCAGTGTTGTATGTCAAATATATCTCAAAAATTGTCAAAATATGGTAACTATGTGAAGTGATGGATGTGTTAGCTTAATTATGGTAATCATTTCACATAAACATTGTAGTGCATGTATAGCAAATCACCATTCCACACACCTTAAATATATACAATTTTATTTATCAGTTTATTGATAAATAATTAAAATAATGCAACTTTAGTGAGCCTGCACTTCATTATATTATCAATTTAGTAATACAACCATGCACTTAACTTAATCTGAAAAGAAAAAAGAACTCCAAAACTTTTTTACCTTCCAGAAACTTACTGTGCTCCCACACTTCAGTCATACAGAATGTGAATCAAAGATGGGTCTCAGCAAAATTACAAATTTCTTCATGTCACAGACCTTTGAAAATCATTAAACAGTGAGTATCAAATCCATAAATGTCAAAGGCTTGCTATACTTATATTATTGCACTTGTACTTGTATCATTGAACACCTATTGCACTGACGAGAACGTGAGCTTCTTGGGGATAAGGCCTCTATTTTGTCATTCCTTTTAGGATAAATTTGGCCCAACAAACCAACCACTCCAAAAACATTTGTTGAATTAAATTGCTTCCTTAATTGGTCTCTCTGCTTTCAGGCCATCCTCCTCTCTGAAATCTGCCAGTTCTTTTACAAAAATACATCTCTTATAATTCCATTGTTCCCAAATCTTTTACTTTATTTTATTCATTTTCAGAGAGAGAAGGGAGAGAGAAAGAGAGAGAGAGAGAGAAACATTGATGTGTGAGAGAAGCATCCATTACTTGCCTCTCACATGTCCTCAACTGGGGGCCTGGCCTGCACCCCAGGCATGTGCCCTGAATGGGAATCAAGCCAGCATCCTTTCAGTTTGAAGGCCAGTGTTCAATCCACTGAACCACACCAGTCAGGTCCCAAATCTTTAACGGCTGTTTTACAGGTTTATGTGCACACACCCTGTCTGGACATGTTAAGGACCTTCAAACCCTGCCCTCAGCCTACTTGTACATTCTCAAGTCCTACAATCAGGCTGTCTTCACACACCCTCTTCTCAAGCCATACTAGCTGTTCCTAGAATACGTTGGATTTTAATTACTCTTGTGCCCTTGCAAATGCTGTTTCCTCTGTCTAAAGCTCCTCCACTCTCATCTGCCTGGCAAACTCTTTATTATTAAAACTCAGCTTAAATATCACTGCCCTGGTAGCTTTTCCTAACCCCTCACAGAATTAATGTTTCCACCATTAGTTTTTTCTGTATCAATATATTTATTTCATCTAAAAATGGACTAAGCTCAGGGGAAAGGGAAGAGACAGAAGGAGGAGGCGCCACGTCAATGAACTTACCCAAGCAAAGACTGCAATATTACATGTTAAGCATATTGTTCAAGCAGCAGTGAAAAGATGGAGCTGAGTGACCTTTAAGTCATGAGATGTTAAGGTGCATCGTTGACACTGCGTGTATGTGTCTTGTGTGTGTGTGTGTGTATGTGGGGGGGGGCAGGGTGCAAAGAGAGACAGAAATAGAGCTCAGAGAGATAAGCGTGAACTCAGTGCAGTTAAGCGCAGATAGGCAGACCAGATTTCTTCTGCGTTACAGTTTCGCAGAGGTCTAGCCCTACATCTAGCGCCGTAGCAAGTGGGTGGGAGAGGAGAAAAGGGGAGGGCCGTACTGTCTCTCACTCTGTCCAGCCTGGAATGTCTGACGGATCACCTTCCGCTCCCAGATGGCCAGTTCCTATTCGCTGTGACTCATGCTTGTTGTGACAGCCAGGTTGCACTCTGCCCTACAGCCCCACAGGTGGTGCGGGCTAGGTGAGAAGGTTCCAGCCAGGGTAGGCAGTGGAGTGCTGCGCAACGCGCCTTCCAGTCTCCCCGCTGCGGCCCCTACAGCTCCAACCCGGCGCCGGCAGGCCTGCTAGGTCGATCTTCGAGCTAAAGATGCGGCGGGGCTGGAAGATGGCTCTGTCCGCGGCGTTGCGGTGCTGCCGCCGGATACTTTCCTGGGTGCCAGTGCTTGTTATCGTCCTCGTCGTGCTCTGGTCTTACTATGCCTACGTCTTTGAACTCTGCCTGGGTAAGTGGAGCTGGGCACCTAAGGTAGGGAAATTCTGTCCCAGCATCACCGTCTGCCCTGCCCTTTACTGTGGTGTCTGTTCCCTGAGCTCTTCGCCCTCACACTGCGGTTTTTCTTCAGCTCCCTTGAGAGCTCCCCACCTCCAGCCTCTGGCTTCCCACAATATTTCTTGCGCCCTACCATCGCTTGCCACCTAGGGTTTCTTACATTATTTCCTGGCCTTGTCCACGAAATTCCTTGCTCTTCCCACTAGGGCTCCCTTTTCTCATACCGGACAAACACTTGTGCCTCCTGTTCTCCTTCTGGGGGTTCCCGTCCTACCAAAGTCAGGAAACAGCATATCCTGATTCCTTAAACTGTCTACTTACATTACCAATCCCCTAATTCATTCAAGTAGAAGCCTCACACTTTCCCAAACCCCCTTACTGGGAATCTCAAAATATTTCCTGTATTCTCTTACTACCTCTCCTTTTTCCAACATGGGGATTCACCCTCTTCCCACATTGGCTGAAGGCTTCACACCTTCTCCCACTTGGGATCTCCCCAGCACACCTTTTTCTGTCCCATCATGGTCAATGAACCCTATCACGAACTGGTAACATTCTCTTTTCCTGTGGGCTTCACCATTTTTTTCATTTTTTTCCAATGTAATGGGAGTCTTACAATATATCCTGCCTTGTTCCCTCACACTAGAGCCCCTGACTCTTCACATTGGGGTTCCCCTTAGTCTCCTGCCTTCCTCTATGAAGATTATTCAATACTTCCCTTAGAGGCTCCACATTATTTTCTGATACCTCATGGTAGCCTCCTTGCTTTTTTTTTTTTTTTTTTAATCACACTGTGGTCCTGCCCTGTCCATTGTCTTTTCACACTAGCGTGTCCCACAAAGGTTTCCACAATATCTCCTATACCCCTTCCAAGGGCTACTACTTCCCTCATTTTGATCTGCTCTTTTCTCTTTTTTGAAATCTACTCCGCAACTCCTGAACTGCTTTTCACTGTTAGCCCCACATTTGCCATCTTCTTTCTCTGGGGTTTCTCCCTACTATTTTCTCTTACTTCCCCCTAGGATTGCACTTGTACCATGTCTTCTCAAATAAGGAAAACAACACCTGTTCCCACTGGAATTTCTAATAGTTCCTGCCCCTTTCATTGGGAGTTTAATTTCTTGCCCCCCTTCATTACACCATCCATTTTATAAATTTATACCCCTTACTGTCACACTAGGGAGCATTCCATCTTCTCCTCATCTATAAAATGGGTCCCACGGAATATACTATTCTTATAAACTCAGAATTCCACAATTTTCTAGACATAAACCCCAAGGCCCTATCCTGGGTTTCCCCCCACTTGGATTACCCCTCCAGTCTTTATTATTCGTGTCTCTATCATATCCTGTCTCCTCACAACAGAACCTTTGCTCTTCTCACAGTGAGATCTTCCCTGGCCATTATTGTCTTATATTGAGGGCTTCCCATTTCTTCTCTGAACTTCGACTAACAGTTATTGTCACTTTGATATTAGAATCCCATTTCTAGCTCCCTTAAACTTGTGTCCTATAATGTTCCCTATTCATTCAGTGTGAGCTCCCGGTATATTTCCAATCCTCTCACATTAGGACTCCTATTTGTCCTGTTTGACATACCCTCCCAATTCCTTCTGAGACTGCTTTATTTCTTCATACATATTCCTCTCGCCTTAAAATTTATGATTAGGGTTACGCTTCACTCCAACCCTGGGACTTACTCCGCTTGTAACTTCCTTCTCTTACATCTTTGACAAAGCAATAGTCTATTTCAGGTAACTGAGATTAACTAGGGAGGCAGGACATAACCTTCTTTTCCAGTACAGAGCTTTCTTCTAATCAATTATGCGCATCAGAGTTTAAATTTTTCTCATCACCTTCTTAGATTTATTGTGGAGAAAGCTGAAAGTTATTAAAGTGAAATAAAATTAGTTGCCTTCACAGGTGCACATTTTGGCCTCTTTTCTTTCTTTTTTCTTTATTTTTATTTTAAAAGATTTTATTTATTATTTTTAGAGAGAGGGGAAGGGAGATAAGCAGAGAGGGAGAGAGAGATCCATGTATAGTTGCCTTTCACCTGCCTCTAGCTACGGACCGGGCTGGAGACCTGGCTTGCAACCTGGTTATGTGCCCTACCTGGGAATTGAACCAGCAACCTTTGGGTTCACAGGTTGTCAACCTTATCTACTGTGCCACCAGCCAGGGCCTTTCTTTCTTCATTTAAAAAAAAAATCTAAACCTGTTATTGAGTGCATTAAATGGGCTGTACAATTACTAAAAGTTTTCCTATTCCTAGACCTTACCACTTTGCTTTGCTTTTTTGAAAGATTGATTGAAGAGTTAAAAGTTCAGCTCCATTTTTATGGTACGGAGTGCCTAAGTTCAATGCCATATTGTAAATACTGTTAAACGTATTTTGGAATTTTTCAATACTAACCTACATAAGCTTTGCCAAGAAATCATTTAAAATTTAATATGAGGCCCTGGCTGGTGGCACAGTGGATAAGGTGCCGGCCTGTGAACCCAAAGGTCACTGGTTCAATTCCCCAACCAGGGCACATAACCAGGTCTGTGGCTGGAGGCAGGTGAAAGGCAACCATACATTGATGTCTCTCTCTCTCTGCCTCTCCCCCTTCCCCTTTTTTATTAAAAGTTTTATTTAAAACTTTAAAAAAACTTTAAAATTAATATGATTATGGCTAACAGTTACATTGTGCTGAATCTGTAACAGGCTATACTTAAGCAGTGTAGATATATTAGTTTCTCTATATTAACTCATTTAACCCTCAGCAATAACCATACTGTCCCCATTGTACAGATGTGCAAATTGAGCAAAACGAGGCAAAGGCTATTGGAATCAGGGCAAATAATCAGCTTCCTACAAGTTCTTATTAAGTCATACAATGTTAGAAGATGAAAAGAAATGTAGAGCTTAGTTATTTTGTTTTAGTTAACCTATTTGCAGAACATTTGTTACATGCCAGGCACTTTTTAAATGCCTACATACATCTACCACTTTCTATCTACCTCCCTCTCATTCTCTCTTAATCCTTATACTAACATTATGCGTACATATTATCATTATTCTCATGTTCAAGACAAGACAACTGAGGCACAGGCAGAGTAAGAAGCTTGCCTAAGGTTACAGAGCTAGTAAGTAGCTAAACTTGGATGGTAACTCAGGTGCTAGGCTCCATAGTCTGTGTGTTAACCACTACAGTATCTTAACTCTCTGCCTCCTCTCAACTAATACAGAGGTCAAAACTGATGACTCAC
The DNA here is from genome assembly GCA_004026585.1 of Noctilio leporinus. Lineage (NCBI taxonomy): Eukaryota > Metazoa > Chordata > Mammalia > Chiroptera > Noctilionidae > Noctilio > Noctilio leporinus. Next base: position 227,069 of record PVIW01001623.1, on the reverse strand, counting down.
AGGCCAAATGTAGCCTGCAGATGTATGCTATTTGGCCTGAACAATGTTTTCTTAACACTTTACACCAGTTACTATTATTTTAAAGACAGGAGAGCAAGGTAACCTTCACTTCCAATTATAGCTGCACCAGTTCATCCTGTCATCTTCATTTTACAATCTTTAACAAATTAGAGGCCTGGATTTCAGAAAGGTTAAATTATTTTCCTAGTCATACCATTTAGTAAATTAATGGATAATTGGATGTCAAAACTGCCTGATATAAAAGAAGCATAACCAAATTAACAGATTTGAGTTTCAATATGACTCAAAAAGTATTATTAACTATGGAAAGCAGTATGGAGTTTCCTTAAAAAACTAAAAATTGAACTGCTTTTTGATCCAGCAATTGCACTACTAGGTCTATACCCAAAGAACCCTGAAACACCAATTCATAAGAACCTATGTACCTCTTGTTCATAGCAGCGCTATTTACAATAGCCAAGTGCTGGAAACAGCCTAAGTGCCCATCAGTGGATGATTGGATCAAAAAACTTTGGTACATTTACACAATGGAATAACACATAGCAGAAAGATAGAAGGAACTTCTACCCTTTGCAACAACATGGATGGGACTGGAAAGTATTATGCTTAGTGAAATAAGCCAGTCAATGAAAGACAAATACCATATGATCTCACCTATTACAGGACAAAAATGAACAAAACAAACAAACAAGCAAAATGGAACCAGATACATGAATACAATGAATAGACCTTCAGTAGGCAGGGGAAAGGGGGAGGGGAGAGGGGGATGAGGAGGCAAAGAAGGGGAGCAGTTTAGTCAAGGAACTAGTATGAAGACAACAAGTGGGATTGACTTTGATGGGGAGTGGGTGGGTGGGGAAGGGGATAGAGAGGAGTAAAAAGGGGATGGATGTAATACACCAACAATAAAATTAAATTTAAAAAGTATTATTAAGTAAGGACTTCTTTCTGGAAATGGAACCTGATGCCTTTCTCTCTAATACGAGGTTAGAGCTGAAGCCAAAAATGGTATTTAGAGTATGAATTCTACCATTTACTAACTAGAAGACCTGCAGAAAGTTAAGAACATTCTCAACCTCAGATGCCTCATATAAACCTTACTTGTATACTTGTTCATTCTTACCACAGAACTTGCTTAGCGTCTACTATATACCATTATAACATTGTGATATTTTAAATAATATGGTATATGAAAAACATGCGTCACAGTTGATAACACATTGTATGAACATATAAAATAGTAACATTATTATTATTATTTTTTAAATAGTAACATTATTATTATTAATGAAGATTCTGTTTGGCTAAAGAAAATAAGCAGCTTAGACTTTGAGATGGAGAACATTAAGAAATTCACTTTTTAGGTAAAATTATTAACATAAAATTAACTATTTTAAAAGTAGTTAATTCAGTGACCTTTAGTATATTCACAATGTTATACACCATAACAAATATCTAGTTTCAAAACACTTAATCTCTCCAAAAGGAAACTTCATTGTCATTAAAGTCACTCCCCATTTCCTTTTACCTACAGTCTATGTTTTGTCGCTATGAATTTACCCACTCTAGATGCTTCACATAAATGACATCATATAACACAGAGTGGGGGAAAACTAGATTTACAATAGTTTGTATGGAAAATGGTATAATAATTAAGAAATAATACAAAAATATACTGTGTTTTGCATACTTACAAGTATAAACCTACTTTTGCCTTACTTTGTGTCAATTTGTGTCTGGAATGTTTCAATTAGTATAATATTTTGAAGGTCCATCCACAATGTAGTATCTAACAGTATTTCATTTTTATGGCTGAATAATATCCCATTTTATGTACATAGCACACTTTATCCATTTATTACTCAATGGACATTTGGGTCATTTCCATGTTTTGTTTATTCTGAACAGTGCTGCTATAAACAAATACTTGTTTGAACACTTGTTTTCAATTATTTTGAGTAACTATCAGGGAGAGGAGTGGAAGTTTAATATTTTAATTAATGTTTAATATTTTAAGAAGTCTCCAAAATAATTTTCACAGTGGTTACACAGTTTGACACTCCTACCTGTAATGTAGGAGGGTTTCAATTTCTCCATATGCTCACCAACACATGTTGTTTTCCATTTTCATTACAGATATCATAGAGGGTATTTCCCTGATGATTAGTGGTGTTGAATGTCTTCTCATGTGCTTGTTGGCCATTTGTGTATCTTCTTGTAAGAAATGTCTATTCAAGTTCTTTGCCCTTTAAAAATGGGATTATCTGTCTTTTTGTTTTTGAATTGTAATATTTCTTTGTATATTATGAATACTTGAATTCTATCAGGTTAACCATTTACAAATATTTTTCCCATTTCATGAGTTTCCTTTTCACTTTTTTGATAGCATCACTTGATGCATGCACAGTCTTAAACTTTGATGAAGTTCAGTTTATATCTTTTTTTTTTCTTGCCTGTGCTTTTTGTGTCATATCTAAGAATCCATTTCTAAATGCAAGGTCAAAGAGAGTTATCCTTGTGCTTTATCCTAAGAATTGTATAGTGTTAGTTTTTACATTTGGGTCTTTGATCTACCATGAGTTGATTTTCCTTTATGATGTGAGGTATGAGTCCAGCTTCATTCTTTTAGATGTGGCTATGTAGTTGTTCAATATCATTTGTAGAAGACACTATTCTTTCTCCATTAAATAGTTTTGACATGATTGTCAAAAATCAATTGACATAGGTGTATAGATTTATTTCTGGTCTCTTAAATCTGTCCCATTGATCCATTTCATTGTCTATCTTTTAGCCAGTACCACAGTCTTGAGTACTGTAATCTTATAAAAATTTTAAAAATCAAGAAGTATGATTTTCATAACTTTAATTTTCTTTGTTAAGGTTGTTTTTGAAATGGCATGTTCCCCTTCCCCCTGAAAAAAAGAACTGTTTTGGTTAGGGTCTCTTGCAATTCCATATGAATTTTAGGATCAGCTTTTCCACTTCTGCAAAATGGTTGGTGAAATTTTGATTGTACTGAATTTGTATATTGTTTTGAAAAGAATTGTCATCTTAAAAATATCAAGTTTTCCAACCCATTTAACATGGGTTATGTTTTCATTTATTTAGGTCTTTAATTACTCTCAGCAGTATTTTGGAATTTTATTGTATGTATTTCCTTTGGCTTCTTTTATTTATTTTTATTATTTATTGTATTGCAGTTGCCCTTTTTTTCCCCTTTGCCCTCTCCACCCTCCACAGCCTTCTCTCCCACAGTCAATCCCATCTTCGTTGTCCATGTCCATGAGTCATTTATATTTGTGCATGTTCTTTGACTAGTCCCTTCCTCTTCCTTCCACCAATATCCCTCCCGCCTCCTCTTTTACAGTCATCAGTCTGTTCCATGTTTCCATGTCTTCGGTTCTATTTTTCTCATTAGTTTATTTTATTCACTAGTTATTTTATATTTTTAAGTCCTCACCTGAGGATATATTTATTGATTTTATAGGGAGAGAAAGAGAGAAAGAAAAGAAAGAATTCAACATGTGAGAGGAACATTTATTAGCTGTTGCCCATAAGCACCCCAACTGGGGATCCAACCAACAAGCTGAGCATGTGCCCTTCCTGGGGATTGAATCTACAACCCTTTGTTGTATGGGACAATGCTCCAACCAACTGAACCACCCAGCTAGGGCAGTATTTTGGAATTTTAAGTGTATATAAGTCTTGAGTCTCTTTGGTTAAATTCATTCCTTAGTATTTTATTTTTTTGATACTATTATAAATGGAATAGATTTCTTAATTTCTTATTCTGATTTTTCACTGTTTGTGCATAGAAATAAAACCGATTTGAGGTGTTGATCCTGTATTCTGCAAGTTTGATGAATTTGTTCATTAGATCTGACAGGTGTTTTTTAGAATTATTTATATATAAGATCATAACATTTGAAAATAATGAAAATTTTCTTTCTTTCCAGTTTGGATGCTTTTTTCCCTTGCCTTACTGCACTGGATAGAACATAAAGTTGAATAGAAGTGGTGTAAACAGGCATCCTGATCTTGTTTCTTATCTGAGGGAGAAAGCTTTCAGTCTAACTACTGAGTAGCTGTGAATTTTCCATAAATGTCCTTTATCAAGTTGTGAACTTCTGTTTCTAGTTTTTTTCCAGAATTTTTCTTTTTTAAAAATTTTATTGTTGTTGTATTACATCCATCCCCTTTTTGCTCCCCTCTGTCCCCCTCCCCACCCACGCATTCCCCCCAAAGTCAATCCCACCTGTTGTCTAGAATTTTTAATGAAAGTATGCATATAATATTGTCAAATGCTTTTCTAGCAATTGAGGTTATCATATGGGTTTTTCTTATTCTATTAATATAGTCCATTACATGATTGATTTTCATCCGTTAAACCACCCTTACATTTCTCGGCTTCATCTCAGTTGATCATGATATATAATCCTTTAACATGCTGCTGAATTTGACTTGCTAGTAATTGAGCAATTTTTGCATCTATATTCACAAGAGATATTTACATGTAGTTTTCTTTTTGTGTGTGATGTCTTTATATAGCCTGGGTGTCAGGATAATGCTAGCTTCATATAATGAGTTAGAGAGTGTTCTTTCATCTCCGAAGTTTTATAAGAAGCTGAAAAGGTTTGGTGTTCATTTTTCTTTAAATGTTTGGTAAAATTCAATAGTGAAACCATCTGGTCTTGGCTTTACTTTGTAGGGAGGCTTTTTAAAAATTATTATTATTGATTCAATCTTTTTATTTAAAAGTCTGCTCAAAAATATTTTTCTTCTTGAATTAGTAATAGTGCTTTCTGTTTTTCTAGGAATTTGTCCATTTCATCTAGATTATCTGATTTGTTGGCATATAATTGTTCCTATTTAATCATCTTTATTTATGCAAACTTTTGCTTAATATATTCACTTATATTTCTGATATTAGTCATTTTATTCCTTCTCTTTCTCTTTTCTTTTTTTGTTCAGTCTAATCGATCTTTTCAAAAAAGTTGGACTTTCAGTTTTACTGATTCCATTGTTTTCGTGTTCTCTTTCCTCCACTCTCTTCTTTGTTATATCATTCTCCCTGCTAGCTTTGAGTTTAGTTTGTTCTTCTGTTTTACTTTGTAAGGTATAAAGTAACATAATTGATTTGAGGTTTTTGTTCTTCAATAATTAGCCAGCACCACAGTCTTGAGTACTGACATCAGGCAATTATAGACATACATTTCCCTCTAAGTTCTGCTCTCATTGTATCTTGTAGGGTTTGTCATGTGTTTTTTATTTTAATTAACTTCTAAGTATTTTCTAATTTCACTTGTAATTTATTCTTCAACCCACTGATTAAGAATGTGTTATTTAATTTCCCCATAATATTGAATTTTGTAGTTTTCTTTGTTATTAATTTCTAGTTTAACTTCATTGTGTCATAGAAGATAACTTTGTATTATTTTAATCTTTTAAATTTATTAAGATTTTTCATGGTCTAATATATGGCCTATACTGGATAATATTCCATGTGCATTTTCTCTTATGTTATTGGGTTCAGTGCTCTACATATGTCTGTTAGGTCTAAATGGTTTACAGTGTTGTTCAAGTCTTCTATTTTTTTTAATGATCTTCTCTCCAGTAGTTCTATCCATTGTTACTAGTGGGTACTGAAGTCTCCAGATAATACTTTAATACTGATTCATCTCTTTAATTCTATCAAAGTTTGCTTCCTACATTTTAGAATTGTTGTTGGGTGTGTATTTGTTTATAATTGTTATGTCATCTTGATGGATTGGTCCTTTTATCAATATATAATATCCTCCATTATTATATCCTGTACCAATTTTAACTTAAAGTCTATCATGTATTATTATAGCTACTCTACCTCTCTTTTTGTTACTATTTATATGGATATCTTTGAAAAACTGCCTTCCAAAGTGACCATACCATTTTGTATTCTTACCAGCAATGAATGAGAATTCCTGTTGCTCCACATACTTCTCAGCATTTGCTTTTTAAAGTACTTTGAAGGTTTACTATCCTAATATGTTTGTAGTGATAGCTCATTTTTTTTGCTGAATTATTATTTTATTAATTTATTTTTAGTGTACCCATTTTGCTTTTTCATTTATATATATATATATATATTTAGTTTTTTATAGTCTTTATCCTGTCACAGTTAACATGTTAACTTTATAGTAATTAAATTTGAATTAATACCAGCTTAGTTTAGTAGTATACAAAACTCATCTTCTTTACAGCTCTATTCCTCACTTTATGTTGTTATTGTCATTAATTGCATCTTTTTACATTGTGTGCCTATTAACATAGATTTAGCACTACTGTTTTATGTATTTGTTTTTAAAAATCATATAGTAAATGAAGGAAGAATGGAAAACCAAATATACAATACTACTGGCTTGTGTATTTATCTATGTAGATAGAAACCAGCTTCTCCCATACTGAGGGATTGTTTTTGCTGCCTGACGTGAGTTGTTGTTTGCTTGCTCAGTGATTTTTCTGTGTTAAAGACTATTCTCGGTTATGTGTGGTCTCTAAAGTCTCTGTTTGTTAAACTTTTGGTCAGTTAGTCACTTGATAAAGATTTCATGAATGTCTGGAGTCATATAAGAAATCGAACAGAAGGAAAAACATTCTCCCTGCCTTTGCAGATTAAGTCTGTGTTGGGGACACTCCAGTTTCTTCCAGGGCCTTTAAGACTGCCTTAGTATTTATCCCTTGCTTTCCAGTGGCTGAAGGCCAGTTAGGATATTCTCAGCCTTTTATGACCATGCACCCCACCCTTCCAATGTGTTTTTCCCCCAATTCCATGGTACACATGGTACTCTTTTAAACATTTAACTTCCCTACCAATCTCCTTTTCAATGTTTTCCTTCCCAAGCTTTTTCTTACATAAATTGCCTGTCTCAAATGTTGTCCTGTGCTCCAGGGGGCTGCTGCAGTTGATATCTGTGCTTATAAATGCTTTCAGCAAAAGCCACCCAAGAAGGTGCCTCAAGACTGGGAATTCTCTGACAGACAAAGCACAGGGAAACCTTTGTATTGGTTTTTGAGGGAGACACCAGAGGGGCATGACTCACAGCCACAATTTGAGAATTGTATTCCGTATTCTCACTGTAGCATTGGTAACATGTATGAAGCCATTCTCACAGACTCTCCCGATCTCTGGTGTGGAGGATGGTAGGCAGTCAATTAACAATATTGCAGTATTCTCTTATGGAAAAGCGACAGTCCTTTTTTCACCAGCTCCTCCCTCCTGATTATTGTACATTTTTTACTAGATTCCACAATTCTGCAAAAGTTGAATCTGACAGTTTGTGCCACTTTAATCATGGCTTTGGGGAAAGGACAAAAACCTGTAATTCCCTATTTTGCTATTTTTTGGTGGCTAATAGTATCCATTTTGAAATTATAAAACAGAATGGCCAAGAGATTCATGCTGAAAGATTCACTTTGTAAAAGTTTAGTATGACTATAATACTTTCATTTTAAATATAACTGAAGTATTCTTAGTCTCTTACTTTAATAACATCAAAGGTAATAGAAAAATAAAGCAAAGGTAAAACCACCAACATAAATACCATAATGTTTTAGAATTAAGTCCCTCTTCTAGGTTCATGCATACTGTCACAAAATATTTATTTATTTATTTAGCGAATGTATTTATTAATGCTCGAGTCAATGAAACAAGGAAGGGCTTAGGATAGAAGAAGCAACAGAAGGGAGTCTAGGCAGGGCTTCTTTGGCTTACCGAGAAGTCAGAGAAAAGGGGGCCTTGGAGACAGGTTCAGGGGGTTAGCTTGGGACAAGTTGCTGCTGCTCTCCATTGCTCACTTAGTTGCAAGTCTCATGGAGACCATTAGAGTTTAGAACATGCTTGCATGAGGGGGAAATAAAGGTGCAACCATACTCCCTGGAGGAAGAGCATGCCAATTTTATGGCCAAGTAGTATTTCATTTATATATATATTTATATATTTATTTATTTTTAGAGAGAGGGGAAGGGAGAGAGACATCAATATATGGTTGCCTTCCACCTGCCTCCAGCTATGGACCTGACTGGAGGCCTGGCTTGCAACCCGGCCATGTGCCCTGGCTGGGGAATCGAACCAGCGACCTTTGGGTTCACAAGCCGGTGCTTTATCCACTGTGCCACCAGCCAGGGCTATAATGACTTCTTTTTATCTGCTTATCTATTGATGGGCACTTAGGCTGCTTCCAAATCTTGGTTATTGAAAATAACACTGCAGTGAACATCAGGTGCATATATTCTTTTGAATTAGTATGCCAGGTTTCTTCAGATATATACTATGAAGTGGAATTTCTGGGTCATAAAGTAGTTCTATTTTTAATTTTTAAATTTAAAGGAACCTCCATACTGTTTTCCATAGTGGCTGCACCAATCTATATTTTCACCAACAGTGGGCAGGGGTTCCCCTTTTTCACATCATGACCAATAATTATTGTTTGTTGATTTATTGATTACAGCCTTTCTGAAAGGTGTGAGGTGGGTCCTCTTTGGAGAAGAGTCTATTCAGGTCCTCTGCCCACTTTTTTTTTTTTTTTAATTTTTTTTTTAAAGATTTTATTTATTATTTCCAGAGAGAGGGGGAAGGGAGAGAGACAGAGAGGGAGAGAGACATCAATGTATGGTTGCCTTTCACCTGCCTCCAGCTACAGACCTGGCTGGAGACCTGGCTTGCAACCTGGTTATGTGCCCTGGCTGGGAATCGAACCAGCGACCTTTGGGTTCACAGGCCTCTGCCCACTTTTTATTTAGGTTATTATTATTATTATTTTGGTTTTGGTGTTGGGTTGTATGAGCTCTTTATAAGCTTTGGATATCAACACCTTATCAGACATACCATTAAGAAAATATCTTCTCTCATTCATTAAATTGTCTTTTTGTTTTGTTGATGGTTGTCTTTGCTGTGAAAAACTTTTTATTTCTATGTAGTCCCATTGTTTTTTTTGTTTCCCTTGCCAGAGAAGATATATCAGAAAAAAATATTGGTAAGATTTTTACTACCTATGTTTTTTTCTAGGATTTTTATGGTTTTGGGTCTTACATTTCAATCATTAATCCATTTTGAATTTATTACTGTATTTGGTGTAAGAAGTTGGTCCAGTTTTATTACACATAACTTCCAATTTTCCAAATGCCATTTATTAAATAGAATATATTTATTTTGTTGTATGCTCTTGCCACCTTTGTCATAGATTAATTAACCATACAGATATGGGTTTATTTCTGGGATCTCTAATCTATTCCATAAATCTATTTGTTTGTTTTTATGCCAGTTACATGCTGTTTTGATTATATTAGAGCCTTTTAGTATAGTTTGATAGCAGATAGTGTGATAGCTCCAACAGGATACCTCCTGTTGTTTTTCTTTTTGAAGATTGCTGTCATTGCTCAGGGTCTTTTGTGTTTTCATACAAATTTTTGGATTAGTTGTTCCATTTCTGTGAAAAATGCCACTGGTATTTTGATAGTAATTGTATTGAATCTATAGATTGCTTTGAGTAGTATGAACATTTTCATGATATTAATTCTTCCAATTCATGAGCATGGTATGTGCTTCCTTTATTTGTATTTTCTATAGTGTCCGTATTCCTTGGTATTTTTTGATGTACTTGTAACTGGGATTATCTTCTTATTTTCTCTTTCTGACAGTTCATTATTAGTGTATACAAATGCAACATATTTCTGCAGATTTAGTTTGTGTCCTGCTACATTATTGAATTTGTTTATCAGTTCTAGTTTTTTGTTTGTTGTTTTTTGTTGTTTTTTTTTTTTTTGAGGAATGTTTATATCATGCTATCTGCAAATAATGAGACTCTTATCTTTTTCTTTCCAATTTGGATATATTTTATTTATTTCTTTTGTCTGATTGTTGTGCCCAGGACTTCAAGTGGTATGTTGAGTAGGAGTAGTGAAAGTAAATCCCTACCTTGTTTCTGATCTTAAGGGAAATGCTTTTAGATATTTTTTCATTGACTATGATGTTTACTGTGGATATGTCAAATATGGCCCTTCATTGTGTTTAGGTATGTTCCTTCTATTCCTGCTTTGCTGAAAGTTTTTATATAAATAGGTGCTGGATTTTATCAAATGCTTTCTATACATTTATTGATATGATCAGATGACTTTTATGTTTCATTCTGTTTATGTGGTGTGTCATGTTAATTTATTTGCAGATTTCCTTACATCCCAGGAATAAATCCCACTTGATCATGTATAATCATTTTAATGTACTGCTGGATTCATATTGGTAACATTTTGTTGAGAATATTTGCCTCTATATTAATCAAGGATATTGGCATCTAATTTCCTTCCTTTATAATGTCTTTATCTTATTTTGAACCCAGACAAATATGGCCTCATAAAATGAGCTTGGGAGTGCTCTCTCCTCTTCAGTTTTATGGAATAGTTTGAGGAGGGTGGGTTTTATTTCTTCTTTGAATGTTTGGTAAAATTCAGCTGTGGAGTCATTGAGTCCATGAGTTTATTTGTGGGGAGTTTTTTAAAAAGTATATATTTTTGATTATGCTATTACAGATGTCCCAATTTTTTTCTTTGCCTCAACTTCTCCCAGTAACAGCTTTCCCTCCAGCAATCCCCCCTTAGTTCATATCCATGGGTCATGCATACAAGTTTGCTTGCTTTTCTCATTCCTTTCCTTTTCTTTAAAAAAAAAAAATTGTTATCTTACATTCATCTCATTTTCTTCCTCTGCTCTCTCCTTCCACACCCTCCTTATCCTCCCCCCACCATTCCTTTACTTTTCTTAACATCTCCCTGTCTATTTTGTACCTACCAATTATGCTTCTTAATTCCTGTAACTTTTCCCCTATTCTCCCCCTTCCTCTTCCCTGCTGATAACCCTTCATATGATCTCCATATCTATGATTCTGTTCCTGTTCTAGTTGTTTGCTTAGATTTTTGTTTGATTTTTACATTAAGTTGTTGATAGTTGTGAGTTTGTTATAATTTTGCTGTTCATAGTTTTGATCTTCTTTTTCTTAAATAAGTTCATTTAACATTTCATATAATAATGGTTGGGTGATGATGAATTTCTTTAGCTTTACCTTGCTTGGGAAGCATTTTATCTGCCCTTTGATTCTAAATGGGCTTTGCTGGGTAGAGCAATCTTGGCCTTACGTCCTTGCTTTTCATGACCTTGACTATTTCTTGCCAATCTCTTCTAGCTAGCAAAGTTTCATTTGAGAAATCAGCTAACAGTCTTATTGGGACTCCCCTGTATATAACTAAATTCTTTTGCTGCTTTTAAGGTTCTCTCTTTATTTTTAACCTTTGGTATTTTGATTATGATAGGTCTTGGAGTGCACCTTTTTGCATCCATCTTGTTTGGAAGTCTTTGTGCTTCCTGGACTTGCATGCCTATTTCCTTTACCAAATTACCAAAGTTTTCTTTCATTTTTTAAAAAGATTTTATTATTTTTAAAGGGGAAGAGATAGAGGAAGAGAAGCAGAGAGGGAGAGACACATCAATGTATGGTTGCCTTTCACCTGCCTCCAGCTACGGACCTGGCTGGAGACCTGGCATGTAACCTGGTTATGTGCCCTGGCTGGGAATCAAACCAGTGACCTTTGGGTTCACAGGCCGGTGCCTTACCCACTGTACTACCAGCCAGGGCTCAGGAATCTTTTATTAGCATGTATTTGAGTCAAACTGAGGACATATGCTGGGGAGCAAGATCTCAAATGTTCCCAGTATGTATGTATTTATTGCCATTTCATTCTTTATAATTATGCTTCTGATTTCTTTCTTTTTTATTAACATTTTATTTTTATTGAACTTATAGTGGTGACATTGGTTAAGAAAATTATATAGGTTTCAGGTATACAATTCTATAATACATCATCTATGTATTATATTGCATATTCACCATTGAAATCTCTTTCTTTTTCCAGCAGAAGTCCCTTTACATTTTTTTTATAATGCTAGTTTGTTGGTCATGAAATCTTTCAGCCTTTCATTGCCTGGGATGGTATTTATTCTTCAATTTTATTTATTTATTTATTTATTTAAAAAAATTTTATTTAATTATTTTTAGAAAGAAGGGAAGAGAGAGAATCAGAGAGGGAGAGAGACATCCATGTATGGTTGCTTTTCACCTGCCTCCAGCCACAGACCTGACTGGAGACCTGTTTTGCAACCTTGTTATGTGCCCTGAGGAATCAAACCTGTGACCTTTGGGTTCGCAGGCCGGCGCCTTATCCACTGTGCTACCAGCCAGGGCCTATCCTTCAATTTTAAATGATAGCCTTCCTGGGTAGAATAGTCTTGGTTGTATTCAATTTTTGTCTGGATGTTTTTTGTTGAGAAATCACATGACAGACTTCTGTGGGTCTCCTGTAGGTAACTAAGTGCTTTTCTCCTGCTGCTTTTAAGATTCTGTGTTTGTCTTTACCTTTGTCATTGTAATTATTATGTGTCTGGATATGGGCTTTTAGTTCATCTTCTTTGAGACTGTCTGTGGCTCCTGGACTTGTGTGTCTTTTTGTTCACCATGTTAGGGAGTTATCAGTCATTTTTTTATTCAAATAGGTTCTCAATCCCTTCCCCTCTCCCCTCCTTCTAGCATCAATATAATGGAGATATTTTTACATTTGATGTTGTCCCAAAGATCCCCAAACTGTCCTTATTTTTAAAAACCTTTTTTCTTTTTGTTGCTCTGATTGGGTGTTTTCTGCTATCTTGTTCCCCAAATCACTGATGTGATCCCCTGCTTTATTTATTTTATTTTATTTTTTTAAAGATTTTATTGCATTATTTTTAGAAAGAGGGGAAGGGAAAGAGGCAGAGAGGGAGAGAGACATCAATGTATGGTTGCTTTTCACCTGCCTCCAGCCACAGACCTGATTGGAGACCTGGTTTGCAACCTGGTTATGTGCCCTGACTGGGGAATCAAACCTGTGACCTTTGGGTTCGCAGGCCGGCACCTTATCCACTGTGCTACCAGCCAGGGCTGATCCCTGCTTTATTTAATCTGCTGTTTATTCCTTGTAAGGTATTCTTTATTTCAGATAATGTATTCTTCATTTCTGACTTGTTCTTTTTATGGTTTCTATGTCTTTTTATGCCATTGAAGTTCTTACTAAGTTCTTTGAGCATCCTTATAACTTTTGTTTTGAACTCTATATCTGGTAGATTACTTGCCTCCATTTCCTTTAGTTATTTTTTAAAAATTTATCATGTCCTTTCATATGGGGAATGGGTCTTTGTTTCCTCATCTTGGCTGCTTCCCAGTATTTGTTTCTATATATTAGGTAGATCTGCTACATCTCCCAATCTTTGCAGGCTGGTCTTATGTAGTAGGTGTCTTATGGGGCTCATTGGTGCAGTCTCCCTTATTTTCTGAGCTAGATGATGTAGGAGTGTCTCTTATGTGAGCCCTCCTTTCTTAGTCGAGTCTTAATTGCTGTTGATTCAGTAGACTTCTTAAATAAAAACAATAATGTGCGGCTGCTCTGTCTTTGCTTTTACAACCTGACATTAATCTTACTGACTATTTAATGTTGAATCCTTGATTAGAAATGTTTCAAAGATGATACCGGAGCCTTTTTTTTTTTTTTTTTTGGCATCTTTAATATTGATTCATTCATCAATTTAGCCATCATTTCTAAAAGGCATATATATGCCAGATGTTATGCTGAACAAGATTACTGGTTTATTATAAAAAGATATAATGCAGGAACAGCCAAACAAAGAGACACAGAGGGCAAGGTAATGGGAAGGGGCATAGAACTTCCTTGCCCTCTTTAGCTTCACCATTCTCCTTGCAACTCCACCTGTTCAACCAGACAACTACCAGCTACTCTATTAAGATGATCTCCAAGCTACTTAGCTCTCTCTCACTCCTTTTGAAAGAAATGTTATTAACTCAATTCAGGGTCTACTGGAACTGATGTAGTCGTGTAACATGTATGTGCAAAAATCATAAGTTTCCAGGTTAACCCATCAAGGTTTCTTGTTTCCACTTCCATTTTTATTGTCTAAGTTGTGTATGTGCTTCTTTTAATCATTTTTAAGCAAAATTTATTTCCTGGGAAGAAAAAAGTATTTGCTGACATTCTCCGGGTAGATATATTATTTAAAAAGACATGTTGTCAGATTTTTAGCACAGACAAAAAATGGAACAAGTTTGATAAAGTCCATTGAAATGATTATTTAAAGGAGAATGTTTAAAGACTCAACAAAAATAGACCAGCAAGTGAAGAGAAACAGAAGGTATGACTGATGAAGAGCCTGAGAAAATAGCCCCTACATAGAGTTAAATTCTCTATTTTCTTTTAAATGCAATTTTCCTGATCTTTAAGTGTTTATCATTGTGTACACAAACTATCTTAATTTAATAGTTTTTCATAATTGATAGTTATATCTTATAATTTCACCTTACCTTAGTATCTTTGACAAATGCACACAGATGTTTGTTGGTGAATAAAGACAGGTAAGCCTCACTTTGTGCAAATGACATTCCAAGTGAAACTTTTGAATATATCATAATATGCCAGGAAGAAATGATTGTGAAAGGTAGACACAGCATATGGAAAAAGCCTATGAGGCTGGAATCTAGTCCCAACTTTACCACTAACTTCTTGTATGATCTTGAACAAATCATTTGATACTTTAATTCACTTTTCCCATCCTTCAAATGGTACAGATAAATGAGATAATCACTAAATTCTCATTCAGTTCTGATATTCTATGGAAACTTAGTTCAAATATAACAATTAATATTCATTAAGTGCTTGTCTTTTGCCAGATACTATGCTAAACAATATTTTCATGCATTAGCTCATTTAAATTTCAAGTAATCTTGTGAGGTAGGCACCATTAGGGAAGTTAAGGATCTTATGCAAGGTCACAAAATAGTGTGACTGGACTTCTCACCCAGATAGTTTGACTTCAGAGCCAGCATGCAACCTCTACACTATGTTACCTCTAAATATACAAAAGATGCTTAGTATTTAAAGGTGCTCTGCAGTGAATAGTTTGGAAAAATGAATAATCATCTCCTAATTTACCAGTTTTTAAGTCCTTAAGGTTTTTTTTAAAGATTTTATTTATTATTTTTAGAGAGAGGGAAAAGGAGAGAGGCAGAGAGGGACAGAAACATCAGTGTATGGTTGCCTTTCGCCTGCCTCCAGGTACGGACCTGGCTGAAGACCTGGCTTGCAACCTTGTTACGTGCCCTTGCTGGGAATCAAGCCAGTGACCTTTGGGTTCCCAGGCCAGTGTCTATCCACTGTGCCACCAGCCAGGGCCAGTCCTTAAGTTTTAATGCTTCCATTTCCTATTTTATTTTAAATCAGGCTATACCTCTATTTGTTTAATGAGTATAAATTCTTAATTACTTGAGTGTGAAGATAGGGAAGATAACAAAGAATGAAATTCAATCCTTACTTTCCCTTATCTCAGCAGGCCAATGATTTCCTAAAGTACCATTGACAAACTTGGTTAAAAATAATGCTATAGAAAAATGGATTAGTAAAATAATATTTTAAAATATCACTAATTTTGACCTTTTTCTCTTTTTTCACAGTCACTGTTTTGAGCTCAGCAGAAAAAGGTAAGAGAGTATTGTAAGTTGTATTGATCAGTGCTGTGTCTCCTTTCTATCTAAAAGCCAATTAATTGCATAGAAGCCTATAAGTTGAGCAACCTTCCTAGGAATACACTGAGGTGAGTGGAAGTCAAAGATGATGGTTTTCAGGAAGCTTACCCAGAGGTAGAGCAGAATATATTTTCAGTGGTCCCTTTGGCTATAGGACATGAATTGAAAATTATCAAGATTTTTGACAAAGCAGAGCACAGATAACCACTCTGTTGGCCACAGCAAGCCTAGGCTATTTCTTAGTTCACCACTGTTTTCTTAGGTACCTTGTCTTTTTACCCAATTCACCCTCTCCTCAAGATATGGAATAAGGGCTCCACAGAGGGCTTCTAAGTCTTTTACCATCAGAGTTCCTATATATTTATTGTGCTGCTCTCCTTTTTTCATCCCCATCTTGGCCTTATCTGCAATTTATACTACCATTCTAATGAGATTCAGATATTTTCCATTAAAAATGTATAAACTAAGCATGCGTATTAGCAAACCTTTAGCTTTATATTCATTTTTCAAGTATAATCATAATTATTTATGTAGCCATTTTATATAACCACTTTTAATTCTCACTTCATGGGTATTAATTGTTGTAATTCATTAACTACAAAGCATTCATATTGTGATGTTTAAAGCTCCCATTTGATACTACTCATTCAGTAGGTGTTACCCATAGTGGCTACAGAGTGGTGGGAAGACAACAGCCCATAATAATTAAAAGTATGAGTTCTGGTGCTAAACTTCTAAATTTAAATCCTGTCTTCAATACTTCTTAGTAAATTATTTTACCCACCTTTTTATTATTATATTCATGTGTAAAATAGAACTACTAACACTACCCAGTTCATAAAGTTGTAAAATTTTAATGAGCTAATGCATGTAAAGCAAAACAGTGGTAAGTAAAGCACCTTAGAGCAAGTTTTGAGTTGCCTCTTATTCTTATGTGTGGTTCTTTTATTTTGTTTTTTTTTTTAATTTTATTTTAAGTATATTTTACTGATTATGCTGTTATAGTTGTTATAATTTCTTTTCCCTTTTCCCAGTTACCCCCCTACCCTCCAACAATCCTACCCCCCTTAGTTCATGTTCATGGGTCGTGCATGTAAGTTCTTTGGCTTCACCCTTTCCTATATTATTCTTAACTTCCCCCTGCCTATTTTGTACCTACCAGTTGTTTCTTAATCCCTGCACCATTTCCCCCTTTCTCCACCTTTACCCTCCCAGCTGATAACCCTCCCAATGATCTCTATACCTATGATTCTGTTTCTATTCTGCTTGTTTGCTTAGTTTATATTTATTTTTATTTTTAGATTCAGTTGGTGATAGTTGTGAGTTTTCTGTCATTTTAATATTCATGGTTTCGATCTTTTTCTTAAATACGTCCCTTTAACATTTCATATAATAATGGCTTGGTGACAATGAACTCCTTTAGCTTTACCTTGTCTGGGAAGCACTTGATCTGCCCTTCCATTATAAATGACAACTTTGCTGGATAGAGTAATCTTGGTTGTAGCTCCTTGCTTTTCTTTACTTTGAATATCTTGCCAGTCCCTTCTTGCTTTCAAAGTTTCTTTGAGAAATCAGCTGATAGTCTTATAAGGATCCCTTTTAAGATAATTCTGCTTTTCTCTTTCTTTTTTTAATTATGATGTGTCTTGGTACACTTCTCTTTGGATCTAGCTTGTTTGAGACTCTGTGCTTTCTGGACTTGCATGTCTATTTCCTTCACCAAATTAAAGAAATTTTCCTTCATTATTTTATCATGTAAGTTATCAATTTCTTGTTCTTCCTCTTTTCCTTCTGGCTTATAATTCAGATGTTGGCACATTTAAAGTTGTCCCAGAGGTTCTTAGACCTCTCCTCATTTTTTTCAATTCTCATTTCCTCCTGTACTGGTTGACTATTTATTTCTTATATTCCAAATCATTGATTTGGACCCTGGTTTCCTTCCCTTCACCACTGGTTTCATGTGGATTTTCCTTTGTTTCACTTAACATAGCCTTCATTTCTTCTCTGTTATACTTTTTTTGTCATACTAATTTTGTCTGTCAAGTCTGTGAGCATCATTATCACCAATGTTTTGAACATGCATCAGTTTGGTTGACTTATCTCCTCACCACTCAGTTCTCCCACTAGAACCTTAATCTACTTTCTCCTTTGGTCCATACTTCTCTGTCTCCTCAGCTTGACAGCATTCCATGTTTGCCTCTGCATCTTAGGTAGAGCTGTTGCACCTGTTACATTGTAAGGTGTGAAGCCTTAGGTATTCATCAGTAGGGGGGTGACCTGTTTCACTACATTGTGGTGCTATATGTGGGGGAGGGGTCTGAGAGGGAACAATGCTACTTGCTCAGCATTCACCCCTTTTTCACTAACCAGACTTTACTGAGAGATGGGCAGTTTCCTCCACCACCCCAAACCCCAATGGTTTTTATTCAGAAGCATTATGGCTTTATTTTTCCCCAGCACTGGAACTGTGAATTACATAGTCTGCTCTGGGGCTGGAATAGTTTCTCAGATTTCCTTCCCAATTTTTATAATGTGTGACTGTGCTTTCCATCAGCCAGCCCCAGCCACTGCACTCCTGCTGCTGGTGGTGCTGCTACATCATGTTCTCTCCACCCAGGCTCCACCTCTCCTACCTGTCTGGATGAGTATTTATTCTTTATTCTTTATTCTAAGAGGCATAAGATATTTCAGGACTGTAATTCCTACTACCACCCTTGTAAATATATTGCCAAAATCCATGCACTTGTGTTCTAGAAGTAGAGCTACTAAGACACAAAGAAACAAAATATGTCAATCTAGTTATAATACTGATCTTAGTGCACAGAAAGAACTAAAGCCCAGATCACCTACACCGCAGTCCAGAATGCTATATATTATGTCAACATTGATTATACAGGACTCAGCAATTTCTCTTTTAAAGACATGACTTTATGTCTCCTTCCATAGATCATACTAAAAAACAATAATAATAATTTATTTTGCTTCCATAAGTGTTTTGCATAGATGATATCATTCAGCATCATACTACCTCTACTTTGAAGATCTGGACTGGAAAATCTTCTATCCTCTAACTTGGAGATTAGAAATTGAGTTGGGTCCAATGGTGGGTGAGACCAAGAGATAAATTTAGAAATGAGATTAGGCATAATCTGTCAGATAATTCACATATAATCAAGCTTAATGTATTGATTAGATTGAGTAAAATAATTTTAAACAGTTTAACTCATCAGAGAATTCATTTTAATTTTGAATGGTTTTCATACTAAAATTTCTAGTTTTTCTTTTAAAGTTAGAAATGGTTGTAATTATTTAACCCTTTAGAAATAGATGCAGTTCCTAAATTAAGAGAACTCTTATGGGATGAATTGTGTTCCCCACAAAAATTCATATGATATCTTAATCCTTGTACCTCATAGTGTGTCAGTATTTGGAGACAGGGACTTTAAAAAGAAAATTAAGTTAAAATGAAGTCATATAGATAGGCTCTAATCAATATGACTGCTGACCTTATAAGAAGAGGAGATTAGGACATAGGTACACACAGAGAGAAGACCATGTAAAGACACAGGAAGATGATGGCCATCTATAAACAAAGAAGGGAGGCCTCAGAAGAAACCAACCATGCAGACCTACCTTGATCTTCACTTTCTAGCCTCCAACTTTGAGAAAGTAAATTTCTGTTGTTGAAGCCACTCAGTTCGTGGTTCTTTAGGATGATAGCCCTAGCAAACTATTATAAGAATCTTTTTTAGTTTTCCACTAGAAAATCCAGAGCATGGAAACACCTGCTTTGTATTGACTTGGTTATACTAACTTTAATTTATTGGTGATACGTTAGACAACAGAATGGTGAGAGGGTACATGGGAGGAAAAAGTTGAGCCACAATATGATCTTTTATACTCACCTCCAGATTTTCTAGGGAAATCTCAATTAGGGTTTGAGCTGTTATATCAGTACTTTACTATAGTGTACTATTTTATATTTATTATTGTGAAATTACTTTATAATGAGGATTTGAGGGACCAGATGAAAGCTTTCTTTAGAGGCTAACCCACATCTAAGAGAATATTACATTAGTCATAATATTAATAATCATTATTATATCTTATATAATTATATTTATTAATATAATTAATATTACTATTTTATAAAATAGTGCTTTTAAAAATTCAAACAATAGAAACATTTATATGATAAAAAATTATGGCCCTGGCTGGTGGCACAATGGATAAGGCGCTGGCCTGCAAACCCAAAGGTCACTGGTTCGATTCCCCAGCCAGGGCATATAACCAGGTTGTAAGTCAGTCCTCTAGCCAGGTCTATGGCTGCAGGCAGGTGAAAGGCAACCATACATTGATGTCTCTCTCCCTCTCTGCCTCTTTCCCTACCCCTCTCTCTAAAAATAATAAATAAAATCTTTAAAAAATTAAAGTCCTCCTCACATTGTCCCTTCTCTTGTCACTATTCACAGATAACTAATATATTTAGTTTGATTTGTATAATTTCTGATATTTTTCCTCTGTATTTACATACAAATATATAGGTATAGATATGTATATTTGTATGGGCTTGATTACTTTTTAACTGGATGATAGAGTGCATATTCTGACACCTTTTACACTTAATATATCCTAGATAGCTTTCCATGTTAGTATATATTCAGCTTTTTAAAAAAAATTTTTATTTCATTATTTTTAGAAAGAAGGGAAGGGAGAGGGGCAGAGAGGGAGAGAGACATCAACGTATGGTTGCGTTTCATCTGCCTCCAGCCACAGACCTGACTGGAGACCTGGTTTGCAACCTGTTTATGTGCTCTGGCTGGGGAATCAAACCTGCGACCTTTGGGTTCGCAGGCCAGCACCTTGTCCACTGTGCTACCAGCCAGGGTATATTCAGCTTTTAATGGTTCAAGGTATTCCACAATATGGATATACTATGATTTATTTAATCATTCCCAATGATGATTTTAAGAAATAAAACTTTATTGTTTTTCTATTTTTTAAATTTTATTGTTGTTGTATTACATCCATCCCCTTTTTGCTCCCCTCTGTCCCCCTCCCCACCCACTCATTCCCCCCAAAGTCAATCCCACCTGTTGTCCATGTCCATGGTATTGTTTTGCTTGACTATAAAAGTAATAGAAACTCATAAAACATGAACAAAATGGAAATGGATGTGTAAGTCTTTAGTAACTGCTGCAAAGGTTAAGGATGAAGCAAGATTTTATTGTCTACACCACTACACCACTTGGTAATTTTTTATTTTATCTGTATTTTCCATGACCATTTATCCATTGATACCCACTTCCACCTCTACCTACTCCTTTATCCCCTCAATCACTATACTGCTGACCATGTTCATAACTTCTTTCTCTTTTTTTCTTTTTTGGTCAATCCCGCCATCCCTGAACCACCCCATGCCCAGAGCTCTTATCCAGCTCTCTGTGAGTTTGTCTCCATTTTTAATGTTAATTCAGTTTTTTCATTAGATTCCACATATGAAGGAAATCATATGTTACTTGTATTTCTTTGGTAGGCTTATTTCACCTAATATATTTTCCATGTCCATCCATGCTGTTGCAAAGTAAAATTTTCTTCTTTTTTAAGGCTGAGTAGTATTTCATTGTGTTAATGTGCCATTGTTGTTTTATCCACTCATCTATTGATGGACACTTGAGTTGCATCCAAATCTTGTCTATTGTAAATAACATTGAAATGAACACAGGGGTGCACATATTTTTTTGAATTAGTGTTTGGGGTTTCTTTGAATAAACTCCCAGAAGTGGAATTGGTGGGTCATAAGAAAGTTCCACTTTTGAGGGGAGAAAAAAGGGGATGGATGCAATACAACAACAATAAAATTTAATTTTAAAAAAGAAAGTTCCACTTTTAATTTTTTGAGGTAATTCCATACTGCTTTCCACGATGGCTGCACCAATCTGCATTCCCACCAACAATGCACAAAGTTTCCCATTTCTTTACATCTTCATGATGACTTATTGTTTGTTGATTTATTGATGATAGCCATTCTGACAGGTGTTAGGTGATTGTCTCATTGAGATTTTAATTTTTTTTATTTCTCTGATGATTAGTGACATTGAATATATTTGCATATGTTTATGGGCCATCTATATGTTCTCTTTGGAAAAGTGTCTGTTCAGGTCCTTGGCCCATTTTAAGTTGGACTGTTTATTTTTTGATGTTGAGTTCTATAAGTTCTTAATACATTTTAAGTATTAACCCCTCATCAGATGTATCAGCAAATATGTTCTCCCATTCAGTTGGTTGTCTTTTCATTTTGTTTAGGGTTTTATTTGCTGTGCAAAAGCTTTTTAGTTTGATGTAGTCCCATTTATTTTTGAGTGTCCCTTGCTTGAAGAAATATATCAGAAAATATTGCTATGAAAAATGTCTGAGATTTTACTGCCTATGTTTTCTCCTAGGGTTTTTATTGTTTTGAGCCTTACATTTAAGTCTTTAATCCATTTTGAGTTTATTCTTCTTTGTGGCATAAGAAGGTGGTCAAATTTCATTTTTTTGTGCAAGTATCTGCCCAATTTTCCCCACACCACTTATTGAATAAACTGTCTTTATCCCATTATATATTTTTGCCTCTTTTGTCAAATATTAATTTAGTGTGAAGGCATGAATTTATTTTGGGGGCTGTCTGTTCTGTTCCATTGACGTGTATCTGTTTTTATGCCAGTACCATGCTGTTATGTTAACTTCGGCCTTGAAGTATAGTTTGATGTTAGGTAGTGTGACTCCTCCAACTTTGTTCTTCCTTCTCAAGATCACTGTTGCTATTTGGGTTCTTTTGTGGTTCCATATAATTTTTTGAAATATTTGTTTTAATTATGTGAGATATTACACTGGTATCTTGATTGGAATTGCATTGAATTTGTAGTGAATATATAGATTGCTTTGGGTAGTATTGACACTTTAATGATGTCAATTCTTCCTATTCATGAACATGGTATATGCTTCTACTTATTTATATCTTCTTCAGCTCCATTATTTAGTGTCTTATAATTTTCTAAGTATAGGTCTTTTACAGCCATAGTTAAATTTATTTGGAGGCATTTTATTCTTTTTGAAGGAAATGTGAATGGGATTATTTTCTTAATTTCCCTTCCTGAGAGTTCATTATTGGCGTATAAAATTACAACTGAGTTTTCGATGTTAATTTTGTATCCTACTACTTTACTGAATTTATTTGATCATTTCTAGTATCATTTTGGTGGAATCCTTATGGTTCTTTATATACAGTATTATGTCATCTGCAAATAATGACAGTTTTGCTTCTCTCTTTCCAATTTGGATGCCTTTTATTTGTTCTTCTTGTCTGATTGCTGTGGCTAGGCCTTTTAGTACTATGTTGAGTAAGAGAGGTGAAAGCAGACATCTCTGTCCTGTTCTCAATCTTAAGGGAATACTTCTAATATTTTCTCCCTGAGTATGATGTTGGCTGTAATTTTGTCATATATGACCTTTATGAAGTTGAGTTATGATCCCTCTATTCTCACTTTGTTTAGACTTTTTATCATACATGGTGCTAGATTTCATCAAATGCTTTTTCACATCTATTGATGTGATCATGAGGATTTTATCCTCTAGGATTTTTACTTTCATCGTATGTAGTATCCTTCTTTGTCTCTTACTATAGCCTTGGTTTTAAAGTCTTATTTTGTCAGATATAAGTATTGCTACCCTAGCTTTCTTTTCCTTCCATTCACATGAAATATCTTTTTACATCCCTTTATTTTTAGTCTATGTGTATCTTTCATCTGACATGAGTTCCTTAAAGACAGCATATACTTATATATGGGCCTTGTTTTCTTATTTGTTCAGCTACCTTATGTATTTTGATTGGAACATTTAAGCCACTTTCATTTAAAGTGATTATTTATAGGTACATGACTATTTCCAGTTTATTCATTTAACTATGTTCCTCTGATGTTTTATTTTTCTTCTTCTTCTTAAAGAAAACATTTGAACATTTCTTGTAATACTGGTTGGTGGTAACAAACTCATTTAACTTTTCCTTATCTGGGAAGCTCTTTATTTTTCCTTCAATTTTTAATGATAGCCTTTCTGAAGAAAGTAACCTCAGTTGTTAAGTCCTTGCTTAACAACTTTGAATATTTCATGGCAATTTCCCCTGGCCTTATATGTTTCTGTTAGGAAATCAGCTGACAATCTTATGGGAGCTTCTTTAGGTAACTAACTGCTGTTTTCTTGTGGCTTTTAAGATTCTCTCCTTGTCTTTAAGCTTTTCCACTTACATATGATGTGTCTTGGTGTGGGCCTACTTGGGTTTATCTTGTTTAGGCCTCTCTGCACTTTCTGGACCTGTATATATTTTTTTCTTCACCACATTACAGAAGCTTTCATTCAATTTCCTTAAATACATTCTCAATCTCTTGCTCTCTCTCTTCTCCTCTAGTATTCCTATGATACAGATATTTTTACACTTGATATTGTCCCAAAGCTTTCTTAAATTATCCTTATCTTAAAAATTCTGGAGGAAAAAGGGGATGCATGTGATACAACAATAAAATTAAATTAAGAAAAATTCCTTTACTTTTTGGTGCTCTGATTGGGTATTTTATGCAAACTTGTCTTCCAAATTGCCGATTCAGTCCTCTTCTTCATTCAGGCTGTTTATTAATTCTAGTCTGTTTTTTATTTCAAATATTGTATTCTTCATTTCTATGTTTTTTACACTGTGTTGGTTCTCACTACATTCCTTGAACATCCTTATAACCATTTAAATTTTGTTTATATAGTAAATTGCTTGCCATTTCATTTAGCTCTTTTTTATAAAAGAGATTTTTCCTGTCTTTTCATTTGGGGCATGTTTCTTTGTCTCTCCATTTTGCCTGCCTCTTTGTATTTGTTTCTATGTGTTAGGTAGGCCTGCTTTGTCTTCCAATCTTGGAAGGAACTCTGGTGTGGGACAGTATCAGATGCTGCCTGTGATAGGCCCTTGGCAATCTGTTTAGAGCTACAATGTGATCCACAGTTTGTAGCTGCCTTTGCTGGGCATGGGTGAATATGGGAAGTACAAAACTATAAATCAAGGCCAACTTACACCATCACCAAGTCCAGGGACATGTCCAGAAAAGGTCCTAGGTACCCTGAAATTTGCTTCTGCTTGCCTTCACCTTTTTGCTGCCTATTAGGCTCAGTCACTAAAGGGCCTCTGGCTGTACTTGAGTTGCATGAGGATGGTTCTCAGTGAATCACCAAGCAGGGTCAAGTGGTGTTCACCAAATTGACACAGGCTAAGTCTTGATGCCAGTGTTGTGTGTCAGGCCTTTCAGCAAATGTCTCGGGGTATAAAAAATCTAATTGCTCAGGTTGCAAGCCAGGCCTCCAGCCTGGTCCATAGGTGGAGGCAGGTGAAAGGCAACCATACATTGATGCTTCTCTCTGTCTCTGCCTCTCTGCCTTTCCCTCTCTCTGGAAGTAGTAAAATAGACTTCTTTTTAAGAAGTCTAATTGCTATCTACCAGTTGCCCACAGACCATTGTGATGTAGCAGGATCTCAGGAATTCAGCAGGGTAAGGCCAGCATTGATTATCAAGCAGAAACAGTTCAAGATTTGACTGTATAAAGGACACTGCACTCATCAGGCCTGCAAGGAAAAAACAACCCCCTTCCTAGAGCCACACAACTCAGTATCTTTTAGAGTCTGCCAGGGGCCAGATCTCAGTAGGGCAGGGTTGTTAGGAGTTGGAAGAGTGGGACTAGAAGATTTCCTGTGAGTAGGATTGCCTGTGAGAAAGAGAGAGGAGTGGCCCTTACACCAGAGCCATGAAACTCAGTCAGGCACCCCTTGAGTCTGCTTGGACCTCTTTACCTATATTTAGGCAGCTGTCTTCCTAGCAGGGTGTGAGCTCTGCAGGGTGGTGTGACATGGAGTCCAGAGGGAGGATCATAGCATTTCCCCAGGCTAATGCTGTAAGGAGGGCAATGCTTCACCCAAGAGAGATGACATCAGTGGTATTGGAGAGTCTCAGCACAGGGATCCTGGTGGCTTTTCTTTCAGCTCTGTCCTCAGAACCACAAATCCAAGTCTCTCCTCACAACTTTAGTCTGCTCTGCCCTCCCTCTGTGGAGCTCAGGGTGAGTGTCTGCAAATGAGATTTTGTGCATTGGCCCTATAAGCAATACCTGTATCTCTAGCAGATTAATGTGTGTTCCTGGTGGACAGAATCCCTCCTGATTTTCACAGACCTTATATGGGTGCCTCTTCCTGGCTCTCATGCTCTGGGTTGGGGAGCCTGGCATGGTATTGGGGCCCCTCACTCCACAAGCAGGGCCAATCCTTTTCATGTCTCTGCCCTTCCTACCTGGCCTCTTTTGTAAACCCTTAGTTATAAGACTTCTGTTCAGCTACTCTTCAGCTGGTTATTTAGGTTGATTATTCTATATTTTAGTTGTCCTGAGGAAATGTGACTGTAACTTCAACCCATTCTGCTGCCATCTTGAATCTCTGTGCAAATTTTTAAAAGGAGAATTAGGAATCTCATTCTTGTCCTAGCTGGTGTGGCTTGTGAAATGAAAGACCACCAGTTCAACTTCCTGTCAGGGCACATGATTGGGTTGTGGGCCAGGTCCCCAGCTGGGGGAGTGCAAGAGGCAACTGATTGATATTTCTCTTGCACATCGATGTTTCTCTCCCTCTCTTTTCTCCCTCCCTTCTTCTCTCTCTGAAAATAAATAAAATGTTTAAAAATAAAATCAATGTTTATTTAATAATCTCACTCTTCCTAAGTTATATTAAGTGAGCATCTATAACATAGCAAATTTTAAAAATAATGTGAAAAACTGTATTATATACTGCAATTTGTGTGAAAATTCATACTGTTTCTGTGCTTTGTATCTATAAAATATTTCAAAAATACAAAATATAGTCATGACACTGTGACAGTTCTTGATTCCAGGGAGGGAAACTGGATTGCTTAGGGACAGTGATAGAAGTCAGACTTTTTACTATATACAATTTTATACTAACTTCAAATTTTGAACTTTGTGTTTGTATTACCTTTCAAAAGAAATACAATTAAAAACTTAAACATGAAAAATTCTATATGTGTAATATATATATATATATATATATATATATATATATAAACATACAAAAATAATAACATCTGGAATGATAGACAACAAACACCAAACCAAACAGGTATTATGATTTAAGAAGGGGAGGTGGGAAGTTAGATGTATTTGTGGATGAACATTTACTTTTTACTTTATGCTGCTTGAATTTGAAAGGATATTTTATAATTACACAAATCAACCACATAAAAAGAAATCTTATGCTAGATAGCTGGGAGTACTGTACCAAGGGAGTACAACTTTTTAACCATTCAGCCATAAATATATGAAAGGCTCACCCCTATAACATCATTATCTTGAGTATTTCTGATGGGTTTAAGTAATAAGGACTCGTATTCACCACCCATGTTCAAGAAAAACACACAATGCAATATACAGATAATATATTATAAAGCTGTACAGTTGAAACACATAATTTTATTAACCAATGTTACCCAAATAAATTTAATAACTCTTTAAAAAAGGGAATAAGACATTACCATGCAAGAACTCAAAATGAAATAGTAAGCTGACCTCCAGTCTTACAATGACCTTTGTGGAGAATGCTAAAATTTCTCATACCAGAAGAACTCTAGGAAGCAAAGTTCATAGAAAGATAAGCAGTGGATAACCACTTTTACAATAATCCGAAAGGTACATCTCACATTTCAAAAATGTGTATATAGTCTTTGGAGCTGTTGAAAGAACTTATGATTTAGAGTCAGAAATCCTCTTTAAAACCTGGCTACATTATAGAGTTAGCTGTGTGAATTTGGGTTATCAGCTACCCCTGTAGTTAATCAACTACTCCCATAGTTAATCAGCCAACCCTATCATATTAATCTCAGAAACATATTAAACAATTAAATGAGATATTATTAGTGCACATTCTAAACTATATAGTGTGCAAAGGCTGTCATTATTTTTCACCATCCACAGTTGCAGAGTTAATGATGATCATTTATAATGGTTTCCTCATATTGTCATAAAGGATAGTTCTTCTTTACTCCTAGAATTGCATGCCAGCTTTTTAAACATGCAACTTCCAGAACATCTCTGGTTCAAACTTTTTCATTATAAATTGTTATTCTCACTGTGTGGGAAAAAGTAAAAACTAATGTTTTGTAGTAATACCTAAAAAATACTTGCTAGTAGAAAAACAAATAGAAATTTGTTGTTGAGCTTTATGTCTTTTTGAATTCCTAGAAATGGGCAAAAAGATAGTGTAAACAATGTTTTATCTTCTTAAATTTCAGTTATCTACCTCATATTCTACCATGCCATCTTTGTGTTCTTTACCTGGACCTACTGGAAGTCTATTTTTACACTCCCTCAACAGCCAAACCAGAAGGTAAGAATACTGGTTACTTCATAAAGGCTAAAAACAGAGGCAAGTAGAAATGCCAAAAATGGGAAAAAAAAAAAAAAAAAAAGGACAAAAGGAGAGCAAATAGGAGCCTATTATAAAAATATGGATCCAGGCTAATCTTTCAAAAGGATTCTTAGTGATAAAAATAAATTAAGCATTTGTGAAATAACCAGGCATGGATATATTTAATACTAGAAAACCACTACCTGCATTGGTGACATAATCAGAGAAACAAGAACCCATTTGGATTTTGAAAACTCATCTAGTTCAATTCTATGAAACTATTATTTTAGAACCCATTGAGACTGTGGAAGACAACTATTAGGAAAAAATTGCAATGATTCAATTGTGCTCCATTGAATCAAAGTGTTTCCTGCAATATGTGGGAAAATTTATCAAATAATTTGTAGTTATATCAGATATTTATAGTTTGTGGCTACTGTAAAACAGGTTTAATTCCAATGTATAAAAAGTTTTTAATCTGGGAAGAGACTTAAACAGCCTACAAACATTAAGGAAAATACTGGTTTAAATTTTACAACTTATGGAATCAAGTTGGTATACAAGAAAAAATTAAATTAAATGCAAAAAAGATAGTAATACAAGAACTGATAAACATAAAAGGTATAAGCTTATAGAAATTAAATAGCAAAGTTTTACAAGTTCTCCTTATAGGTAATTATGTGAAATATAAATGAGTTAAGCTATCCAATTGAAAGGCAGCTATTTACATAATGGATAAACATCATATATTTTTATGCTGTCTACAAATGAGTCACTTTATAACTAAAGACATAATTAGATCAAAGGTGATAGGATGGAAAATGTTATTCCAAGCAAATAGTAACCTAAAGATAGGAACATCTTTATGTGGTATACTAACATCACATAAAAGAGGTTTTGAGCCAAAACCTGTTACAAGATACAAAGAAGAAAAAGGTTGATGCCAGGAAGGTGACAGTAGAAGATACTGGCCTTTGTCCTCTCACAAAAAACAACAGATAGCTACGCATGAGTGAAAATAACTATGGGAGGGTTAAAGAGTACCTGCAGTAACATAGTATAACAAAAATGGAGAACAATCATATAGGAAGGATTTCTGGGAAGATTTATACAATGGAGACATCTTGAGAAGGCCATGAAGAAAGAAACAGGGCAGGTGCTAACAATATCAGCCACACAGCAGGTACTAGTGTAGTCAGCAGTGGTCTGCTTTGTGGAGAACCCTGGCAGCTTTTGCCACCAAGGACCCTAACAGCCCCAACGATAACCACAAATTCCCACAGTTTTAATAGCAGAGGACCTCAGAATGTTTGGTGATATGGACTCCAACAATCTGCACCACAGAGGATACTGGCAGCTTTTGCCAATAGCCATCACTGCCAGAGACTCTCCTCCAAGTGGGATGCTGCTAAGACCTCCTTACAAAATGAAGCCACTGTTGTGCTATCCAGTACTAAGGCTGCTGCCCTCAACCCTATGCTTTCTCTAGACCCCAGAACCATGGCTGCTTTATATGCACCTGCCACCATATGCCAGCATCACAGCCATTCCACCCATGCCCATGATCCAAACCCTGTCTCCATAGCCACTCTGCCTGTATCAGTACCTCAGACACCAGAGCCACTGACAACACATGATGTCCCATGCTGCAGATCCCAAAGACACTATCATTCCATGCACACCTGTGCTCTGGACCCTGGATCTATGGCCACTCTGCAAGTGTTTTGTTTTTTTTTTTAAAGATGTTAAAATTATTTTTAGAGAGAGGGGAAGGGAGGGAGGCAGAGAGGGAGAGAAACGTCAGTGTATGGTTGCCTTTCACCAGTCTCCAGCTACAGAGCTGGCTGGAGACCTGGCTTGCAGTCTAGTTATGTATCCTGATTGGGAATCGAACCAGTGACCTTTGGGTTCACAGGCCTGCACCTATCCACTGAGCCATGAGCCAGGACCTTGCAAGTGTTTACAATGTGGAAACTGGAGTACTGCTGCAATATATCTACCTGTCCTCTAGAACCCACTACCATAGCTTCTCCACAAGTACCCAAGCTTAAGACACCCAACCCACCGCCATATCAGACTCATGTGTATACCATATATAACTGTTCTCTGGACTCTTGCTCCATTACTGCTTTGCAAGAACATGCATCTAAGTGGAATCCATGCCTCAGACCCTAGAACCTTTGTAGCTCTGTGAGGCTGTGCTCTGGAACCCAGTTGTGTGGCTCCTTCCCAAGCACTTTTACCTCATGTTATTACCATCACTACAGTGTGGGTGCATATACCTCAGGCACTGATAGCAACAGTGTCCCAGGCCCCAGAGCCACTATAGGAGCTTCATATATGCCACCAATCCAGAGTCTGGCTCCATGGCCACTCCATGGTTACCCATACATCAAATACCATTGACACAGCCACTGTAAGTGGGTCAAAAGATCTGCTTAGCCATGACTTCCACCATGGGAGATAAAGAGATCAGGAGGATTATGGCAACCTTCACCACTGAAGTCCCCAACAGAGTTCATTGCTGCTGCAGACACATGGATTCTTGGTCACTGAGGACTCTTTTCAGTCTTTACTGATATTAATGACAGCTGATGGAACTTTAAAGAGACTATGATACTGTATCTTCCCTGAAGCTGGAACTGCCTCAGCCCACCCAACTGGCACCCTTGCACCCACACACAGGTGAAGGTATTTCCCACTGAAACCAGTCCATAAAATCTGGAAGAGGTGATTACTCCATCAAGTTGTACCCATGTCAATGAAATGCTTCAAGGAACACAAAAACTCAAAGAAAAATGACACCACCTAAACAATACAGTATCCTAGTATCAACTGCAATTAAAAGGAGGTCTAATGGGGGGAAAAACTCAAAATAGTTGTTTTAAGGAAGCTCAGAAATTGCAAAAGAACAGAGATTCAAAATCAGGAAAATAATACATGAACAAAACAAGATGTTAAACAAAAGATCATAAAAAGGTACCAAACAGAAATTCTGAAACTGGAGAGTACAATGAATAAAATGGAAAACTATAGAGAATATCACTAGCAGGCTTGATCAAGAAGAAGAATGTTCAAACTCAAAGACAGGTTATTTGAAATTACCCAGTTAGGAGAACAAAGATTAAAAATTTTTTAAATAGAATCAAAGAATGAAGATAGCTCAGGAGAACTGTGAGACACCACCAGGGAAAAGAATATATGCATTATGGGAATAAAGGAAGGAGAATGGGGATGAGGCATAAAGTTTATTTAAAGAAATAATAGCTGGAAACTTCCCAAATTTGAGGAGAGATATGGACATCCAGGAACATAAAGTTCTGATGTATCCAAACAGTTTCAAACAAGAGGACTTCATGAGGACACACTATAATCATACTTTCAAAAATCAAAGCCCAAGAGATAATTTTGAAAGCAGTGAGAAAAAAAGACTGGTCATTTACAAGGGAACCACCATAGACTATCAGTGGATTTCTCACCAGATACCTTGCAGGCAAGGACAGAGTGGTATAAATATATGAAAAATACTGGTAGAAAAAACTACCAACAAAGATAGCTTTGCTCAGCAAAGCCATCCTTCAGAAATGAAGGACAGAATCCCACATCCTCCCTGCCTCCCGCCACACACACACACACACACACACACACACACACACACGCACGCACATGATAGAGTTTACCACTGGGAAAACTGCCTTACAAGAAATGTTGAAAGGAGTTCTTTAAGCTGAAATAAGAGGATGCTAACTAGTGACACGAAAACATATAAAAGTTAAGATCTCACTGCTAATGGTTAATACATAGACCAATTTAAAACACTCCAATACTATAAAGGTAGTGGGTAAATCACTTTTAACTCTAGTATAATGGTTAAGAAGACAAAGTAAAAAAAGAAAAAAGGAACTCCTAACCTTTGCAACAACAAAGATGGAACTAGAAAGTATTATGCTTAATGAAATAAGCCAGTCAGTAAAAGACAAATACCATATATTCTCACCCATTACAGGACAATAATGAACAAAATAAACAATAAGCAAAACAGAACCAGATATATGAATACAATGAATAGACCTCCAGTGCACAGGGGGAAGGGGGCGGGGGAGGAGGAGGCAAAGAAGGGGAGCAATATAGACAAGATCCTAGTATGGACATGGACAACAAGTGGGATTGACTTTGGGGGGGAGTGGGTGGGTGGGGAAGGGGACAGAGGGGAGTTAAAAGGGGATGGATATAATACAACAACAATAAAATTAAATTAAAAAAATAAAATAATTTGTTAATGGACCTATAGAAAGAGGTAAATTGTGAAATAAAAAATGTAAAATTGCCCTGGCTGGTGACTCAGTGGATAAGGCACTGAACTGCAAACTCAAAGGTCTGGTTCGATTCCCAATCAGGGCACATAACCAGGTTGCAAGCCAGGTGTCCAGCCAGGTCCCTAGAGTTTCCTATAAAGGGGTTCCTATAAGACTATCAGCTGATTTTTCAAAAGAAACTTTACTGCTAAGAAGGGACTGGCAAGAAGTATTCAAAGTGATGAAAAGCAAGGGCTTACAACCAAGAATACTCTATCCAGAAAAGCTATCATTTATAGTGGAAGGGCAGATAAAGTACTTCCCAGACAAGGTAAAGACTAAAGGAGTTTTTCATGTCAGATATCCTATTCTTCATTTCTGACTAGTTATTTTATGGTTTTTATGTCCTTTTTCATGGTTTTCATGTAGTTTCACTAAGTTTCTTGAGCATCCTAATAGCTCCCCCCCCCCCCCCAGACCTGGTAGATTGCTTGACTCCATTTCATTTAACTCTTTGTCTGCAAATTTCTCTTGTTCTTTCAGTTTTGGCATGTTTGTCTCCCAAGTTTGGCTGCCTTTTTCTGATATTTTTTTCTATGTTCAATGTAGAACTGCTCTGTCTCCCAGTCTTGGTAGGGTGGCCTTATGTATTAGGTATCCTATGGGATCCAGTGAAGCAGTCTCCTTGATTACCTGATCTGGGTGCTCCAGGAATGTCCTTGTGTGGGTTATGTGAACCCCCCTGTTGTAATTGAGCCTTGATTGCTATTGACCTGTTCATGCATGGGTTCAGCCTTCATGCTTGCTACCTGTGAGGATCAACCCTGACCACAGTGTGCCAGCTGCTATGTAGCTGCTGACCATGCTATGTGTAATTCTCTTCGGTAGAGTCTGGTGCCTGCCACATATGCCTTTGAATATGCCTCTTGTGAATCTGATTGGATCCTGCTCTGTTGTTTTTAAGAGCTGGGCACTGAGTGTGTTGGTTCTTGGGAGGAACTGTGGTGCAGTACAGATGCTGTGGTGCAGTGTCAGATGCTGCCTGTGACTGACCCTAGGCATCCTTTTTGGAGCAGTCTTGATGCATCTCCTTCTGTAAATTCTTAGTTATACTAGTTCTGTTCTGCTAGTCTTCGATTGGTTATTCAGGTTGATTGTTCTATATTTTAGTTGTTAATTCCACTTTGGTCCTGCAAGGAGTTGAGTGTAGCTTCCACCTACTCCACTACCATCTTGAATTTCAAAAAAGGTACTTTTTATAACTTACTTCTAGCACTTTTACACCAACTCATGAAATCCGTATTATTGCCTCTATTTTATAGATGAAGAAACTTAGATTGAGAGTGTCTGATTGTCAAAAGTGATTTTTTAAAACTTTATTTGGAAGAGATGAGATTTAAACCCAGAAGGTCTGAACACAGAGCCTTCTCTTTTTCACTTCTGCATACACTTTGGCACAGACAGAAAAAACAACTTTAAGGTTTGTGTGACTTTGGGAAATTGCTGGCATATTTTTTTTGCAAGACTAGCAAAGTGTGGCACAGACATGGCAAGAAGCTCCAAACCAGACTACAAATTTCTTAAATAGTGAGAATTTCCAAATTTCTACTCATCTGCAAGATTAGAATATGCAGATAATATAACACATAGTCTCATCCAGATTTTAGAAAAGTATCACCTATGGAAAATATTTATGTCCTGACTGGTGTGGTTCAGTGGATTGAGTGCCAACCTGTGAACCAAGAGGGTGACGGGTTTGATTCCCAGTCAGGGTATATTAGTCCCTAGTTGGGAGCACGTGAGAAGCAACCACACATTAGTATTTCTTTTCCCCTCTTTCTCCCCCACTTCCCCTCACTCTAAAAATAAATAAATAAATACTCTTTTAAAAAGAGATGGGAAACTTTCTATGAAATCTTTTTTTAAAAGGAAAAGAAAAATAGTTACAACTTAATAACAAGCATAGCTAATCATCGGTATGGTCCCGTCAGCAAGGTGTCGCACATCTGTATGCAACCATTATATTGTGGTATATTGGAGTGGAAAGGGCACAAGTGTTGCAGTAAGGTGAACTAGGTTTGTGAGTTAGTTTTGCATCTTACTAGTTGACTGAGTATAGAAAGACTTAAGTTACTTTATCTAAGTTTTATTTTATTTATAAAACAATACCGCTTAGCACAATTATGAAGCTTGAGATAAAAGCCAGATAAAATAATTGAGATAAATATCCAGAGAAATTATAAGCCAACTAGGTACCTGAGCTTCAAGCAAAGGTAACAAATACTCTCTTCTAATAATTATTGTTATCGTTTTCAATTTTTGTGAACCTTGGAAAACAGTCTTGTTTCTCACTTCTGCTTCCAGTTCCACTTATCCTATACAGACAAGGAACGGTATGAAAATGAAGAGAGACCTGAAGTCCAAAAGCAGATGCTTGTTGATATTGCCAAGAAGCTACCAGTTTACACGAGAACTGGGAATGGAGGTCAGTTCATCCAAAGTCAACTAGAGAGGTGCATTAGGAGAAAGTTTAAGTCATATACATATATCCTCAGGCTAGCCTCTTTTTCCTCCTATTTTCTGAAAAATACTATGGGGTCTTTCTCAACCTTTTATTATTAAAAATTTCAAGCATATGGCCCTGGCATGCAAACCCAAAGGTCACTGGTTCGATTCCCAGTCAGGGCATATAACCAGATTGCAAACTGGGTTGCAAGCCAGGCCTCCAGCCAGGTCAGTAGCTGGAGGCAGGTGAAAGGCAACTATACATTGATGCTTCTTTCCCTTTCTTCCTCCCTCCCTGCCTGTCTCTCTAAAAATAAAGAATAAAATCTTTAAAAAATAGTTTCAAGCATACATCTCAGAAGGGAGAATTATACAATGAACATTTGTATGCCACTACAGTCTACCACTAACATTTTACTATTTTGATTTATCATACATCTGTTCACAAATCCATTCCTCTATCCATCAATAATAAAGCCAATTTATTTTTTAATGCATTTTAAGGTAAATAGCAGATATCAGTACATATCCACCTAAATAATTTAACATGGGGGGGAGGGGCTGAAGTGTACATGTGTGTGGGGAAACATGTACAAATAGTCAGTGTACCATTTAGTGTTTCTGCAGATGCATGCACTTGTGTAACAAAAACTTCTATAAACATAGTTACATCCCATAATGTTCTTTCATGTTTCTTCCCAGTAAATTCCAGTAAACACAACCAATGTCCTAATGTTTTTGCACCACATATTAGTTTTACCTTCTCTAGAATGTTGTATAAATGGATTTATACAGTACTTACCATTTTATCTGCCATATTGTATTCATCATAATGCTTTTGAGACTTATTCACATGATTGTGTATTTCATTCCCTTTATTACTGAGTAATACTTTATTGTGTGAATATATCTTATTTTGTTTATTCATCTGTTTATGTATATTTATGTTTTTTTCTGGTACTTAGAGATTGAGTTAATCTGCTATGATCATTTTTGTACAAGTATTTGTGGAGAGATGTATTCATTTTTCTTGGGTAAACCTCTACTGCTTCACTCACTGTACCCTATTCCCTGGATCCTTGAAGCATTTGTTCGCAGTCCCCATGATACGGAGTGATAGAAGATTTCTCTGAAGAAATGTCATTTGACCTGACACTTGAAAGTAAAAAGGAACTGCGAAATAAAAAAGGAACTCCTACCTTTTGCAACATCATGGATGGAGCTGGAGAATATTAGGCTTAGTGAAATAAGCCAGGCAGTGAAAGACAGATACCATATGATCTCACCTAATACAGGACACTAATGAATGAAATAAACAAACAAACAAAATAGAACTAGAGGCATGGAAACAAGTAAGAGACTGACAGTGGGCAGAGGGTAGGGGGAGAAAGAGGCAAAGAAGGGGAGCAGTTTACTCAATGAACTAGTATAAATGACCCATGGACATGGACAATAGGGTGGGGATTGACTGTGGGAGAGGAGATGGAGAGGTCAGGGGAGAGCAGTGGGGGGAAATGGGATAAATATAATACAACAATTAATTTAAAAAAACAATGAGACAAGAAAAGGGAATAGCATCCAAGTTGGGAGTGAAATAAGTGTCACTTTTTGCAGATGTGACAATTCTTTATATAGAAAACCTTAAAGACTCCACTGTTAGGTTGACGAAGTGGCTAAGAAAGGACCCGGAGCCAGAAAATTCCATGAAAGGTTTTATTAGGAGGGAGACACTGAGATCAAATGGGCTGAGTCCGAACAGACTGCAAACCCAAGGAAAGGAGTAAAGACACTTTTAAGGGGATGGACCAGACTCACAGAGGGGTGAGTCATCCTGCTGGTGGCCCCAGAGTCTAGGGTTTAGGCATTTGTGAAACAACAATGTCCCCTGATTAGGGATGACTGCCAGGTGATTTATGGTCCTTGTTTCTGACAAATGATTCAGGAAGAGGGGGAGAAGCAATGCAGGTCCTCCCCTGCAGCAGCCATGCTTCAGTTGCCTCTGATAATAGGGAACCTTGTGATTGGGTGCATGGCTGGTGACACATTCCTCTTTGTTTCAACACAGTTGGTAGCTCAGTTTCTTCATGATTGCAGGCTATAGTTTCCAAGAACACAGTGGCTACTTAGCACAGCCTATTTTGCAAGTCCCAACTCAGGTGGCAGGATATGGGGCAGGCATCATGGGTCCTCTGGCTCTAATGTCCTGGGCTGTTTTTATTGCTTTTACTAGGGAAAAGGGGTGATGGTCTGGCTTCTGAAGCTGCTTCAGGCTGACATTTAGGGTGTAGAGCTGTCCCTAAGTCATGTCCATGAGTTGGGTCCAGATTTGTGCCTGCTTGGGTTGGTATTGTTGTCAGACTAAGATTGTTTCTACTTGCTTTCAAAATTGTTCCAATCTGGAAGATATAAACTTCATAAGGAGATTAAAGATATATGGTCCAAGCAAAAGAAGCAGAAGTATCATGAAAAGTGGTCCTAGGAAGGATAGCAACCACATCATCTTGGGGAGCCAGGAAGTAAGATCTATTGAGGGGCTTAAGTTTTCGATTTTAGATGCTGGTTCTAGTATGATCTGGATGTATAGTTGGACTTGACCTCACTTGTTTACATAAAAGCAACATTCCTCCATAAGATATAGGCATGTCTCTCCTCTTAAAGCAGTGAGGAGGTCAAGGGCCCTCCAGTTTTGTAGAGCTACCCCTATTCCAGCTACTTCTGGAGTGCAGCTAGTTTCCCCTGTGTTAGTGTTTCAGCTGTGTCTTGGGAAATTTGGTGCTATGCCTAGTGAGGTGTCCCCTGTTGCAACCCTGGGGATTAGCAGGGGTCTCCCTCTTTCAACAAGGTGTCCCAGTCCCCTAAACAAGATTTACTTCTGGGGGTAGGTATCCTAAAGAACATTGCCCAATCCAGTTTGGGGGTAGGGCCCAGTAGGCATGTGATCCACAGATCCAATATATCTCTGAGGGTGGGTGTAATTCTTTAAACAGTGTTGAGTTGTGAGTAGTTATGGTCTGCCTTCTCTTGAGGTGCCACCATTCTATCCCTTAACCTGCTAAAGATGCTATGAGCAGAGGGTGTAGGATGGGGTGAGTCCCGTGTGACTGGAGTTTTTATGTATTCAGTGAAAATTGAGCCCTGATTTTGTCTGAAGTAGAGAGCTACATTTTGGTCTCAGTAAAGAGTGGGGAAGCTCTGGGATTCTATTCTGGTGAGAAGGGGGCCCATTTCTGAAATGGCTTTGTTAGGCCTAAACAAGCAAGACTAACATTTGGGGGTGCATTAGTAAAAACAGCAGGTTGTGGGCTTCAGGCATTAGAGGCAGGCCTGGGTCTGTTCATCATCTATTAGGAATGGGAGGTATTTCATGAGGGGGACACCTGAAGGAATAGAGACGTTATACTGACACTGTTGTGGGTTAATGAAGCCAACTGGGGCTCCTGTGCTCCTCAAACTCTCAATACAGAAGGGATAGGTGGATTTCAGATGATCAATGATATGAGAAAACACCGGGCCCTGGCGAGAATGCCATTCAGAGATGAAGAGCCCTGGCCATAATGCAGTTTTGTACCTATTAACAATGCAGGGGCTTCAAGTATGTGTGTGATTGTTTGTAAGTCTAAGATTATAGGAAATGTTTCCCCATTGGGATGGTGGCTGGGGCTGGACATATCTTCAACTGTGGTCAGAAAGGCAAAACCAGCAAGAGTAATTTAGTTTAAGGGATTGAGCAAAGCAAGCTGCTAAATCAAAGAGGGGTTTAGGCCAATTTGGGCAGATGGATGGAGAAAAGAACAGAAGGAACATGCTAATTAGGGATCCTCAATCTCCATCCATGTTGTAATTTGCTCATAAGAGTAATCCTGGAAATCCCCTTGTAGAAATGAATCCCACAGAAAACTAAGGACGTCCTCCTCAGTTGTAACGGGAGCAGGGCGTTGAGCAAGAAGATCAAGGAAAAGGGAGTAAAAGGTCTCTGGGGTAACCGGTTGCCTGGGAGGGGTTGGTGATGAGGGGAAGTCCATACGCAAGTACTTAGCTCGTTTCATCGTTGTCTCCTGGTATTCTGGTGAGTCAGGGATGGGTGGGCAACAAGACCTGGAAGTGGAAGTGGAGTGAAGGTGTCTTCAGTGTGGTCTTGTCTACAGCAGCGGGTGCCTTCTTGAGCCTAGAAGAGTGGATCCATTAGGAGAGTCTCCAAAACTTTGTGGCCAGAGGGGTAGTGAGTAGGACCTGGTAGGGTCCCATACATTGGGGGCAATGGGGAGGTTAAGGTTTCCCATACTTCTGAGGGTGTTCTGAGAAGGACCCAGTCTCTGGGCTCTAGGGAAATTGGGGCCAGAGAGCCCTCAACTGGTTTGGGGAGAACTTTGTTAGCATGTTTTCTTAAAATGTGTCTGGTCAGGATTAGGGTTGGGAGATAATCTCCAAGTACGGTGAGGGAGCTGGGGAAATTAGTAAACAGGAATGGCTCACCACACATGAGTTCAAAGAGACTAAGGAAGATGGGAGCTTTGAGGGTGGCTTGAATTCTGGGAAAGGCCAGGCCATCTTTAGTTCTAAAGAGATCTTGGTCATTGACATCTTGCAGAAGGGCAGAGGGAGAGAGGTATATTCCTTAAGTCCCATGTAAGTGCCTGTCCAATAAATGAGGTCTGTCTATAAAACCTTGAGGGAGGACTTTCCAGGTTAACTGTTGAGAGCGGCTTGTCTCAGCATCAGTACAGGTAAAAGCAAAGAGCTTTTGGGAATCTGGGTATAGAGGACTAGTAAAGAAGGCATATTTTAAGTCTAAAACTGAATAGTGGGTGGTGGTAAGTGGAACAAGAGAGGGAATAGTGTAAGGATTAGGGACAAGAGGATGTATAGGAATTACGGCCTGGTTGATGATTCATAATTTCTGGACTAGGCAGTAGGACCTGTTGGGTTTATGGATGGGTAGAATGGGAGTGTTTTAAGGGGAGTTGATTGGTTTTAAAAGTCCCACTTGTAGGTGATAGGAAATAGTAAGTTCAATGCCCCTAAGGGTGTATATAGGACTAGGGTATTGAGGTTTAGTTGGATATTAGGTGGGCCCTTGAGTGTGATGGAAATGGGCTGGTGATGAGTTGTGACTACTCGGGTATCTGTGTTCCAGACTTCTGGGTTGAAGATGGTGGGAGGAAATGGAGGGGGAGGATCAGGGTTTAGAGAGGGATCAACCATGGAGAGGAGCAAGATGCCATGAGAGTCCTGAGTGGAGGGAATGACTGTTTTGGCTTTAAACCTGGCAAGAATATTGCTACCCAGAATTGGTGTGGGACAGCAAGGGAGGATTAAAAATGACCGAGTAAAAAGGTGGCCCTATAAGGAGCGAGCCAGTAATAGGGTAGCAGTGGTCTGTGATATAATGCCATTGAGACTAAGGAGTTGACCATAGGCCCAGAGTGTTCAGGAAGAGCAGAATAAGTGGCCTCTGTGTTGATGAAAAAGGAGTTGGCTTACCTGCTGCTGAAAAAGTTACCCGAGGGTCCACCAGACAGATGGGCAGGGGGCCACAGCGATTCCTAGGCACCTTCAGTCTTCTGCCACTAGTCCCGGAAGATCTGGAAGTTCAAAACCAGGCGTGCAATTTAAGTGAGTGACTGATGTCCCTTTGCCTCGAGAGGTCCGGGGACAGTCGGACTTCTAATGGCCCTCCCAATGCACAGCAGACATGGCCCAGGAGGGGCTTGGGGGTTGGGGCATTGTTTAACCCAGTGCCCAGGTTAACTGCACTTAAAACAGGCCCCTGGAGGGGCTTTTCCTTTTTGCCTGGGAGACTCAGGTCTCTTTGAAAACCAAAGCAAGCAGCTGGAAAGGTTGACTACAGGTCTCGGTCTTAGCCGTTTCCCTCCACCTCTCCTGCTGGGCCTTTTCCTCATCTCTGCTATTGAACACCTTAAAGACCAGGTTAACTAACTTGGTTTGGCCTGTCTGAGGTCCTGCCTCGAATTTTTGGTGTTTACAGTAGATGTCTGGGGCCAACTGAGACATAAAATGCATGTGCAGGACTATGGATCCCTCTGGGGAATCAGGGTTCAGGTTGGTAGAGCACTTCCTGCAGTTGGGCCAGGAAGGCTGTTGGTTTTCATCTGCTCCTTGTGAGGTTTCCCTCCGTTTGTCATAGCTGACTGCCTTATGGGCAGCTACCTGAAGTCCCACAGTTAGGCAGGCTATCATATAGTGGAGTAGTCAGCCGGGCTTTCCCTCCTGATAGTCCCAATCAGGCTCTTTGTTGGGGGGATCGCAGGAGCCTCAACAGGACCGTCTGTTGAGAGTGTCGGTGTGAGCCTGGGCTGCCAGCCAAACCCCTTCCTTCTCCTCAGGAGTCAGGCAGGTAGAAAGGATGACATAAAAGTCATGCCAGTAAAGGTCACAGGAGACAGTGAGATATTGAAATTCCTTAACAAACCGGTCAGTAGAGTAGGAACCAAGGTGTTGTTCTATTTGGGAAAGGTCAGAGAGGGAAAAGAAACATTAACCCAAATATCCCTGGAGTCTGCAATCCTTCTAAGAGGAAGGATAGGGTGAGGTTGAGAGAGGGGCTGGGGCTAGGAGAACCTAGTTCTGAGAGGTGAGGGAGAGGGTGAGGAATTATCTGATGTAGATAGAGTCTGGGGAAACTAGCTGATCAGCCCCAGGAGATAACGTGGTGGATGAAAATAGGAAAGAGAAATGAAGAAGAAGCAGTCTTCTAGGGGATGAGAAGGAATTTCAGGAGTCAGAGACAGAGCAGTGGAATCAGTATAGCTGGGTTTGGGAAGGGGAGAGTGAAGGAGGAGGATCTGGCAGTATTACAGAGAAATATCAATCTTTTAGGTTTTAGGTCCATTTCAAGGCTTAAATCTTTGTGGTTATTCAGGAGACACTCAGGGGGTTGTTCTGCAGGGGCTTGGGTTGGCCTGAATTCATATTGGTGAATGTGAGAGGGGTGAGGAGCAATACCTGTCTCCCAGCCTAAGGGTCTCTCAGGGGGCATCCTGTCCTGTGCACTGTCAGAGTCACAACAGAGAAAGAGCAGGGAGGAGAGAGGTGTTCTGTGGTCCTCTCACCCCCAAGGGTCCAAAACCAGGTAGCACCTCTCACCCAGTGCTGGAGTTTCTGGAGTGTTGTCTAGTGACAATTGGAGCAGAGAGAGGGAGAGACCTGAAAGCATGGGGAGAAGGCAAATTCCTTACCATTGTAGAGATCAGCCAGTGTGGATGCAGAGGGCCAGGCGAATGAGTGTCCCTGGGTCTTCCTAGTTTTGGCTTCCAGGCCTCTGAACCTCACAGAGACAGGGTTAGGGGGTTACTCCAGCTCGAGCTTCTGCTGCCCACTGCTCCCCTAGTCACAAGTCTTAGGAAACTGGAAGGAATGTCCTGGGTTTCTGGTCTCAGGTTTCCACCCTAAAATGTTAGGTTGCTGAGCTGGCTAAGAAAGAACGCAGAAAAGGTGAAATAAGGGTTTTATTAGGAGGGAAACAATGCAGTCAAACAAGCTCAATCTACACAGATAGCGGCTCCAAGGGAAGGAACAGAAGCATTTTTTCGGAGCCTGGACCAGACCCCTAGGCGATTGAGTCATCCTTCTGATCAGCTCAAGCCCGGGGTATAGGTGTTTTCAAAACAACAGTGACCTCTGATAAGGGATGGCTGCTGGGTGATTTATTGCCCTCGTTTCTGAGAAATGATTCAGGAAGAGAGAAAGGGGTAATGCAGGTATAACTAGTTCTCAGCAGGACTCCAGCAGCCATGCCTCAGTTGCCTCTGATATTAAGGAACCTTGTGACTGGATGCATGGCTGGTACCCATCCCCTTTTTGTTCAGGTGGTGGTTGAGGTCCTGCATGACTACAGACTGTAGTTTCCAAGAACACAGTGACCACTGACCATAGCCTGTTTTGCAAGTCCTGACTTAGGT
Organism: Noctilio leporinus; assembly: GCA_004026585.1. NCBI lineage: Eukaryota > Metazoa > Chordata > Mammalia > Chiroptera > Noctilionidae > Noctilio > Noctilio leporinus. The sequence continues at coordinate 184,207 of PVIW01001623.1, read as the reverse complement.
GGAAGGTTATGGGATAGGCAACATTGGGTCTCTAGCCCTAATATCTACAACAGAACTATTAAAAACAAAAAGTACAGTAAAGTTGCAGGATACAAAATTAATGCACAAAAATCCACTGCATTTCTATATGATAGCCATGAAATTTCAACAACAGCAACAACAACAAAAAAGAAATGAAAATAACAATTCCCTTTGTAATTGCAACAAAAAAGAACAAAATACCTAGGAATAAGCTCAACAAAGGATGTGAAGGACCTATATACTAAAAACGACAAAGCATTATTAAAAGGGATTGAAAAAGATACAATGAAATGGAAAGATATTACCTGTTCATGGATTAGAAGACTCAACATAGTTAAAATGTCCATATTACTTAAAGTAATATAATACAATTCCCATTAAAATAGACACACAGTTCAATGGAACACAATTAAGAACCCAGAAATAAACCCACATGTATATGGGCAAATAATTTTTGACAAAAGAGCCAAAAACATACCATGGAGAAAAGAAAGCCTCTTCAGTAAATGGTTCTGGGAAAATTGGAGAGCCACTTATGCAAAAGAATGAAATGACTACAGTTTGTCCCCATGTACAAAAATTAATTCAAAATGGATCAAAGGACTAAGTATAACATCAGAAATAATAAATTATATAGAAGAAAACAATACAACAACAAAATTAAATTTTAAAAAATGGAAAAAGGTTGCCCTGGCTGGTGGCACAGTGGATAAGGTGCCGGCCTGCGAACCCAAAGGTCCCAGGTTTGATTCCCCAGCCAGGGCACATAACCAGGTTGCAAACCAGGTCTCCAGCCAGGTCCTTAGCTGGAGGCAGGTGAAAGGCAACCATACATTGACAAAAAAAAAAAAAAAAAAGGAAAAAGGAAAAATAAAACATAGGTACTATGTTATGGACCTTTGTCATACAGCAGATTTTATAGATTTGATCTCAAAGGCAAGGGAAGTAAAGGCAAAAATAAATGAACAGGACTATATCAAACCAAAAACCTTCTATACAGCAAAAGAAACCAACAACAAAACAAAGGCAACCAACAAGAGGTTACTAGTCAAAATATGTAAAGAACTCATACAACTCAACACCAAACAAAACAATTAGAAAATGGTCAAAGGAGCTGAATGTGCAAATTGGTAGTTACAAAATAGTCATGGGGATGTAAAGTACAGCATAGGGAATATAGTCAATTATATTGTAATAGCTATGCATGGTTTTAGATGGGTACTAAAATTATCAGGGTGATCACATTGTAAGATATATAATTACTATGTTGTATACCTGAAAATAATATAATATTGCATGTCAACTGTAATTAAAAGATTTTTAAAAATTAAAACATTAAATGCTTTTCATGTAATGGAAATAAAGTAAGAAAGAAAAATGGGAGGGAAGTAGAAATGATTTTTCAGATCAGACTTATAGAGTAAAGAGAACCCTAAACTATGGGTTTGGCAAACAATATTGGTCACAATCTGCCACTCACTCACCATGTGACCTTCTGTAATTCACTTGGTTTGACCCAGGTCTTTTATCTGTAAAATGATCACATGATGTAATCGTTCTAGAATGTCTCTTCTATTCCCTGAATTGTTATTCTAAGAGTCAATGTATTTACCATGCTTTAGGAATTTTATCTACCTCATAGAATAAAGCCTCTGAAGACAGAACATAAAACATGAATCCTAGTTTTCAGATAGGAGAGTTGAAGTAAACAGAAGCTAAATGATTTTTTCAAGAGTACTCAGCTGACAGTATGGTTTTAAAAATAATATAAAATCTTATGATGATGTATGTTATCTAATCCTAAGATAGGAAAACTTGCCCCTTACCTTCATCCCCAAAAAGTGCTTTCAAGATTTATACAACAAAACATGCTCCTTCTTTCTCTCTTAAGTACGCCTGAATCTTTCTATACTCTCTTCTTTTCCCTCTCGCCTGCCCCCTCCTCTCTGGAGCACGCCCACAACTTTCCTGTCTTCTTCCCCCAGGCGTGTTATGTTTGCTCGCTGGGGCACTCTCTCTCTCTCTCTCTCTCTCTCTCTCTCAGGGCCCTCTTTTGCCTCTGAAACTTGTTTTGTGAGCAGCCCAGCTGGCTCACTTTTTCTACCTCTGTGAATTTCTAAATAAACTATTGCTCATATCTGAAAAAACAAAGATTGATACAACAGGAAAACATGCCACAATTCTCTTATGCCATCTGTTTTTTACTTGATAACTTGAATTTGACTACCTCTAATCAGTGTATAGCAGATAGACTAGGAAGATACATGGTATCACAATGAGCCCTAATACATTGCTAATCACCTTATTTTTCCTATAGCTGTAAGATTCTGTGACCGGTGCCATTTGATCAAGCCAGATCGCTGCCACCACTGCTCTGTCTGTGCTATGTAAGTGACAGTCATATTTCCCCTGGACTGAGCTTGGCCACTGATGGCTGCCTAGACAACAATGTGACTGATCTTAAGATGTAACCATTCCTAAATAAGAACATTTCCTATCAATCATAACGAGTACATGTCAAACAGCCTCACAGGGGTATTATTCAAACTATTCTAAGAATAGGAAGGAAAAATCAAACCCCATTTTAAAAATAAACATTTTATTTTAGAATAGTTTTAGATTAATAGAATTATTGTAAATATAGTTTTCATGTACCCCACATCTTACATTATTATGAGAAATTTGTTAGAATAAATGAACAAATATTTAAACATTATTTTTGATGGAAATCTATACTCCGGTGAGAACTTGAGTTCAATTATGAGGTACTGCTTCCTTTCCATAGACCTACTTATCACACTCTATTTTGTTCCTTTTTCAGGTGCGTATTAAAAATGGACCATCACTGTCCTTGGTAAGTCCCTTTGATTTAATTCTTTACTCTTAAAAGGTCACAGTTGCTCCATAGACCTCCTTTACTAAGCATAGTTGTCACATGCCTGTTTCTGCTAGTCACTGGACTTTTTATTTGTGGAAGGAACAGGGGGCTTAACACTTTAAAACAAGAAGAAATATACCACCAAAGGCATGGTTGTGAGTTCTTGTGGTCACAAAGTTAATGGTCTCTTGGTCCATTAGCTTTAGTAATTAGGCATAGTAATAAAATATTATAGCACAAATAGTTCTTCTCTTTGACACTACTTAATCAGTTCTCAGTTGTGTTGTTATTATTGCTATTGTCTTTGCTGTCTTGACATTTGAAATACTCTGGATTGTGAACTTCAATGATTGTTCAATTTTTTTCTCTCTGATCTGGAGGACCAGTCTGAAATAATCTAAATATAAACAGAACATGGCACACTGTACTAATATAGCTGCTAAGATTTGAATAGGTCTTCAGCATACAAGATCTAGATTTGCTGGGGTGTGTCAGGAACCAGTTCAGAATGATTAGAACGGCCAAGTGTCTGTGTACCTGTAAATGAAAGGAGTAACAAGTGAGGCATGAACTTGATTTTGCAATCTATGCCTCCTAAGGGACTTAATTTCTGTTAAGTTCCTGCATATCTATCACATAATGAAACATCAGGAGCAACATACTTTCATTGCTTAATTCACTTATGTATCAGTGTGCTCTCAATGAATAGGTCCTGATTTCAAATTAGTTTCTCTCTCTCTTTTTTTTTTAGGGTTAATAATTGCATTGGATTTTCCAACTATAAATTCTTCCTTCAGTTCTTAGCTTATTCTGTTCTCTACTGCCTATACATTGCTACAACGGTCTTCAGCTATTTCATCAAATACTGGAGAGTAAGTTTAAAAATCCTGAAGCTACCCGCCCCCCCAAAAAAAAACCTCAAACAAACACACACCTACTCTATTCTGTGACATTGTTCACTTTATATTTTTTTACATTTTTAGATAGCTAGTGCCGAAGTAACCGAAAGGGAAGGCACCAAAAGCAAGTTTCCCATGTTGAATATTCTGAGATTCAGGAGATTCAAAGATTCCCATTGAACAAGTTTCTGTCATATATGAGTATCTTTTTAAGGCCTTCAGCAACCTAAGCTTTTGACGCTCACTGGTTCTTTACAATGTACTTTTCTAGCCATGTTTTTAAAATTCACGTCTTACCAATTATAGATTTGACAAATGTTGAAACAAATTATACATCCTTAGTTTTTTTACCCAAAAGTGGGTAACAAAGTACTCCCACATTGTTAGAAAACAATTTCTAACTCCTTATTCAAAGGAGAGTTGCAAAATTCCTGCTGGAAAGAAAGATACATTGACTCATCTTCACATATGATCAAAATGAAATGAGGGATCTTATTTGAACTTTGTATAACAATGCTGGAGTTCTAATACTGGCTCAGTTACCTGTTCTACTGGCTCATTGCCAAAATCAAATAAAAACATAAAGCACTCCACTTTTCAAAATATTCTAATAATTATAATGAAATTTAAAAACATCCTAGTTTCATCTTTCTTCTACTTGAATATATGTATCATATTCCATCTATTTCCAAAAGAATTGATGGCAGATTTTTAATTTACACGTGTATACAGGATCTGGCAGAGATATAGTAAAATGTTTTGTTTTATGCCAATAGGCTCCAGAATTTATTACCTCCACACAACTCTAGTGTAATTACAAAGACATCATAAACCTTCCATGAAGAGAATTGTCCAAACTGAACCCGAATAACAAAAGACAGATGTAGGCAGAGCCACTAGTTATTATTTTAGGAACTGCAGCAGAACCTGTGTAACAGGAATATCTCACACCAGGTAGAGAGATAGAGCAGCAGGGAAAGAACATGAACCCTGTGACCGAATATGGATTATAATAAACTGGAGGAAAAAAAGGGAGAAAAGCAAGGCAGTGAGAACCTAAGTGGTTGAGAATATTTAAATTGTTAAATAGTGATTCATTTCCTACTAATACAGAAAATATAGTATAGAAAATTATAGTGATACGTGCTTTCCATTCTCCCATCCACTTAGTTAGTTGATTCAGATATTTAATAACTTTAAGAATCAGGAATGATATAATGGATATCAAAATCTAACTCGGAGATACAAAAGTATAAGCAGAAATGAAATTTTCTCATTAATTTTGTATTTTCCCCAAATACAAAATGCTTCACCATCTTGGCGTTTTTTCATTGGCCCTTTTCCACAGCACAGGATTGCTTATCTATTTCTCATGTCTATAACATGTTTGGCATTTTATTCACACACTGAGCTACTACCCTGAAAGTAAATAAAATCAACTGCATCTAATTCAGCAGAGAACATGTCAGCCTTAGTCTTCACTATAGATTTTACTTGGCCCTTAACACAGTAAGCTACTGTTTTAAGAACTACTCTATGCTCTCACAAGAGTAAACAACACATTTTGCCTTTGGCATTCCTAGTCAGCCAATAATCGAATACCAAAATGCCAGCCAGGTGCCATATGCTTCTTTTTTACTCTTGAAAGATAACAGTTGGATATGAATCAATCACCAGAAATATGTCAATATATTCACAAGCAATATCAGGGGTGAGCATAGCCTTGTTCCTTCCTGTGCCCTTATTTCTTCTCCACAATATACTAGCTTATGCCTGACAGATGAGAGAGAGGCAAAGAAACATGTCTTGGCTTGCCTTCATAACATAAAGGAGATTGACAGCTCAGGGAAATTCTTCTGTGCGGTTTTTCCAGCCCAAGAGCACTTTGGTGCTATTTAGAGATTTTTTTTTTTTTTCAGTATAAACTTGTTCTCTCTTAAAACAAAAAGTAAACACTGCTATTTATTTTAAAAAGCTATTGTATCAAGGAAACTAGCTGTGCTCATAAGGACAGCAACATTCATTTGTATGGTACTTTACCATTGTCAAAGCACTTTTATATCTATTATCTCATTTTTAACCTCACCACAGCCTGTGACGTAAACAAAGCAGGAATTGTAACTCTCATTTAAAGATCATAAAACTGAGGCTTATGGTAGTTCAGTGACATGCTCAGGAGCACTCAGCTTGGAAGTTTCAAAGTCAGGATTTGAATTTGACTCTAAGCCCAGTGATCTTACTGCCCACGATGGTCCTGCTATGGAGAAACTCTAGCTTCAGTTCTGGACCATGAGTCTCCTCACAGAGGCTATAAATTATTTTAGAACTAACATAATTGGTATTATTTCACCAGTATTTCTGAACTGTTCCTGGTAGTTATTGCTTTGAATAGTGTAGCTTGGTTATCTCCTGAGAAGGTAATTTTGAGCATAGGATCATCATCCTCTTCTAACAAAAAAAAGTTAAATATTAAGTATTTTATCAAGGGACAACAGAGTAGATATGATTTGGCAAATAGAAGAGAGTCCTGTAAGAGTAATTGAGGGAGGACCTTGGCTAGTGTGGCTCAGTGGATAGGCTCTGGCCTGCAAACCCAAAGAGCACTGGTTCAATTCCCAGTCAGGGCACATACCCAGGTTGCAAGCCAGGTCTCCAGCCAGGTCTGTAGCTGGAGGCAGGTGAAAGGCAGCCATACATTGATGTTTCTCTCCCTTTCTTCCTCCCTCTCTGCCCTTCTCTCTGAAAATAATTTTTAAAATTAAAAAAAAAAGTAATTAGGGGAGAAAAAGACTTCCAGATCAGCTATCCAGGGTGTGAACTGACTTTATATCATTCCCTCTTGGGTAATAATTTTCTATTGTCCATTTCAACATAAAAAGTAAATATTAAAATAAATGTGAGTTTTAAAAGCTTTCAAAACCACACTGAAAGAGTAGAGTTGTGAAATAAAAACCTATCCAGGCAAAAACAACTACAAAATGATATATGGATTTTTTCCTAAACAAATTCAAAATAAAACAAACAAAAAAAACAATTATATTCTGTTTGAGTGCTTAGGCCAAGAGGTATTATTTTAAAAGGGAGCTTCAGAGAAAAGTTCCTGAAGGTTGAAGTCCTTGAGGCAGCTATTTTCTGGGGTGCAAATCTCATATAATTTCATCCAAACCACCCCTCAGATGGAAACATCTCACTGGCTTAATTCTGCTTATCTTTGTTCTTCAAACACACACACTCTAGAAGATTCTAAGTATTCCGTTATAGCAAAATGAATAAAAATCTCCTCTAAGAGAAGAAAAAAATATCTATAGTACACAAATTTGCCAAGTGTTTTCCAGCCTTAACTTTCTCCTTCCAAGCTAAAGTAGAACCAGATCTTAATGTAAGGTCCACTTCAAGAATCACCTTTAACTGCATTGCTCAAGAACACTTGGAAATATTTGAGAATAATTCATCACACCAAAATAATGATCAACACAGGAAAGGAGGGAATAAAGAAAAGTCATTCTCACAACTGCTCACTCCAAAATTGAAATTTTTTCTAATATTCTCTTCAGAAAACAAAATGTTACATGTCGTGCATGCTATAGAACTTTAGAAAATTGATTTTGGTTTGGATTGCATATTTTAAAACTGGTGCCACACAGAGCACCAGATGGCTCTGAGGGAAGAAGGGGTGAGGGCTGAATGGAGGTGAGCAAAGAGGGAAAATGGGGGCATCTATAAGTGTAAATAATAAAAATAAAGTTAAAAAACTTTAGCTATGTACTTTTAAATTAGCCTGTCAAGTACTGCTTGATTTTACTGTCTAAACAGTAATTTTACAGGACTTAATATATCTGAATATTGTACTTCAGCTACTAAAAAAAAAACTACACAGAATTGGTAGTAACTTTATAATAAGGTCATAGCTCATAGAAAGAACATTTTAAAATTCTACCTATGTATTTTAACTTCCTACATGTATCACCATGACATTTTCAATACACGTATGTGTCCAAGGAAACATGACATATAAAGTATTCCGGAATAATACATCTTGAGATAAAAGGGTGAGCCATATAATTTCTAAATTACCTCTAACTAATGATTCACAATTTGGGAACTGAATGGAGAACAAGTCTTAAGACATGCATACCAATTATAGACTGAATATACCCTTTTCACATTACTTTTTTCTAATGGGTACATTAAAGATTCCATTTTACACTGAAATGCACTTAAGCAAGAATCCATTTTATTTATTTATTTTTAGAGAGAGGGGTAGGGAGAGAGACAGAGAGGGAGAGAGACATCGATGTATGGTTGCCTTTCACCTGCCTCCAGCTACAGACCTGGCTGGAGACCTGGCTGGAGACCTGGCTTGCAACCTGGTTATGTGCCCTGGCTGAGGAATCGAACCAGTGACCTTTGGGTTTGCAGGCTGGCACCTTATCCACTGTGCCACCAACCAGGGCAAGAATCCATTTTAGACTGTACAGTCATCAACAGAAAGAACTGTTTTGTAAGAACTTTACAAAATCTATTGTTTAAATTACAGCTAGACATTTTAAATATATGAAAATTGCTAATCAATATAGAAAAGCTAGTCAAGCCTCACCACTTTAACCTTTTGTTTCTGTTTACTGTTTCTTTTCTAGGGGGAATTGCCCAGTGTTCGCTCCAAGTTCCATGTCTTTTTTCTCCTCTTTGTGGCCTGCATGTTTTTTGTCAGCCTTGTGATTCTCTTTGGTTACCATTGTTGGCTTGTCAGCAGAAACAAAACCACTTTAGGTAAGACTGGATATTAAGACTAGCAAAAAACATATGTACATCACAGTGACCTGTGGATTGTTTCCAAGGAAGGGAAAAACTTCCAGTGAAGCATTTTAGCTCCAAACTGAGACAAATGTAAACACATTTACCAAACTGGAGAGCCATGATGAATGAAGCTTATGTAGTGAAGAGAGCATTAGTGAATGAAACCTCATTCAAATCCAGACATAACCATCAGTCTTTATAGTTCATATGGCATAATAGCTCTCCAGGTTTACAGCTTTAAAATTTTCTAAAAAGTGTTCACATGAGGAAATGAAGGAAAGAATCAGTACAGAAGGAAATTCCTCAAGGAGGAGGTAAAGGTCAATAAAGATAGAAGAACCTAATTTATTGAGCACATCCAAAAATAGAGTCCTGAGAAAGAATCCAACAAATCATTGAATATTTACAAACACCAAGGAATTGTGTGCAGACTGGGAATGAGATAAAACACATTCAGCACCTGAGTCTCTGGAGAATGAGTACAAGAAACAAACATTTTTTTCTGTCCCTTCATACTCTGGGCTATTATTTGGAGAACTATAGTTCTGATGGATTCCAGTGCAGCAATGTTTTCATCTATAGTGAAAGAAATATTTCCATTGTATGCAAATTAATGCATGAGGAGTGAGCATAAAGTGTCAAAATGTTGACTGTTTAGCTAAAATAGATTTGAGGAAAGTTTAATACAAAAGCCACTATACTTTTAAACTCATTTACTAATAACACTAACATGTAAGAAAGCATTTGCATTCATTTTCTAAACCAAATCTATATGTAGCACTTAGCTGTTAGGGTGGTAGATTCAGATGCAAATAGAAAAGTACTAAAAAGTTCATGATAAAAGAGTCTGAAAACGAAGAGCAAATAGGAAATGGCCAAATACAGCCAGAGTCCATCAGTGAAAGCATTTGCTTAATAGAATAAATATGTGCTGAAATATAATGTGCAATAACATGATCCAGTTCCTCATAGTGTTTAAGGTGATTATAGTTTACCCATTTTCTTACACTGCAGGCCTCAGTGTGACCATCTTCATTTCTGAAATGATTCAAAACCAAATCAATATTATTGTCATCTCTTTACATGTAAAGATGGAGACTATTCAGTTGTTGTCAGCTAGATTCAAATACAATGCTGTTAAATTTATTCTGTTGCTCCTTACATACAGCACTACAAAATATTTTCTATGCCCATGGCTGGTTAATTATTTCCTCCATCATATTTTTTTCCTGCCATTTTAAAAAAAGAGAATACCAATTCTTTGTATTTAATAACAAACTTACTTTGTATTAAGAAGTTAAAATGGTTTTTTCTAAGTCATTTAGTGGTCACTAAGAATGAAGGGTCAATGCTACGACAGCAAAAAGGTATCATAGAACCAAGTCGCATGCATGGAGAACTGTTAAACCATGATGGTCCTGAAATTTATTCCTTTATTGCTTTCTTCCTCTTTTCTTCAACTTCTCTACCCTGTCCCAAGAGGCCTTCTGTACTCCAGTGTTTACAAGTGGCCCAAAGAAAAATGGGTTCAACCTTGGCTTCATCAAAAATATCCAGCAGGTTTTTGGAGACAACAAGAAGTTCTGGTTAATACCTATTGGGTCCAGGTAGGTAATTATTACCACTGAAAGAAGTTGATGTTGGACCATACCCTGAAGTATCTAATTCAGTTTTGATTATAAAGTACAGCTGGTATCAGTGCAATGTAAAGCTTTATTCCCTAAGTTTTTCATTTCTAACTTAGCAAAGATAAATCAGGAAGTAAAGGTATAATAAAACAGACATTCTTGTAAACTATTACCACTCTTTTATAAATGAATTTGGTAACATGTATTTTTAAACTCATAAGAATATACAGGTCAACAATTCCATTTCTGAGAACCTATTATAAAGACAAAAACAAACTAGGCATAAAAATGTTTATCACAGCATTATTTCCAGCCAATAATTAGGATACAACCTTAAGTCTGAAAATGTGGGAATATATATTTATATATTTTTAAAGTTAATATATGTATTTATAAATATATTAAAATATATATAATAACATATTTTAATTTAATATATATTAAATTAAAAAGTGACAAGTAATAATTATGAAGATTATGTCACAATAAGGGGAATGCTTATATTTTAAGTGAAAAAATGTACAATTCAAAATGATATATAATATCATTTCAGTGAGATGTGGTACACTTGTGTTAATTTGAAAGCAACCTGGAGAGCTAAAAACACAGTTTTATTTTTTAATTTATTATAGAACACTATAATATTTATTTAAAGATGATACTTTTAAAATTAATCAGTAAAATAAAAAAATAAAAGATATGCAAAAATAGGACTTCCAGTCAAGGTAGAACAGTAAGTAAATGCTGTGCTCTCCTTCATGGGTCTTTGATGCCATGATCACATCAAAATTATAAGTAATTATAAAATAATCATCCTGGAAAACCATCTGAACAGAAGGTGAATGGAACTCCTATAACTAAGCATATAAAGAAGAAGCCACATCAAGACTGGTAGGAGGTGTGGATACTAGAAATGAGCTGGTCCCACACCCATGTGTCATGGTAAAGAATTGGGAGAGAGGGTTATACAGCTGCAAGGTTCCCACCTGAGGAGCAGGAGGTCTCAGCCGCACACTGCATATGCCAGCTCAGTACACCAGTGCTGAGGAGAGGAGTCACTACTACATCTGACTGTGAAAATCAGTGTGAATTCTGTTCGGGTGAGATTGTGGGATATAATTGGGATCATCATCAGTAAATGACATTTATGAAGCATTTTATGCACACATAAGATGTTTTTGTTTGTAAGCAGCTCTTTCACTTGTTTCTCATAATGCCCAGTCATCTGATGTAGGCGAACAAGATAGAGAAATTGAAATCAATACAGCAACTAAATGATGACATTGTAAGATTCTATTCAACTATGGCTCTAGCCAATAAGCTAAATGGTTTAAATGTTGCTAATCCTCTTTCTTATTTCTACTAGGGTTATTACCTTACCAAAAATCTATGTCAGTTGCAAGAGCTCACTGTCTTCCTTTTCCCACCAGCCCTGGTGATGGACATTCCTTCCCTCTGAGGTCTATGAATGAGTCACAGAATCCACTGCTAGCAAATGAAGAGGCCTGGGAAGACAATGATGATCATAACCGAGGTAAGAAGGCTCAAAGGGAAGGAATTCTTTTCTCCACCAAGAACTCTAAGCACTAATAAAGAGTGTATTAATATAACCAATGTAATGCAGTGAGCAAAGTATGTCCAGAAAGATTATATAACATGTCAACTTCATAAGTTCCTTTTGAATGGACAAGGAAAAGTATGGGCAGATTTGTTTAGCAAATATGAGTGACTTAGGTAGGGTGAGGTGGCCACTTTGGAGGTTCATTACCAGCTTTGTGATACCATAATTAATAACTAATCAGATAAATCAGAAAATATAATAAACAGGGCTATGCATTTTTGCAAACTCATTGTTCTTTGCTTGGGTTAATTCAATCAGTGGGCAATAGCTTACCTTTTTGTACCCTGATTCATTCACACTGGTTGTATTTTCTGTAAAATCTCATTTCCATTCTCTTTTAGAATGGTTTAAATACATGCAAAGATAAAAGATAGCAAGGCTACACATGAATGCAGTCTACTTTTCTAAAAGGCAGAGGAGCAAAGGAAAAACAAGGAAGCAGAATTTTGCCCTTACTCCTTTCTCCCACCAGATTATTGGGTCATCTTGAAATGTTTTTGTGAAGAGCTGAAAGTTCTTATGCCATGTACCTTCATTGCCACCCATTCTTTATCTCTGTGTAATTCTGTGCTTATTACTGTGTTGCCAGCATTTGTTTATGTTGCTAATAATGGGCTTCAGAGGGTAATTTTTAGTGGCTGATCCCAATAATACAGTAACTGACAGAAATTTTGAGTAATAACTTGAGGCCCACTAAGGTGGGAAGCAGAGCTTGGAAACCAGCCTTTCTAAATATCCACCCAGTTAGATGTTTTAGGCTCAGATTCTGTACCTGGAAGTCCAGTTTTAGAATGAGTTATGTTAATGAGACTAAGGAAGGCAAAACAATCCCAAATCCATAATTACAAAAGGAAAGAGTTCTTGCCCAAACCAAAGACGTTGTAACAGAAGAAACTCCCTTACTTTCTCATGCTAACTCTATTGAAAAACTATGTTTTGATTTCCTTCTTTCAACTATCAATCTTTTTTTAAAAGATTTTATTTATTATTTTTAGAGAGAAGGGCAGGGAAGGAGGAAGTAAAAGGAGAGAGACATCAATGTATGGTTGCCTTTCACCTGCCTCCAGCTATGGATCTGGCTGGAGCCCTGGCTCCTGTTATGTTGCCCTGGCTGGGAATCAAACCAGTGACATTTGGGTTCTCAGGCCAGCACCTTATCCACTGTGCCATCAGCCAGGGCTACGTGGGTTTTTTTTTTTAAAGTCCATTGAAACAGATTCCACAATCCTCCTTTATCAGCCATTGCAGTATCTAACAAATTTAACTATTAGAGAACTGTACTTTTCTCTAATACAAGTTTGTATGCTTCACTTTTTGTACAGTTGATTCTGTTACCTTTTTTTCAGGTGTACAATTCTATAATACATCGTCTTTATATTGTATTGTTTGCTTGCCACCCCAAGTCCAGTCTCCTTCCATCATCATATTTCTCCCCTGTACCCTCTTCTACTTCCCCCCACCCCTTTTCCCTGTGGTAATCACCATGCCGTTGCCTTTGTCTATGAGGTGTTTTGGGGTTTTTTTTGCTTAATCCCTTCAACTTTTTCACCCAGCCCTGCAAGCACCTCTCCCCTCTGACAGCTGTCAGCCTGTTCTCTACGACTCTGTTTCTATTTTGTTAGTTTATTTTTTTATTAGATTTCACATACAAATGACATGATATGGTATTTGGCTTTTTCCGAATGGCTTATTTCACTTAGTATAATGCTCTCCAGGTCCATCCATGTTGTTGCAAAGGGTAAGATTTCCTTCTTTTTTATGGCCAAGTAGCATTCCATTGTGTAAATGTACCACAGCCTTTTTATCCATTTATGTAGTGAAAGACACTTGGGTTGCTTTCAAATCTCTAAATTATAAAAACAAAAATTTGCTTTTGTTTGCTAATACAACCTTTAGGGTTAATGATAACCAGGGCTTGGAAGACTTAATCTCATTCTTGTCAAATGCTGGACACTTATCAAGAAAAATATTGACTTCACATTCTAGAATATTGTGGGCCTTAAATATACCCTACCTTCCTACTCCTTTGAGCAAAACACAAAACTCTTTTTTGTTTGAGACTATTAGTAACAGCTCAAGGTAGAAGATGTTTCTGATTTATTTTCAATTTGGTATTTTCTGCTGCCATGATAAATAATACATTAAAAAAAAAATAAGAGACCTCCCGTCAACATGGAGGTGTAGGTAAACACTCACGTATTTGCACAACCACAGCAAAAACTATAACTAAACTACAAAATAACTATCACTCAGAAATGTCAGAAAATTGAGTGAATTAAAGAAGTCATATTCATTCAGATGGGTAGGAGGGGTGGAGATGCAGAGATGTGGTGATGAGGAATGGATGGTCCCACACCCACATGAGATAGATAAAAATCAGGAGGGCTATCTCAGGAGCAAGCGATCCCAATCCCACACAAGACCACCCAGTCCAGGAATCCAATGCCAGGAAGATAAGTCTCCATAACTTCTGGCTGTAAAAAACAGTGGGCATTGGGACAGTAGAAGAAACTGCAGGACTCTCAGGAGCCTCTTCTTAAAGGGCCTGCAATGGTCTTAGGACTTACACAAACTCATTCTTTCTGGGCTCCAGCACAGGGGCAGCAGCTGGAAGGGCACCAGTGGCATATGGGGGTAAACTGAAGTATCTGGCATCAGGGAAAGTGCTGGGGGAAAGCTTCCTCCTGAATAAAACTCTAGAGGCCAGTCAGTGGCCATTGTCCCTTTTCTGAGCCCTCCCTCACACAGAGCCACAGAGCATCGTACCATATCTGAGACTCTGTCAACCTAGTTCACAGGAGTTACTCAATCTTGATGATTATCTAAGGCTCCATCCCATCTGACTTATGGGTGCGCTTTTCTACATTAGGCCACACTATTGAGACAGGGCATCAAATCAATCCTACCTAAGATGCAGAAACAAACACAGGGAGGCTACCAAAATGAGGAGAGAAAGAAAAATGGCCCAAATAAAAGAACAGAACAAAACTCCAGAAAAAGATCTAAACAAAATGGAGTTAAGCAATCTATCAGATGCAGAATTTAGAACACTGGCTATTAGGATGTTCAAGAAACTCATGGGGTACTTCAATAGCACACACACAAAAAGACCTAAGCAGAAATAAAAGTCATACTAAGTGAAATAAAGGAAGATGTACTAGGAATCAACTAAGAATCAAATCAATAATTGGGACACAAGGAAGAAAACTTTTTTTTGATCAGAACAGCAAGAAAAAAAAAGAACTTAAAAAAATGAAGATAGGACTAGGAGCCTCTGGGACAACTTCAAACATACCAACATTTGAATCATGGGATGCCAGAAGGAGAAGAGAAAGAGCAAGAAATTGAAAACTTATTTGAAAAAAAAATAATGAAAGAGCCCTGGCTGGTGTGGCTTAGTGGATTGAGCATCAGCCTGCAAACCAAGAGGTCACCAGTTCAGTTCCCAGTCAAGGCACATGCCTGGGTTGTGGGCCTAATCCTTAGTTGGGGGCATGTGAGAGGCAACCAATTGATGTTTCTGTCCCTCTTTCTCCCTTCCTTCCCCTCTATAAACAAACAAATAAATAAATAATTTGTTACAAATCAAAGTAAGTACTTTAAAAAAATAGTGAAAGGAAACTTCCCTAATTTGATCAAGGATATTGACATGCAACTCCAGGAAGCACAGGGAGTCCCAAACAAGATGTTTGAACCCAAAGAGGACCATACCAAGACACATAATAATTAAAAGACCAAAGGTTAAATATAAAGAGAGACTCTGAAAAGCAGCAAGAGAAAAGGAGATAGTCACCTACGAAGGGGTTCCTATAAGATTATCAGCTGATTTCTCAAAAATACCTTTGCAGTCAAGAAGGGACTGGCAAGAAGTATTCAACGTGATGAAAAGCAAGGACCTACAACCTAAATTACTCTATCCAGCAAAACTATCATTTAGAATAGAAGGGCAGATAAAGTGCTTCCCAGACAAGGTAAAGCTAAAGGAGTTCATCAACACCAAGCCCTTATATGAAATGTTAAAGAGACTTATTTAAGAAAAAGAAAATCAAAACTATGAGCATTAAAATGGCAACAAATTCATAAGTATCAACAATTGAATCTAAAAAACTAAGCAAACAAGCAGAATAGAAACACAATCATAGATATGGAGATCATTTGGATGGTTACTAGTGGGAGGAGGAAGGGGGAGTATGGGAGAAAAGGTGCAGGGATTAAAAAGTACAAATTGGTAGGTACAGAACAGGAAGGGGAACATTAAGAACAGTATAGGAAATGAAGGAGCCAAAGAATTTATATGCATGAGCCATGGACATGAACTATGAGGGTGAATGCCAGAGTGAGTGGAGGGTACTAGATGGAGGGGTGCAAAGGGGGAAAATTGTGACTGTAACAGCATAATCAATACAATATATTAAAAAGTAAAATTAAAAAGCTGAACTAATAAAAAAAGTAACAAGAAATAAACTAGTATTTATTAAAGCTATAACATAGTACTCATAGGGAGACTTATGCATTATTGTCTCTGAATTCAAGTGTTTTGCATTTACTTGGGGAGATAAAGCACGTACATGAAAAGTTGCATAACAAAACACAGTATAAGATATGTTTTTGATTAAATAAATAGGACCATAAAGTTTGCGCTAGAAGAAATAAAAAGTGATTTTTTAAGAGCTGGGCTGGTCAGGAAAGCCTTTACAGAGGAAGTGGAATTTGAGCCTTAAATATTATATAAGATTTGGACTGTTGAAAAGGAATGAAGAGGGAGAAGGTACAAGGAAAGTCATGACCCCAAGCTAAATGATGAAAAAAGTAATCTGGCTCTAACAAAAAGTTTGGTTCATAAGGGACTGGATGGGAACTCCTTGAGGTCAGAAATCTTATCACCTTCATGTCATTATTCTCTGCATTCCTAGCAAAATAAGGTCCCAAATAGATAGTGTTTGATTCCAAGGGTACCACTAACATTTGTTGAATAACCTATATACCAGGTGATCTACAGGCATTGCCACATTTAAGAAATATAATTACTTTGTGAGTTGTAAATATTAAATAATGTATGGTAGATAAATTCTTACTGTGTCACCCAGAAACAACAGAACACAGAGGGAAGTCCAACAAACGGGCTTTGCTAGATTTTTCCCTGTCTGCCACATTTAATTCATATAGGCTAAGGTTCCCTTCTGGAAGCAGTTAATGATACAATGAGATATCAATTTTACAAAGATTACTCAGATATTAGTGTGCAGAATGGCTTGAAATTTGGAGATACAAGAACCAGAAAGAGCAACAGATAGTTGGGCGTGTGTCACAATGGCTTCATGAGCAGTGGTAACACTAGAAATGTAGAGAGAGGATAAAAGCCAGAAGATATTTTAAATAACTGTAAATAGCCCCAGTGACTAGAGAGATCTGGGAGACATTTCTATACAGGAAGATGGTAAATCCGTGAGAGGTGTAGAAGATAAGTGAGAGAATAAGGCTAGGAAAGTACATGCAATGTAAGATTTGGAATCACCTAAGCAATGTTGACAGACCTTCACGTGGACAAGGAAATGAATGGAGAAAAAGAAAGTCACAGGGTAAAGATAGAATCTTAGACGACTCTTGTAATTCAGAGAAGAGCATCACAAAAACACTGCAAATGACAGAGTATCCCCTTATTTTACAGATGAGAAATCTGAGGTTAAAGAGGTTGAGTGACTTATGTAAGGTCATGAAGCCCTTGCAATTCAACCTAAAATCTTCCAGATTCCACATGTGTTCATTTCCCTACTCTTCCCAATCTCCTAGAAAGAAGTTTACATATACTGTTATGGTCACTTCCCAAGTATCAACGGTTTATGTGGGAACATAAGATTTTAGGAGACAGGATATGTAGGACAAGACAAGAAGACAACCAGAACTGAAAGCACACACTGAGACCTTAAATGGCATCATTCTTGGTTGAAATGGACATGTATCGAATAATGATGATATCATTGCAGCATAGGCAGCAAAAGCAGGTGAGGGTTGGCAAAGAGGTTAAGTGAATATGGTAGAAGAAGGTAAATTAACTTCCTAAATTCTGTATTTGTATTTGAATTGTGCAGAGCATGACTTTTTGAAGAATCTGCAGTTTTTCAATTTAGCTCTCCCCAGGTGATGACTCTACCTTAATCTTCCCTGGGACTGAAACCATGAAAGAAGGTGATAATTGGTTTTTTCAGCTCAGGCTTGAATGTCTGCAAGCCTGATTTTAATTTCAAATAATTTCTGGAAGGAAGGGTCCTGTTCCAAAAGGGTGTGTGAATTGCAGAGGTAAAGAATAAAAGAGGGGGAATGGGTGGGTGGGGAGGGGGACAGAGGGGAGCAAAAAAGGGGATGGATGTAATGCAACAACAATAAAATTAAAAAACAAGAGTAAAAGAAACCCATCTAGCAGAATACTAAATGCCAGTTTCTGAAATGGTGCATTGCCCATCCATATCCACAAAACTTTGAGACAGCCAACTACCAGCAACAAGTATAGCAAGGCAAAATAGTCCATTGCATTTTCAGAATTGACTTTTATACTTGATCAGTATCACACCATTGTCCATGTCCATGGGTCATTCATACATGTTCTTTCTCTTTTCACCATTGTCCTCCTCCCTCCTGCATCACTGTAAGTCTGTCCCTTGTTTCCATGCCTCTGGTTCTATTTCAATTGTTAGTTTATTTCGTTCATTAGATTCCTCTTATAGGTAATATCACGTGGTATTTGTCTTTCACTGAGTGGCTTATTTCACTTAGCATAATACTCTTCCATTCCAATCATGCAGCCTGCAAAAGGTAGGGATTCCTTCATTCTTTTTGCTGTGTAGTATTCCATTGTGTAAATGTACCAAAAATTTTTGATCCATTCATCCACTGATGGGCACTTAGGCTGTTTCCAGCACCTGGCTCTTGTAAATAGTGCTGGTATGAACATTGGGGTGCATAAGTTCTTTTGAATTGGTGATTTGGAATTCTTAGGGTATATTCCCAGCAGTGGAATCAATGGGTCAAAAGGCAGTTACATGTTTAGTTTTTTTTGAGAAAACTCTGTATTGTTTTCCATAGTGGCTGCACCAGCCTGCATTCCCACCAGAAGTGCACTAGGTCCCCTTTTCCCCACACCCCTGCTAGCACTTGCTTTTGTTGATTTATTAATGATGCCCATTCTGACCAGTTAATCACCTTCACTTTTCAACGTTACAGATTATCCAGAAGGTTCATCGTCTCTTGTGGTGGAAACAGAAACGTAGCAGTTTTCACATTTCCTGCATTTCTAAGACAGGTTGGTATCCTGAGGGAAGCATGTAGTGTGAACCTGGACTGCTAAGGGGTAATTTTGGGAGGTACTAGGAAAGGAGTAAGTTCTCACCCTGGTGAACAAGATGTTAAATTCTTCACTCTTGTATTATTCCCACGAGTGGAAATTCTAGACATAATTCCCCTGTTTAATGTACTGAAAAAGATAACTTTATTTTCTGTTAACTCATACTAGTCGCTTACACTAAAAGACCCCCAGATTATCCAAAACAGCCAAACACCCCATTCAGGTTATGTGCTTTCATACTATGAATTATAAATCTTGTTCTTGTGCATTTTAGGCCTCTAACTGATATAGGTCATGAATAGGTTCTTCTTTTACTTAATTTTTTGTTGTTGACACTATTGCAAATGTCCCCACCCACCTGCTTCTGTCTGCTTCTGCCTGCCTCTACCCAGCCCCAGCACCTCCTTTCCCTCTGGCCACCACCACTCTCTTGTCTGTGTCTGCGGGTGATGCATATATGGCCTTTGACCAATTCCTTCACCTTCTTTCATCTAAGCTCCCCCATCACTACTTACCCTCTGACAACTGTCAGTCTGTTCCATGAATCCATGCCTTTGTCTCTGTTTTGTTCATCAGTTCATTTGGCTCATTAGAATCCAGGTCCTTTTTGCCTGAGTTCATTATGTCAGTTAACAACCTACTCTTACCTACTTACAGGCAAAAGCACCATCCTACACTCCAATTCTCCCAAAATGTTACTAATTTGTTTAGCAGTGTCAGGTAGCCTTACACATGAGATTTTCTTTGGTCTGGTGAAAACCTAAACTGCCTTCTCTTTGCAACATTTGTAGGTAAATAACCCAGTGTAATTCAGTATTAGACATTTTTATTTTAGTGATAGAAATACCACTGAATTCAGCCCTGGCTGGTAGCACAGTGGATAAGGCACCGGCCTGCAAACCCAAAGGTCACAGGTTCTATTCCTCAGCCAGGGCACATAACAAGGTTGCAAACCATGTCTCCAGTCAGGTCTGTGGCTGGAGGCAGGTGAAAAGCAACCATACATTGATGTCTTTCTACCTCTCTGCCTGTCTCTCTTCCCCTCTTTCTAAAAATAATGAAATAAAATCTTAAAAAAAAAGAAAGAAATACCACTGAATTCAAAGCTCTGATCTGCTAAGCCTTCCAATTTTATTCCCATGAAAAATTTAGACATTGTTCAGAAGCCTATTAATCTGTTTATGGGCTTTTGGGTCTTCACTTTTTTCCTTTATAAAACCCTGCTGGGTGCCACTATAGCTACTGTATAAGATCTTGTATTTGCCAGCTACTTTGCTATTGTACTTGATGTAGGTTATCTCATTTAACCCTCACAGCAACTCTGTGAGGTGCATATTATTATTTCTATTTTACTTATGAGAAAACTGAAGTCCACAGAGGTTAAATCACCTATCCAGCTAGTCAGTGGATAAACTAAAATTGCAATCCAGGTGTGTCTGACCTCAGAGCATGCTCTTAGCACTATGGAAAAACATTTAAAAATATGACTTCACCCTGGCTGGTGGCACAGTGGATAAGGCACTGGCCTGTGAACCCAAAGGTCGCTGGTTCAATTCCCAGCCAGGGCGCATAACCAGGTTACAAGTCAAGTCTCCAGCCAGGTTCATGGCTGGAGGCAGGTGAAAGGCAACCATACATTGATGCTTCTCACCCTCTCTGCCTCTCCCCTTTCCTCTCTCTCTCTGGAAGTAAGAAACATAAAATCTTTATAAATAAGTAAATAAATACATGACTTCAACTATTTACCAGTACCTTCACTTATAATCATGATATTTAAGTAAGATTACTTATATGGTACCATTTGGATTTCAGTTATCCATGGTATGTACCACTCACATTTTCTTATTTTTGCATTTTACTATTGGATATTCAATGAAGCACTAGTACTTTGACATGTTAACAGATGTTAAAGGGGAATGAAGTTCTCCATTGAAGTAAATTTAGGGAACCCTGTATAAGCAAAATTAGAGAGTTGTCTTTACCATGTGGATTCTCAAGTCTCTGATTTATACAAGTGAGTTTTGTGACTCTCCAAAAGGAGGATGTAGCAGCCCTCTGGACCTATTTGACTGAACTTATTTTATTTTGTGCAGATCATGGAACCTTATCTTTAGTGTAGTACTTATCAAGACTTGCAATATACTAAGGAACTTTGCCAATTCCCAAAAGTGGAATAAATCTTGCCAGACTTATATTACCATATCTCTCCTTTTGCAGACCACCTTGAGTGAATGTTAAATCATAAAATATATTTTGATATGATTTCCTTGATAAGGAAAATTGCTTTTAAGCATTGCTTTTCCCAAGGAATTCTGTTAAAATAAGTTAAAGGATTGATTTTGTGGAAAGAGTGGGAGAATCATTTCAAAACTTATCAATGTAAGAATTTTTAATGTATATAGGTAATTACTATAGTGATGTTTATAAAGGCTCCAAGAAGAAAACAACCTAAATGTCCATCAATAAAATAATAGTTGAATAAGTTATATATGTCTATGTCCAAACTATTAGATACTTTATATGTATTTTCTTTTATTTTTAAAAGTTAAAAAGTTAAACTATGAAAAATAAAGTGAATATCCATCTATTTACAACTTAGAATTAATAAATGCAAACATATTTTTTACTTTTCCTCCAATTTTTGTATATAAAAATGATTGCCTTCATTTTTGCACAAAAAGCTGTGATTACAGATGATATTTTCTTCAAAATGAAAATACAAACTTGGAGAAACATTTGTAAAACAAGTAAAACAAAATTTAACATCCTTAATTTACAAAGATCTTGGAACTCAGTTATAAAAAAGAAAAACACAATAGTTAGAAAATGGGCAAATGTACAATTGACAAAATAAAAGTTAAAAGGAAAAATAAACATAAAATTTGTTCAACTTCACTAGAAAGCAATACAAATTCAAATTAGCCCCAAAATAAATTTTTGTCTAGAAAGCAGCCAATTTGTATAAATTAGATTACCTCGTGTTGGCAAGGATGTGTGGAAAACAGGTGCTTTTTACATTTTGTTTGACCTTAGTGGATTGCATTGGTTAATAATATTATTTCAGTTTCAAGGTTATAATTCTATATAATCTGTATATTGTATAATGTATTCACCACCTAAATTTACTACTTATCCCCCGTTTACCCCTCCCACCTCCCTACCTCCCTTCCCTCTGTTAATCACCATACTGATGTCTGTATTTATGAGGGTTCTTTTTCGCTTAATCCCTTCACCTATTTCACCGAGTCCCCCAACTCCCCCTTCAACAGCTGTCAGTTCTCTGTATCAATGAATCTATTTCTATTTTGTTTATTTATTTTATTCATTAGATTCCACATATAAGTGAAATCCTATCATATTTGTCTTTCGCTGACTTGGCTTATTTCACTTAGAATAATACTCTCCAGGTCCATCCATGCAGTTGCAAAAGGTAAAATTTTCTTCTTTTCTATGGCTGAGTAGTATTCCATTGTGTAAATATACCACAGATTTTTTTATGCACTCATCTACTGAAAGCATTTGGGCTGCTTTCAAATCTTGGCTATTGTGAATAGAACTACAATGAACATAGGAGTGCATATATTCATTTGAATCAGGGTCTGAGTTTCTTTGGATATATTTCCAGAAGTGGAATTACTGGGTCATAAGACAGTTACATTGACAATTTTCTGAAGAAAATTCATACTGGTTTACACAGTGGCTGCACCAATCTGCATTCCCACCAACAGTGCGGAATGGTTCCCCTTTCTCCACATCCTTGCCAGCACTTGTTTGATTTATTGATGATGGCCATTCTGACAGGTGTGAGATATTATCTCATTGTAGTTTGAATTTGTATCTCTCTGATGTTGAGCACCGTTTCATAAATCTATTGGCCATCTCTATGTCCTTTTTGAAGAAGTGACTATTCAGATCCTTTGCCCAAAAGCTAATTATTGAGAAGCAGGGGTTGGTGCAAGGGAAGTCAGTCTATTTAAGAGCCAGCACCCTGAGAAGGGGGAAGACTAATGTCACAAAGACCATTTTAATATCTCAGGGCAGGCAGGGGTTTTTATGAGCCAGGAAGGGGAAGGAAGAACAAAGGAAACTAGTGGGAGGAAGGTTCTTCATCGAAAGTGCAATGTGTGACTCAGCACAATGTGCTCCAATAATCATCTCGGAGCCAATCAAGCATTGGTCTGGTTTTTGTCATCCTGGTTTTATGGTCAAAGGTGAGCAAATGTCCTGGAGCCAAAATGCCTGAAAGCAAAAGTCTACTTCTTTTTAGGTAAGCTCCCAGAATCCTTTAAGAAAACAAGCAGTTTATTCATAGCTACCTCTAAATTTACAAGTCATTATTTACAGAAACAATTTTAAGAGAATAGTGGTGTGGGTTACACCAGGTCTTAGGTTTGCTGACAATGTGGTCTTTATCCCGACAAGAAGGGTGAGGAAAGGCGAGCTCTCAGAGGTTGGGTGAAGCTGGTCAGGCTCTGTTGCTGTTTCTCTGTCTGAAATGCCAATTGCCAGACACTCGTGGCCACACCTCTGTGCTTCCTCTCTGCCCAGGTCACTGGGCTCAACAGCAGTTTGTACTGCCCACTCCTGCAAGAATGCTCTCTAAATCTGTTTGCTCCTACTGGCTGAAGGGAGTGCCATTCCACAACCTGATTTCTCCCCTCTCCAGGCTGAGTCCCACAGTGAGTGCTGGGCTGCAGGGCTGTGTCTGTGGCTCATCTCTGTTTTTCTCCCTTCCTACCTCCCCAGTTCACTCCCACTTGCCCACCTTTAGATGTTTCAATGAGTGGATCTGTCAGATGTGTTTGTGCATTGAGCAGGAATCCTTTGTTGAATTATAGCTGTTCAAATTGTTGAAACTTCAAGGGGAGTGACCAAAGGAACCTCTCATGCTGCCATTCCTCTGACTTAGAATCCATTTTTAAAGTACATTAAACACATAATAGAAAAGATTAAAAGTATGAATAACATTAAAATCACCCATAATCTACTAATGAAAGGTTACTTAACATTTGCATGTATCCCTTCCAATTTTTTCTATGAATATATATTTTAAACATTGAAATCTTACTATATTCAGTTTTGAGTTCTGCTTTTGTAAACTGATGCCAAAAATAATTTCCCATTGTATCAAGGTATTGTTGCCTACTTAACCAATTCACTGCTGTCCAACATTAAGACTTTATCTAATTTTCATGATCATGAATAAGGATATCAATAATATCATTAGACATAAGTTTTTTCTCTAATCAATAATCATTTTCTTAGGATAAAATTCTAGAGGCAAAATCAGTGGTATAAACTTTGTAATGACTCAATATATATGCCAACTTATTTTCCAAAAAGCTGATACTAATAATAGCTATCTGAGTGCCTACTATATGCCAGATATTGTTTGAGATAGATTTTATTTTGCCTAGTTTACAGATGAAGAAACCAAAGTCTATTGATATTATTTGTCCAGAGTCAGAGAGATAACAAGTAGCAAAGCTAGAATTCAAATTCAGAATGCTCGGTTTAAAAGCTCATGTTATTTCCATGTGAATTTTAAAATATAAATTGTTTTGAATGATATTTACAGGAGAAAATGTGGGAAATACAAGTAGAAAGTAGAGAAAATTAAAATTACCGTCGGAGGAAGGGGGTTTGGGGGAGCGGGGAAGCAGAGACAAGGAAGGGGAGCAGTTTAGACAAGAACCTAGTATAAAGGAACCGTGGACATGGACAACAGGTGGGATTGACTTTGGGGGGAATGGGTGGGTGAGGAGGGGGGCAGAGGGGAGCAAAAAGGGGATGGATATAATACAACAACAATAAAATTTTTAAAAATTACCCACAAATCCACTAAATTGACAACAATTTAGTGTATTTCCTCAGGCTTTTGCTCCAGATACAATTCCTAGGTTAAAAATAACTAAAATATTGCATATATGTTTGCATTCTGCTTTTATTACTTAAAATTTTTAATGCTAACCCATATCTTTGTAGACATAATGTTAACAGTGGCACATCATTGTCAATGGATATTACCATGTACATATTTAAGTTGTTCAACTCACCTGTGAATTTCTTCTTTTTATTCCCAGGACCCTCTATCTCCCATGAAGCTTACAGAGTTCAATGTTGGGAACCATTTAATCTTCAAAATAAGTCACCATGGCAGATTGAAAGCTTCACTATAAGAAAGCATTTTATCAAATATTTGCTGTGAAGATAGGTATTTCAGAACTTTACAGTTCATTTAATTTACTGACTGAATTCATCAATCTAGTGGCAGTTAATACCATCCAGTCTTCCTCTCTTTCCTTCTCTCCACCGCCACCTCAATCTGTGAAAACGTAAATGCATATAAATCTTTCTCGGGGCTATTTTCCTTCTTCTTATAAGGTAAATCAGAATTCAAAACACTTTTTTGGAGTCTTTAACTCTCCTGAAAGTCTATCAACGATATCTATAGGGTGTTTGTTGTATTGAGGGGAATCAGACTGCAGACACATTTGCTGCTTGTGTGCATATGCATTTACAAGCACGCGTCTGTGTAGGACATTTGCACAAAATTCTGCTATGGTAGTGTGAAAATCAAGTTACAAAATCTGAGGTTTCTAGTCAATCTTTTCCCTCTAAATAGCAGTTTAAATATATGCTGAGCTGTGAACACCATTTCTATATCAGATACCTAAAATTCAAGAGAGATTTGACACACTGTGATCAGGATTCTCAAATTAGGAACTGAACAACAATGTAAATGTAAAACCTGATTTCTGTCATAGATGCGTGGTGTTGCTGAAAGTACCATAGCTAATAGGGAAGATCAGATCCAATTTCTACTTAATTCAAGATAACAATTAGTGTTTTACAGACTTTTAATGACAGCCTGTGGTAAAATTCTCTAATTACTTGTATTCTATTTTTTTATTATTACCTAGCTTCATTTGAGCCTTTATGAGTTATTGTTATGATGAAAGAAAAACTTTAAGCCTAAGTGATGAACCATTAATTTTTTTAGGAGGCTTAGTGGTGATGTTCAGGTTTAATTACAATACTATTTATCAGGATAAAATTTTACAGTGGAAGTTAGCCTAATGGATAACACTTGCAGCAAGTGTTAATGTATAGATAGTGATAATCTAATAGTAATGACAATCCTTTTTCTTTGTTTTTCTTTCTTTCTTTCTTTCTTTTTTTAGTTTCAGTGGTATCTTAGCCATTAAGATAGTTTACATTCATTTTCCATTAACTTATAATCACCCATTCTTTTAGTCCTAGTACCTAAGTTAATAAGTATGGACACTAATGCTGCTTCTTTATAATAATAATAATACCTAAGAGTATTGATTTGTATTTCTCAGGCAGTGCTCTAGTGCCCAGCTCTTACAGAGATCAGTGAGTGTTACTGGCACCTTACAGATATCAAGGAGTTGAGCTCCTGGAGGAATGTTAGGTTGACTAAATTATTTTTTCTAAAACCTTATTGAGTAGCAAGAATTGCCTGCCACAATCTACTCAGTGTTCAGGCTCCAGTGGAGCTGAGAAAGTGAGCAATTCAACTACTTAAAGCAACAAGAGACCTATTTATTTGGATTCTCTATGTAATTTTGGTCAAAATAAGAATTTTATAAATTAAATTGATTGTGGCCAGCATATCATTTGAGAGAATACTAGACATGACTAAATATATCAGGGCCAGGGACTGTTTCTCAAGCTCAGATGCTAAGAAGCAGCCTAGAAGACTATGCATGCTGGATTTCACAACGAAATTTTATATGTTCACATGGGAAGAGTTTTCTGCTTCTTCTCTCCCTCCAAAACATTGTCTTGTTTAGGTTTCTCTTGAAAGCTTATTTGGCCATCCACATGGTCTTATGATAGACAAGACTTGTCTTCCATTCATATAGAAATGTACCTTTAAAGGTAGGCCTATTACTCCATAGCCAGTGGGCCTCAAATCAAGCCTTTCCCTTTTCCATGTATCATCTTCTGCCAAGGGTTTAGGCAGATAGCTGCTAACTATAATTTAAAGTCAGAAAGGAAGCAAGAACTTCTTTAATGCATCAAATCTACCAGTACTCATAGAAACCAGGTCATAACACTCAGGAAAGGTACAATGCAAAGCTGACAGATTTATAGTCTTCAAAAGGCCAAATAAATCAGTGTTTTTACTGGGGGCTTAGTGAAATAAAGAAACCTTATTCCTGTCTCAGCACCTTGATCTCACCAGTTTATAGACTGATAATTTTCATAGATTATTGAGTATTGACTACTGTACATAAGCATTCCTCCAAGTGGTTTACTATTGAAAAGACAGAGAGATTTGTTTGATAATTAGCATATCCTGATTTGGCTCCTTTGCCTGCTTTTCCTCACAGCCCTGTCCAGTAACCTTTGTGGGATCTCATTCCCCAATCTTGGTACCCATTCTTCCCATTTGCAACATGAAGACACTCATTAGGATCCCACAGCTGAAAGGTGCTATGTAATCTTTAGTGCTCTTATATGTGTCGTTGCAGGACTAGAATGAAGAGTTTAACCATAATAGTATTTCTAAGTAAACCAACATTCTCCATTCTTCCATTTTCTCATTGCTGATTTGTTCTTTCAGAGATTAGAGTACTTTATTAATGTTTTCCATTAATTCCAACAATGCCCTTGGAAATAGAGTAGAAATTATTTCCCTATGGTACAGGTAGAAAAATTAAGGGCAACATAAATGAAGTGCCCTCCAAAGGCACGTAGCTGTCTGGAGCAAAACCATATCCAGTGCACTGTTAGAGTGACTTGGTGTTCTCAGCACTGCAATTTCCATGGAGCAGCTTAGAGCATTGAGAGCAATTAGGCCAAGATCACACTTCAGAAGAGTCCTACTTTGTCGAAAACCTGAAAGTATGCATTTTATACAACTCTTATTCTTTATGTGATATAAATGTAATATGTGCCTCTTTACCCCACTGGCCCCATGTGACACATATATTTCATACCACATGGCATCAGCCAGTGTCATGATCTCCTCTGGAAACCCATAGAGCTGAATCTCAGGGCTGACTTTGTCAGTGAAATTAATGTGCTTCCCCATGTTTATGCCAAATTGCACAAAATGTAGACATTGCAGTTAGTGGAGATTTAAGCACAAGCCTAGCAGGTATGTTTTAAGAATATTGAACACACGTTATTTTAAAGTGCACCTGAAATTTAACATGACCCAAATTCATAGGACTGGAACAGTAATGCAGAGCCAATCCCTTTCACTTCTCATCACACATATATATCTACATACATGTGTACACATACATGCACACACACTGCCTCCAAAATGGGCTGCCTGGTGATGAGGAGCAAATACTTTAAAGGAAAAAGTCTGTGTCCTCTCCTTCTAGAAAAATGTCGAACAGTCACTGCAAATGATAAACATTCCATTTATACATTCTAAAACCTCTGCTCTCAGTTGGTTCAAAAGACATGTTCTATGTTTCTTTCAGTCATAGAAGGCATCTAACAAGATTCTTCGACCCTTCCACAAGTTCCATGTTATTAGAAAATTCATAAGGTTTCCAATCAGTAGAAAGTGTTCTATTAAGTACGGTACGTCTACATTTCTTTAACTGTAGCTGTAATGTACCATATTAAATTGTAATCTTTTGCATGCAGGTGTTATGTAATATAATAATGAATGGGTGGCTCCTAATAGCATGCAACCCATGAATGTTTACTTTTCCAAATGAGTAGGGCTGTGTTCCACAGAATGTTCAAAATTATTAATGTGTTCTTTGTAGAAGCCTGGGATATAGCCATCAGCATAATGAGTTAAAACGGGCAATGAATGTACTATATCAGGAAATAGCATCTAAATAGGTGTTAAAGGAAAGGAAACTAACAATAAGATGCATTCAAGGAATAATTGCTGTCACTGTGCTGGCTATGTCAGCAAAGAGACACAGCAAAAATCCAGTACTGGGTCTTGGTAATATGTGAAATGTATTGGAGAACCAGAGAAAGAAAGGTATTGGGAACCTCAGCAATTAAGCTCAAATTGCCAATTTGCTATAAGTTCTTTTTCCCTCCAATCTGTTCAAAGTGATTATATGTAAGTATTCTTAAAACCTTGTGTCTTGCTACATAGATACCCACAAATGCTGGCCAGCCTTATCTTCCTATCTCCTTTATTAAAAGTATATGCATAAAATTGTTGTTTTCTTTTACATATTATGGTTTTGATAAACAATGTTGGCAAAGCCTAAAATTTCAGACCACTTTGATAGAAGTTTCTGTACATTTCATTTCACTGTATTATAGTAGAATTTATTAACTCCCAAGTTCATTGTTATGTTTGGTGTGTAGACTCCTCTATAACTTCTCATCTTCTGAGCATATCCCCCATCCGGTGCTCAATATTTCTCTTATGATCCAACATGGGTATGAGTTGGGAAATTAGTAGCAATGGCTTTTAGACAGAAAACTAGACTAGTCTAATGGTACTTAAGCATGGTCAGTTTCTGCTCAGCCTCACATATCTTTTGCTGTTACCTCTGTTACTGTGATAAGTAAAAAGAAAAAGAAAGAACTTATGTACCTAAGGGTGATATGAACTCCAGTTCACATTTTTTGTACAATTAAGACTAAGTTTATTATTTTTCAGATGTATACCACCTGAAAAAAGAATACACTGATTCTGAAGGGGAAAAAAACAGTGTTCCAATTGCTCTTAAATTATGCAGTATCCTTAGAGAAATATTTGAAGAGACCTTCATTAAGTAAGCCCCAAAGAAAGTTCTGAATAGATGCAATATTTGCACAAAAAAGTACTTATCAGAAAGAATAAAGAATAGCCCCATCAATTAGCCAACAAGAAGGCAAAAACCATTGAAAAATGCACATCATTAGAAGCTGAAGTTTGGAAGTCATTGTTGACTGTGAATAAATAATAATAGAGAACTTGAATCACTTCAGAGGAACAACCCAAAGAGCTCAGGCTTAACACAAAACCAGAAAGAAATCTTTTATTTCACTTAAATTCATTAAAAAAAATTACTTTGTCCTAGGTGAATACCTCAAACATCTCTGCTGAAAATCCCATTTCATTTATCCCAATGCATCACCCACAAACAGCTTGAATTTGCATCACAAACAACTTGAATTTGCATCACAAACACAATGTAAAAAATCAAAATACTACAAACAAAGAACAACTAATTTTGTTGTAGATAAAAAAAAAAGGCATAAAAGAGGTGACCTGTATACAAGAATCTTATCTGAGTAAAGGTTCCTAAGGAAATTCAAGATATAGATGTTTAAAAGGAAACTATACATATGAATATAAAGGTATACAAACAATGGTTTCTATAGGAATGTATAAGCATATTGATGTGCATTTCTACATTTTATAAACAAGATTTTTACATTGTCTCACCATATACAGGGACATTGAAAAAGTAGTCAGTTTCTTCTTGAATATTAAAATATTCATTCTCACAGAGTAGCACAATGTTTTAATGTTTATTTAGACAGACTTCTAACTACAGAGGTGGAAAATATATGATAGTAATATTTTAAGCAAACTTTTAAATTAGTATTTGAATATATTTATGGTTTTGAAAGAAACTTTCCTTATAAATCTTAACTGACATAGTCAAAATAATTCTGCTAATTAGAACAGTATCAGATCCAGGTGCTGACAATGTTGGTAAATTCCAAAATAAACCTGGCTGTTATATTTCAATGCCATTTGCAACAACATAGATGGACCCAGAAGGTATGCTATGCAAAATAAGTCAGATAGACATAAATTTCACTTATATGTGGAATTTTAAAAATTGAAACAAATTAAGAAAAACAAACTTAGAAACAAATAACAAACTGATGGTTTCCAGGAGGGAAGAGGTGGGTGAAAAAGGTAATGGGGGATATAGCCAATAATAGTGTGATACCTTTGCATGGTGACAGATGGTTACTAGACTTAGTATGGTGCTCACATCTTAAGAGAGAGATGTTGAATCACTGTGTTGTACATCTGTAACTAATATATTTTATGTCAATTGTACTTAAATAAGCAAACAACAACCACCAAAAATGAATTCCAATGAAAATAAAATACAATTCACTGTACAGAGAAAGCAAAAGCTTTGTTCTTCCAGAAGCCACTGTAGTCACCCTGTACACATGTGCACTCATGGGAAACGATGATGGCCTTATTTAACATGTGTGTCCTGGTAAATATGATTTTTGTAGTTTTTAATTTTTTAAAAGATTTTATTTATTATTTCCAGAGAGAGGGGAAGGGAGGGAGGCAGAGAAGAAGAGAGACAACAATGTATGGTTGCCTTTCACCTGCCTCCAGCTACAGACCTGGCTGGAGACCTGGCTTGCAACCTGTGAGTTTTGTAGTTTTATAAATTATTTAAAGTGCCATATAAACTATTTTTGGAAAACATAGCAGTTTGGTTTTGCCAGGTACCCCTGACAGTGGTTTCTGTGGCCTCCATAGCACTCACATGGTCCTGCCCATCATGGCCAGCTTTAAGTGATTCTTGAAACTGGTACTTTGGGATGATTGTTGTGGAAACATCCAGCTGTGCTTGAGGAGGCAGCAAGGACACTGTAAGAGCACCCCAGAGCCCCTAAGGTCTCTGTCCAGTCCTGGACATTACTTCTTATAAGGGACCCTGGGCCAAGCAAGAGGCCTGAAAACACTGTGGCCACAAACTTTGACCTGAGAAACCTCAAACACCAGAGAGCACACTGGCTACTCTCTGGTGCATGTGGAAGTCCCAGGAGGAAGTGCAGGCAGGTCACCCCACCTCTACCTGGGGCCTGTATTGTCATATGTCCAATCCTGTTCAATGACTACATGGTTCTAACAGCTGAATAAAACTCTTTGTATGTGGGGACAAAAAGTTTTGTTCTTGGAACATTAAACAATGTAGGTTACTAATGAGCAAAAAATTGTCATTAAATTATACTTAATAACCCACTGTGATACTATTCATAAATTACCTTGGACAGTTAGAAATACTTATTAATGTGATTCAGAGGGACCCAATACAAATGCAAATCTGAAGTTGTTTCTCAATCACAAGCACCTCTGTATCAGGACTACTGGTGCTGAGGCTCGAAAGTTTTGTAAGATGTAAAACATTAAATAAAGGGGGAGAGAGGAGGTAATAAGC
This sequence comes from Noctilio leporinus, assembly GCA_004026585.1. Taxonomy (NCBI): domain Eukaryota; kingdom Metazoa; phylum Chordata; class Mammalia; order Chiroptera; family Noctilionidae; genus Noctilio; species Noctilio leporinus. The sequence continues at coordinate 151,870 of PVIW01001623.1, read as the reverse complement.
CAAGATGAGATAGAAAACATTGACATTTTAACTCCCTTCCTACTTGATTATAATTTCCCCTAATCTTTGAAGCTTTCTACTTTCAATCTATTAAAATCGCAATATTGTTGAGGGTAAAATTAATTTAACTCTTCTCTGCCTATCCTTTGAGTTGATTGATACAGAGACAACTTCAGATTTGCATTTCTACTATTGCATCTGTCTAATTATCTTAACAGAATGACATGGAGCACTTATTTCTAAATGTTATTTAAAATTTTTTTCATTTGTCATGAATTTATGAAGTTTTCTACCTTTTATTAACTTCAAAGTTTTTGATAACCTCAGTTTAGCCAAAGTCTTCAGAAACAACTTTGCATTCAAATGACTATTGTCAAAGGATATAGACACTACAATCCTAGTTGATAAATAAAACAATGTATTTGGGGAGATAGGCTTTTATTTCTCTGGGGTATGTATATACCTAGGTGTGGAATTATTTGATCACATCACTCTAAGTTCAACCATTTGAGGAACTGCCAAACTGTTTTCTAAAGCAGAAGCATCATTTTGCATTTCTACTAACAGAGTATGAGGATTCTAATCTTTCCACACCTTTGCAGGCATTTTAAGATTACTTGTCTTCTTCTAGCCATCCTCATAGTTGGTATCTTATTGTGTTGTTTTTATTAAAGCATAGTTGGCATACAATGTCATATTGGTTTCAGGTGTACAACATTAGTAGTTCAACATTTTGTATCTTACAATGTGAGCACCACACTAAGTCTAGTAACCATCTGTCACCATGCAGTTATCATAGTAATATTGACTATATTCTCCTTGGAATCTTTCTATTGCTATGCAATCTAGCTTTTAAATCTACTTCTTCATGATAATAATTTTCACTTCCATAAGTTATCATCTTTGAGAACACTATTGTCAAAAAAGAAAATGGAGTTCTAGAAAGAGGGAGAAATAGGGATGTTGCTGAACTCATTTGAGGTTGCCTTAAACCAGGAACCATTTTTGCCTAAAACCAGGTACATTTTTGTCATGTACTCCTTTCAAAATGTAAAGAAAGCTATGAACACTCTCTACAATAAAATACATGAACACATATAGAGAATTTTACAATTTCAGAGGTTCTCATAGGTTCTTAAATATATTCATATACCCTAATTAAGAATTCCTACCTTAAACTTGGTCCATTTTTATAGAATCATCAAATCAAATAAGTGAATCTGTATGGGATACTGTGTTACATTATCAAACTGGGATACACTTTACTGGTTAATGCAACATCTATTACTGAATTTATTATATTTTCAGAATTTGCTCCTTGCATAATCTTCTACCCTATTACTTGAGGCTTTGGAGCAGTTGGATGAGCAGTGGAATGGTTGCTGCTAAGAATACCAGGGAGATGGGCTGTGTACACATCAGGTACTATGTGAAATCCTCTCTTCAGACAACAGGGGATGAAATATTTCTTATCAAATTAAAGAAATTTTAATATGACAACTGATGGGATATTTAGCTCATGTCAGTGTTATTTTTAGTGATACTGACATTGGTTTTTAAATGTCAGAGATTGGTTTTTAGAGAATTTTCTATTATAGGCATTATGCTCCCTTTTATTTTCAACCTGCCCCCCTCCATCATTTCTTGGATCTTACAAGTTTCTAGATCTATGGGCTAGAACCAATTCATTTTCCCTACTGCCAAAGTAGAAAAACCTGGTAATTCATAGACTATGGGCTAGAGTGTTGACAGGGTTTTATGTAGTGAGCAGTGAGGAAAATTATGTCTAGACTAAAAGGTTCTCTGGACCTGCTCAGCAAAGCTTATAAACAAGACTTATGAGACATCAAAATTACAACTAAACTACAAAACAATCATCATTCAGAACCACCTGAAATCTGGCTGAATGGAAGTCCTACAACTAAGGAATTAAAGAGGCCACATCAACACTGATAGGCAGGGAAGAGACATGGAGTAGACTGATCCCACACCCATGTGTGGCAGATAAAAATTGAGGGGATAATTTAATGCAGAGGTACCCCCTGAAGAGAAAGGGGCCCAAGCCCTACAGAAGGCTCCCCATCCTAGGGTTCCCGTGCCAGGAAAAGAAGTTCCTGTAACTTCTGGTTGTAAAAAACCAGCGGATTAAGGATGAGTCAGACAGAATGCTTCTAGAGGACGCCAAGGGAAACAGAGGAACTGAATTGTCTGGCATCGGGGTGAGAGGTACAAGGGGCAGCTTTCTCCCACAAAGAAGTGCTAGCAGAGGCCATTGTTCCTTTGATGAGCCCTTCCCCACATAGAGCCAACAGGCAAATGTCATACCTGAGTCTCCATCAGTCTGCTTGGCACTATTCAAGTTCACCCCACCCTGGTGATTCCCTGGGACCCTGCTCCACCCAACTTGCGGGCTCACCCAAACTGTTTCTAGTGGCTTTATGAGTGGTCTGTTTTAGCTCACACTTCAGAATTTCCTAAGATCTCTCAAACAAGCAGCATCTGGCTTCAATGTGCCCCATACCTCTCACTAAGTGGCCCCAGGCCCTGCATTAGCAGCAGACAGCCTTAGTTGGGCACCTCCAATCCCAGCACAGGTAGCAGCCATCTGCAGATAGCTTTGTAGCTTACACCAGGTAGCCCTAGGCAGAACATTAGCAGTTCTTGACTTTGGCCTGCACCTCTTGGGAGGTCCCAGAGCCAGTACACCCAATGGAGAGCTTCAGACCATGTTGAATCACCACCACCCCAGCAACACACTCTGGGGACAAACTCAGTATGCACCAGAGCCTTGCCGAAGTAAGGCTTGCTCAATGGGGTGGACCCCTGAACAGCTGATCCACCACAGTTGTCAGAGGTCAGTGGCTGATAGTTGGTGGTCATAGCCAGCCCTTGCAGCTTAACAGCATGGGGCTAAATTCTCTCAATGAGGAACATCCAACATTATACAGGTTCCTCAAGGGAGACTCAGAGGAAGAGAAAAATACTGTCTCTGTATAATTATACCAGATGACAAGTGGATGAAGCTATGTCTGCTTTCACCAGACCTACCTTTGGACCTTAACAAGGTCAAAAAGCCTGGAAACCTGAGACATTTTGGTTATGTGCTATGATATACAGGATCAACTGTTGATGCCTGAATGGAATTCTAGTAATGTGACAATATTTTTTGATTCTTACATTTCAAATTATATTTTCCATAAAAGATATCATTTGGTAAGGAACTTTCAGGAATTGCTCTGTACCAAAAATCAAACTATGTAGTATACAACTCCTGGCAGACTGATCACTGTGTCATTATAAGCTTTGACCATCAAATATTTAGGAAGGCTCTTGGCTACTATGGACAGAACGTAGCAGCTGCATGCCTATAATGCCAAAGTATAAATACTTAGCACTCTTGTTTCTGTGGATGTACTCAATTAAAAAGAAACAATGGGTTTCTGGTAGGAATAAGTTAATAGGCCTCCTACAGTGGGATCACATCTCCACAGGAAATGACCCTACCTTGAGACAAAGAAAGGCTAGGGGAGACCTTTATGGTATACTCAGAGTGAATTACATCTAAGTGTGACTACTACTCATATAACCTTAGTACTGGGGACCCAATATTTTTAGGTACAAAATATGCATACTAAGGTTATATGAGTAGTAGTCACACTTAGATGTAATTCACTCTGAGTATACCATGAACATTAGAGGACAAACTGAATTCACTCTTAATGAGTGGCATTAAGGAAAAAGATGTGCTAGAATAGACCAATTAGAAGGGATGCTCTTCCAGAGGAAAGGAAAATGATGGAAATGAACCTGAAAAGATGATGAGGATTTAGTGAACTGGATCAGGCAAATCCAATGAATAATGCAGGAAAATGTTAGGATTCATTGCTGGAAATGGGCTTGTACCTTTACCCATTAGGGTGTCTTGACTATTGTAAAACAGATTGGTCCTGAAGTAGCAATGCAAGTAATGACTCTTCATATTAGGACACACTTCTGGAAAACTTAAGGATCTTTAAAATTATGGAAGTTCTCTGAGGGTAAGAACAATTTACATTGATGCACTCTGCCTGCCCTCATCCCAATAATGGACCATAATAATGGTAGAGTTAGCAACAATAGGAACAATTCTGAATTACACTCTTGTACTTGCAATAACAAAGGGATGTGCCTTGCTACACAACAGCATACAATGGAAACAGTGTCAGTGATATCATGTGAACTGAGACAAGACAACTAGTCTAGCCTTGTCCCCATGTTATGGACTACATTGCTGTGCCCCAAAATCATGTCAAAGTAGTAATCCCACAGCACCTCAGAATGTGATTGTATTGGTAACAGGGCCTTTAAAGAGGTGATTAAGTTAAAATGAGGCCATCAAGATGAGCCCTAATCTAATCTGACCAGTATCCTTATAAGAAGAGAACATTTGGACATACAAGGGGACACAAGGGATATGTGTATTCAGAGGAAAGACATATGAGAACACAACAAGAAGAAGGCCATCTGTGAGCTAGAGAGAAGAGACGCTTCAGAAGAAAGCAAACCTGCCAATACCTTGATCTTGGAATTCTAGCCTCCAAAACTGTGAGAATAAATTGCTGTTGCTATAGCTACTCAGTGTTATTTTGTTATGACAGCCCCAGCAAACTAATACACCATGTGACTTGGAACCCAGAAATAACCAAATCCTGGTCAATTGTGATACCTGTCTATAACATCTGGTATATAGGTAAACGTCAATTATATTGGGAAGTTATAATAAAGACCCCCTTAATTCTTACTGACTTGTGGAATAAAACAGAACGGTACTATAATTACAGTGTAATATTGGCATTGCTGATAAGATTTAATTACCTTATATAAATGAGTCCTATAATATAGATACTGGTAATTATGTGTATTAGGAAACTGAATTAAAGGATCCTCAGGATGTGATATCAATGGAAGATGGTTGGTTTTAGGAAGAACTAGATATAGTTAATATCAGTTAATTAATATGCTAAACACGATAGTCTTGCCCCTTATCCATAGTTTTGCTTTCAATGGTTCCAGTTACTCACAATCAACTGCCTTCCAAAAATATTAAATGGGTCCTGACTGATGTGTTTCAATTGGCTGAGCACTATCCTGTGAAGCGAAAGGTCATTAATTTGATTGCCAGTAGGGGTACCTGCCTAAGTTGCAGGTTCTGTCCCTATTCAGGACAGCCAATTGATGTTTCTCACACACTGATATTTATCTTCCTGTCTTTCTCCCTCCCTTCCCCTCTCCCTAAAAATAAATATTTTAAAATATATTAAATGGAAAATTCAGAAAATGAACAATCTGTAAGCTTTAAGTCGCATGTCATTCTGAGTAGTGTGATAAGATCTTGCTATCCTGCTCAAGTCATAAAGCAGCCCTTTGTCTAGTGTACCCATGCTGTCTACACTACTGTACATTAGTCACTTAGTAGCCATCTCGGTTATCATATTGTGGTGTCACAGTGCTTATGTCCAAGTCAGCATTATTTTACTTAATACTGGCCCCAAAGTGCAAGAGAAGTGATGTTGGCAATTCAGATGTATCAAAGAGAAGCTGTGAAGTGCTCCCTTTAAGTGAAAAGGGGGCAGTTCAAAGAAAAGTGTTTTATGCTGAAGTTGCTAAGATCTATGGTAAGAACAAATCTATCCATGAAATTGTAAAGAAGGAAAAAGAAGTTCATGCTAGTTTTGCTGTCACATATCAAACTGCCAAAGTTATGACCTCAGTGCGTAATAAATGCTTAGTTAAGATGGAAAAGGCATTAAATTTGTGGGTAAAAGATGTGAACAGAAAGCATGTTCCAAATAATGTGTTGCATCAGAAAGCGCTGAGCGTAGCACTATGAAGCCTTCAGCAAGGGATCCCCTGAAGCGAGCGATACCAAGCCACTTACTGTAAGTAAGGAATGATTATACAGATTCAGAAATAGGTTTGGAATGAAAAACAAAAATTACCGGAGAGGCTGCATCTGCCCATGAGGGAACTTTTGCCATAATTCTTGCAAACTTGAAAAAGTTGATTAAGGGGGAAAAATACCATTCAAAGCAAGTCTTAAACTGCAATGAAACTGGGGCCTTCTGGAAGGTACCCAAAGTAATATTTATAAAACTGCAAAGGAGGCACTAGGCCATAAAATATGGAAGGACATACGAACTCTGGTACTGTGTGGCAACACTGCAGGGCATATAATAAAGCCAAGCATAAACAACCAAAGAACCTATATGCTTTCAAAAACAAAAACAAAAATTATCTGCCCACGATCTAGCAACATTATCAGAAAGCATGAGTGACAGCTATCTTGTTCATGGAATAGTTCCACCAATGTTTGATCTCGGAAGTAAAAATAAAACAAGTAAACAAACAAAAACTTGGAAGAGAAAGGGTTGGAATTCAGAGTCCAGTTAATAGCAGACAATGCACTTTACCATCCTGAATCTGTTTGTTATGAAAAGGAAAATGTCAAGGTTGTATTTTTACCTCCAAATATAACCTCACTGCTTCAACCGCTTCAACCAGGGCATCATTCAGTTTGTCAAGGCCACATACACTCACCTAATATATGACTGCATTTGATCAATGACTAATGGATACCCTATTCTGAACATAATGTAATGCAGGAATTCATTCACTACTTCTGATGCAGTAGCATTCATCAAAGCTGCAATAAATGAATTAAAGTGGAAAACTGTAAATGTCTGTTGGAAGAACAGATGAACTGAAGTTGTGAATGATTTTAAAGGATTCCCGGGGATTGATGGAAAAGTTAGAAAAATCATTCATGCAACAAGACAAGTTAAAGGAGAAAAACTGTCAATATGTTTGATGAAGAAGTTGAAGAATACATTGAAGGCCATCAAGTGGTAACAAATAACAAGTTGTAAGAACTTGTTAAGTCACCTACAGAGGAAGAGGAAGAGGAAGAAACTGATACAGAATCAGCAATGCTACCAAATTTGCTGAAGTGTTTTGATTTGCAGACATTAAAGGATGAAATTAAGGAATATGACTTTCAGATGGAATTCAGTATGGAAGTCACCCACATGATCAGCAAAGTGCAGCAACATTTTTATGAATTAAAAAGAGACACCTGGCTGGTGTGGCTCAGTGGATAGATTGCCAGCCTGTGAACCCAAAGGTTGCTGGTTCGATTCCCAGCCAGGGCACATAACCAGGTCTCCAGCCAGGTCCTTAGCTGGAGGCAGGAGGAAGGCAACCATATATTGATGCTTCTCTCCCTTTCTTCCTCCCTCCCTGCTCTTCTCTCTGAAAATAACTAATAAAATCTTTTTTACAAAAAGAAAGAAGAGAAAGAGGCAACAACTTGGGATTTCAATGTTCCTCCAAAGAGTTCAGGGAAAAAAAATTTGACTATGAAGATTCACTACCAACGATGACATCTACTTTTGATACAAATCAACATTATGGCTCAATGATCCAGGATCACTCAAAACAGATGATCCTCCTTCTGACATATTGTCAGGTCAATAGTAGCCTAACACTATGTTACAGTGTCTACATCATTTATCTCACTTCATCTTATCATGTAAGCATTTTATCATCTCACATCTTAAGAAGGGTGAGTAGAGTAACATTTTGAGAAATTACATTCATGTAACTTTCATTACAGTATTATTATAATTGTTCTATTTTATTATTGTTAATATTTTACTGTGCCTCATTTATAAATTATAGTTTATCATAGGCATGTATGTATAAAAAACATAGTATATATAGGGTTTGGTGCTATTGGTGACTTCAGGCATCCACTTGGGGTCTTGGAAAATATCCTCTACAGGTAAGGGGAAACTACTCTAGTTCTACAGAAGTTGCCCATAAAGTACAAATAACTGTAGATGCAGTATAAATTAATACAAAACTATGGAGTGATACATATGATTTTATAGTATGGATTAGCTGCTACTTCATATCTATCCCTATGCCACAATGGCTCCTCCAAATGCTGTGTGTATACTCATGTTGATATTGTTACTAAATCTTTTACACAAATCCTATACTAAATTTAGGTACTCAGAGAAAGAAACATGATTGTTTTCCTGTCAGAGAGCCTGGGACAAAGGCCAGGCAGGTGAACTGTGTAGGAAAGAGTTGACTTAGTAGTTCTAAGTTGCTCAAAACTTCCCAGAAGTCTCTTTTCATGAATGGTAATTGCTCAACTGCCGAGCATTAAGTTCCTGTATTTTGCATACTTGGAGCTTCTTTGGACCACAATGGGTCAATGTTTAGATAGTCTCTGTAAATAATATAACTTATGGTGAACATTTGCTTTCCGTGGGTGGTCTATCATGTAGGCAGTATGCCTATATGACCAAACCCCAATAAAAAAAACTTTGAAATCATAGGTGCAAATGAACTTCCCTGGTAGATTACACTTCACACATACTGCTAAAATGTGTTACTATATTTCTTGCATAAAATTAAGTGCATCCTGTGCAGCTCTACTGGAAGAAGACTCTTGGAAGCTTGTGACTGATTTTCTCCAGCTTTTGCTCCATGCACCTAATTCACTTTGCTGATTTTTTGGTATCCTTTTGCTATAATAAATCATAACCATAAATATAATGAATTCTGAGTCTTAATTGAGTCATAGGAGTGGTCACTGGGATCCTGAACATAGGTACACTACAAAATATTCACTTAACATAAAAGAAAGCAGTAATAGAGGAATAGAAGAATACAGCAGACATGTAAGACATACAAAAATAGCAAAATTGCACATATAAATCCTACTTTATCAGTAATTAAATGTAAATATGGCCTGGCTGGTGGCTCAGTGTACAGGTGCTGGCCTGTGAACCCAAAGGTCGCTGGTTCAATTCCCAGCCAGGGCACATAACCAGGTTGCAAGCCAGGGCTCCAGCCAGGTTCTTAGCTGGAAGCAGGTCAAAAGCAACCATACATTGATGTTTCTCTCCCTTTTTTCCTTCCTCCCTGCCCTTTACTCTAAAAATAATGAGTTAAATCTTTAAAAAAATAAATGTAAATAGATGAGTAACAGTAGATATCAAAAAAAAAAAAATGCAAGAAAGGCAGTGAAGCAATGTCTTTAGAATATTGAAAGAAAAATAGCTGCCAATCTAGAACTCTATAGTGGTGAGATGTCTTTGAAAAGTGGAGGTGAAATACAGACTTTTATATGACACAAAAGCTGAAAGAATCCATTACTAGGAGACCCACGCCACCAGAAATGTTAAAGGATGTATGTAATATGGGTAGAAGGAAAATAAAACCTGATATAAATCTGGATCTACACAAAAGAAATGGAAAACACAAAAATGGATAAATACAGGTAACTTTATCTTATTTTTTTTACATATTTTTATATCTCTTTAATAGCACAAAGTCTGGGAGGATGTTAAGTTCTTGTATTATACATGAAATGGGCTATGATAGGTTAAAAGTATAACTATAAACCCTAAAGAAACCACTAAAAAACCCACAAAGTATTATATGTAATAAACCATTAAAAGAGATAAAATGGAATCATAAATAATATTTATTCCAAAAAGAAGATAGAAAAAGAGGAGAAAGTAAAGAACAAATGGGCCTAATACAAGGCAAATAGCAAAATGGTAGGTTTCAAACTAATCATAACAATAATCATTTAAATTAAAATGGTCTAAACATCCCAATTAAAAAGTAGTATCAAACTGAATAAAAAAGCAAGCTCCAAGTCTAGGCTGCCTATAAAAAACCCAGAATAAATATAAAAACACAAATAGGTTAAAAGCAAAATGATTTTTAAACAAAGATATGCCACACTAAATTATTAAAAAAAAAAAAAAACCTGGACTGTCTAACCACTACGCTGTATATCTTGAACTAATACAGAATAATATTAAATGTAAACTGTCAATGAAAACTAAAGAAAAAGAGAAAGTGAAACAAATGAGGGGAAAAGATAAATTTTCTATTATTTTAATAAAATGACAAAGTTGCTTTGAAAAATAACTGGAATGTTTCTATTAATTTCAGCCAAAGTAGATTTTAGAACAAAGAATATTACCAGGGATGAAAGGAGACATTTCATAATGATAAAGGGTTGATTTATCCATCCTAAAAGTTTATGCACCCAACAACAGAACTTGAAATGCTTGAGGCCAAAAGGAAAAACAGACAAATCAAAATTTCAGTCAGAAATTTCAACAACCCTCTCTCAACAACATCTGTGAAGAAATTGAAAACTTGTTGATAGTGAATAACACTATTAACCAACTTAATCTAATTAACAGCATGGTCAGAACTGGAGAATATTATGCTAAGTGAAATGAGCCAGTCCAAGAAAGACAAATACCATATGATCTCACCCAATACAGGAAACTAATGAACAAAACAAATGAACAAAATAGAACTAGTGACATGGAAATACAGAACAAACTGACAGTGACTAGAGGGGAGAGGGAAGGGGATAATGGAGTAAAGAAGGGGAAGGGACTAATCAAGGAACAGATATAAATGACTCATGGACATGAACAACAAGGTGGGGATTGAATGTGAGAGTGGGGAGTGGACAGAGCAAGGGAGAATCATGGTGGGGGGTAGAATGGGACAACTGTAACTGAACAATAAAATAAATGCGAAAAAATCAGAACTTTTCTTTCATGAAAAAATAAATGGCTAATATAAAAATAATTTACTTGAAATATGCTTTTATACCTACACTTGAATATGAATTGAAATACGGTTTTATGCCTACACTTGAATATGAATTTGGATGATGTTCTAGCAAGTCATTTTAAACAAAATACTGAAGCCCTACCACAAGCTAACTCAGGAGTATGACTCCCACAGCTATCACCTTTCCCACTAATTCTACGTATCAACCTAAAGCAGGCCCAGTCTCTATCTAATTGGCTGGCTAACATATTTCCTGAGACACAGAGATAAAGATTTTGGTTTTAATGGGCTTCAATTACAGCTTCTGCTAATCAGGAATAAACAAAATCAATGTCATATCAAAATACTTAGCAGGCAAAAATAAATAATAATTTCAATAATAACATGAAAGCAACATTTTCCATGGAATAGCTGTGTCATCTATTAAATAATCCCACCTCATTATGACAGTTTTCAAACATGAAAGAAAGAATATAGTGAAGTCCTTCTAGTATGCCTAGGTTCCAAAGGGAAAATGCAGTCCATTCTACTCCACACCAACTTTCCTTCTTTACCTCAGTCTTGGCTGACTTTCCTCAGCTTTAGTTCTTTCCAACATACTGCTTGCTGCTCTTTTCTGTTTTTGTTTTTTCAAACAGAGGTCCACAAAAGTGGCCTATGGGACCATGAGATTATAATTAATCAAATAATCAGCTAGTAACCATTGTTAAAATGTTTCAACATAAATGTAAAATGAGATCAGGGTTTCACAAGAAAGTTTCAGAACAGAAACACCAATTTCTAAAAAGGTTTATCTTCCTTTCAGAAACCTAAATATGAATACATAGTTTAGGGATTTAAAAAAATATGATATCTTTTCCATTTTGGTGTGTCTACAGTTGACAAGCATGTAAAAATAACTAATTTCCACATCAAAGCCTCTATTAGAAACATTCAAATTAAAAATCCAGCTTTTAATTTACTTCTTGGCCATAAAACTCAGTGTGAAACTGTCCTTTTCTCCCTTACCCCAGAAAAACCACCACCAATTTCTTTCTAGGACATTGATGGCATTAACAGTTCTTAGCCCTCCCTTGTCAGCATCCAGACATCCCTGATTTAATGTCCGTGAGTTAACGTTACAGTTCCAGTTGCAGGAAATGCACCACCATTTTTTCCCACTGCATTACACTTGGCAAGTCACATATTAGCCCTACCCAGGGTAGGAAATGAGTCAGGAAAAATATAATGGCCTGACTGAAAAGCTAACCATACATCCTGGGTCTGCCAATTGATGAAGGATATTAAGGAAATGTAAAATTCAAGGAGGCATTCTTTTTTTTTTTATCCTCCTCAAGTTGCCAGCGTGTATAGTATAGGGAAATAAATAATAGAGGAAAGTGAAAACAGCCACATCAATGAAAACTCCCTAGAAACTAAAACAAAAATGCAAACTATAGTGGACCAAAAAACTTACTTCCCATTTGGGTTTTACGTTGTGGCTGCAAGCAATCTCCAAACTGAGAAGTTTGTAAATTAGGGAACAGTTTTAATGCACTGAAGGATCAGCAATTTGCATAAGAATATTATTAAAATATTTTCTAAAGGTTGTGTGTGCTTCAATTGTTAAATTTGGTACAAACATTCAAGAAATGACCAAATCAAATAAACCCCAAATATTTTCTTTTTACTATACCCATTTCTAAAAACAACAATGTATCTTCAACACAATTTTCTCTGCCATTCCTCATGTAAATCAGTAAAACATGTAGAAACTCAAAATATAACTGTAATATTACACAAGATGATTAATTTTCCTTCAATGACTTAGTCTGTTCCAAAGTATTTCTGTCCAAAATGTGTAGGTGCAACAGGATGAACTTCTGTGGTTAAAATTGTGATTTCTGGAAACTCCTGGATGATTGATTTGGCACCTTCAAAAAATAAAAGGAATAAAATTATTATTATTGCAGGATTTTGGGTAACATTAGCTGGAATTCAGGAATTTTATGGTTAGTCACTAGGCCTCATATTGAGAGAGAACATGACCTTTGCGCACCTAGTGAGACTTGGTTAATCACTTAATTTTTTTAATGTCAAATATCTGAAAAGCTTTCATAGCAGACTATACCCCCAGCCACTCACTCATAAAGTCTTTTTTTTTTTTCAAAGATTTTATTTATTATTTCCAGAAAGAGAGAAAGGGAGAGAGGCAGACAGGGAGAGAAACAGAGAAACATCAATGTATGGTTGCCTTTCACCTGCCTCCAGCCATGGATCTGGCTGGAGACCTGGCTTGCAACCTGATTATGTGCCCTGACTGGGGAATCGAACCAGCGACCTTTGGATTCGCAGGCCGGCACCTTATCCACTGTGCTACCAGCCAGGGCCTAAAGTCTTATAATCAACTGTTTTATATCTGATATTTGAAAAATATATTAAGTTACAGCAATTTTCCTCCTGAAGAGTCTTTTGTTTTATTTTAAAGGCAGCTGGAAAAGAGAGAATATATTTCTTTATGAAAACAGGATCATACATAAGATGATGATTTCTCAACTGGAATGCTATGAAATAAGTGCAAAGACTTCTTTGTTATGTCAGCATAATGTCAAAGAATAGTATAATATTGTAATGTATACTATTAGAACTAACACAATTACTTTTCTACTCCCAAAGGCAGGCAGACAACCCATTGGTTATCCCAATGTTTACAGTGCCACCTGTTAATACAGAGATGGATGACCAAGCAAATCATGCTTTACCACCATCAACATTTGAACTACAGGTAATTTTTTTTTTTATTATGAAACAGAAAAATAGGCAAGGCTGCCATCCAGAACACAGCCCTCCCAAAATGGACACTCTGTAGCTGATTCAGGATTTGCCTGCAACTTGGAACCTTTGGAAATGAAGAAATACTCTAACTAGAAACCATATATTTCTCTATTTTCAATTATGAAACTCATACAAATTCATTGTAGAACACTTGGAAAATATAAAAAACTTTTAAAAAATAAAATAAATCACTTAGAATCCTACCATCCTAAAATAACCAGTAAGAATGTTGTACGTGTATTTTAAAATGAAAATTGAAGTAGTATGACACATCTGTCTAGCCGCTTTTGTTGAGAAAACATTAGGTTTCTTGTAAAGTCCAAGTCTGATTTTAGTAGTCATAATGTGTATTAGTCATCTCTAAACTTGGTCATAATATTTAATGCTATTCTAAGCTGTTATTTATCCTGCTCTTTTTAAAAAAGATATTATTCATTATTTAGAGAGAAGAGCAGGGAGGGAGGAAGAAAGGGAGAGAAACATCAGTGTATGGTTGCCTTTCACCTGCCTCCAGCTACAGACCTGGCTGAAGACCTGGCTTGCAACCTGGTTATGTGCCCTGGCTGGGAATCGAACCAGTGACCTTTGGGTTCACAGGCTGGCACCTTTCCACTGAGCCACCAGCCAGGGTTATCCTACTCTTTTTATATTCACCACATAAATTTTTTTTAAAGATTTTATTTATTTATTTCTAGAGAGAGGGGAAAGGAGGGGGAAAGAGAGGGAGAGAAACATCAATGTGTGGTTGCCTCTCTTGTGCCCCAAATCAGGGACATGGCCGGCAACCTAGGCATGTGCCCTGACTGGGAATTGAACCAGTAACCCTTTAGTTCACAGGGTGATGCTCAATCCACTGAACCACACCAACCAGGGGTCACCATGTAGACCTTTTTTTAATGTCATTATTTTCAAAAACATGATTTAACAGTTACATAATACTACATCCTTTGAATAGATATTTGTTTAACCATTTCCTTAAGTTATTTACATAGTTTCCTTTTCTTTCCACTAAGTAATTATATATGCATCATGATTATTTTATTAGGATACTTTCACAACTGTCTTAGATTGCATGGTAAACAAAACTCAGGTCTTAAATTAGGTTTACTTCCCTCACAAAATGGAGAACATAGTTTTCTCACAAGGCCCTTTGAACAGAATTCTGACTTTAAAAACTGCTCTTTGCTTCACACTGCAAAGCATACTTAAGTAAAATAACAAGGCTAGCTAGAACCTATCATTTCTTGCTGTTTGGGTGCAGTTCTCAGGCTCATATAAGGAACCAGGAGAAATAGGGACCTTTTTGTTCTTTACAGGTTCTACTCAAACAGGGCCACCAGGAAAATAATTGCAAACCCCTTAACTGGGGTTAGTTCATACTTTTCCATTTCAATTTGAACAACAGAAGAATGGCATGAATACGATATTATCACTAGGCTTACTACCAAAAATTAAATTTAGATTTAATGTGGTAGCAAATAAAATTTTCATAGGATGAGAGGCTGGACAGATGCACACTTACCCACCCAATGACCATCCAAAGCTCCAGTTACTGTTTCATGCTGAACTTACCATGAGGAGTGGAAAACAGACTGAGTAGGATGATAACACTGGGTTGAACTCCATGTTCTATAAGAACCTTTACAGCTTCAATTACAGTATTTCCAGTGCCTGAAATCAAAACAACAACCGAGTGAATTGCCAACTTTAACATTTATCTCAAAATGTATTCATGCTTCTTTGAAGTATGTAAAGGCAGCTTAGTAATCTAACATAAGACACCACTAGGCCAAGTTTCATTTGAGGTTCCTGTTCTTTACCAATGACATTATTTTCAATAATGGACATGACACAAACACTTTACAGATTTCAAAGGCAGAACAAGTCCCAAATTCATTCAGTATTTGAGATATCAAATTTAGCACCTACCCTTCACCCCCAACCTCAGGAGACCAGGTCACATAAGTAAGCTTAGGAAATGGAATAGATTAAGAGAAAAAAATGTTATCTCCAGAGAGGATAAATCCTGGAGAAAACCACTGCTATAAATCACTGGGCTTGAGAGGACATATTTCAATATGTTTGCTTTATATATTTCGCTTCATTAGTTCTGTCGCTTCAGTGTTCATTTTAAGAAAGAAGCTCTTTGAAACTAATAAGGTTTGAATAATGTATATTCTCTTACTACACAATAAAAATTCTCCAGCGAACTCCCCAGGGCAACTCCAAATCCAGCTGAGAAAAACACATTTAGAAACAGTTTTTGCCTTATAAAGGGTACCCAGAAGGTGGGTCCTAAATTGAATTTCAACTTATCTAACCAAAGGTTACAAATTAAACCCAAACAACTCACTGAGAATTGGATACATCAGAAGGACTTTTCTTCTATAAATGTCTGGAGGGAACTTGGCATAATATACTTTGGCTCTTTGTGTTTCCTCATCACTCTGAATCAGGATCTTTCCGATACGTATGGATCGACAGCAATCTCGTAAACCTTGTTCCATTGCCTCGCCTTGCAGAAGGAAAAAATGGTTAGGGGACATAGAGTGAAAGTCAAAAATAGGCTAAATCAGTGTGTGCGACTGTTATTAATACACAAAGGACATCGTCAAGATGAAGCAATTCTTCTTAAGCTAACAGTTTCACTTCTGACATGGTTGTATTTTATACTTAGTGCAGGTCAATGAAACTACGTGATAGGCTAGTCAATGAGACTGTTATTCTTCCACGATTACAGGACATAAAGTGTTCTGTTGAGCTGCGCCTTGAGCTTTTCCAATATCTGGAACATTTTACTCTTATTATTTAAGGGAGCCTTTATACTACCTAAACTTGTTACTTTTGTCTGAAAAAATACAAAAGGTTGACAGAACAATGAAAGCTACACATCAAAGGATCACCTTTTAGATCAAGGTGGCATCAGGAGACATCACTTAGCTCTGGCAACAACTTCAAGTGGCAAAACTTTTGCTGGCAAATAGTGAAAAAACAACGGGTTGTTCTCTCTCCCTCCAGAGAACCACAACCAACAGCACCACCCCCTTAATTTCTGAACATGGAGCTATTCTGAGTCTGAATTCTTTTGAGAAAGTGTTTGCCAAAAGCCAACCATTCTCATACCACCTTCAAGATTTTAGGCTACATCAGAATTCTACTTATATTATTATTTACTTAATACTTTTCTTTAAATTAAGTATTTTTGTTTACATGTAGTTTAAGAGGAAACTTTATAATCACTCTTGTAAACATGAAAACAGTTTCTAGTATATATGAAAATTGACCAATAGCTCTTAAGGTTAAAAACAACCCTGTCTCTGCATCACCGCATAGTCATCTGGTATACAGTAGGGGTCCAAGGACTGTGCCTTTAGGGCAGGAGCTGGACTGAAACAGAAAATTGTAACTTAGAAGCCCACTTGCATTGTCTTGACCAGTTTTACAAGGTTAAACAATATTCTCCTGAAAATCCTCTCATTGTTAAAGAGCTACTTTCTTTAGAGCTTTAAAGAGCTACAAGGGGAGTTTAAAGCTCCTATTTTACTTCAGGCATTCAGTTGTCCACACATAGAACTGTATAGCCAGGGAGAAAAGGGAACTTTTATATGTTTAAAAAAATCAAGCCCTGGCTGGTGGCACAGTGGATAAGGTGCCAGCCTGCAAACCCAAAGGTCACTGGTTCGATTCCCAGCCAGGGCACATAAGCAGGTTGCAAGCCAGGTCTCCAGCCAGGTCTGTAGCTGGAGGCAGGTGAAGACAACCATACATTGATGTCTATCTCTCTCTCTCTCGCTCCCTTCCCCCCTCTCTAAAAATAATAAATATTTTTAAATCCTTTTTTAAAAAATCAGCCCTGGCTGGTGGCTCAGTGGTTAAGGTGCCGGCCTGCAAACCCAAAGGTCACTGGTTTGATTCCCAGCCAGGGCACATAACCAGGTTGCAAGCCAGGTCTCTAGCCAGGTCCATAGCTGGAGGCAAGTGAAAGGCAACCATACTTTGATGTCTCTCTCCCTCTCTGCCTCTCTCCCTTCCCCCCTCTCTAAATATAATAAATAAAATATTTAAAAAGTCATAGTCCATCTGTTTCCAGTGCAAGCAAGAGAAGCTTGCTTCAACTGTACCCTGGATCTTCTGCAAAAAAAAAAAAAAAAAAAAGAATAATAATAATTAAGTTGCTGAATGAAAATAATCACTTCCACCTAACTTATGCTTTAATTACAGGAATGTGATTTTGCTGCACAAAGGATAATTTAAAAGGGTAATTAGTTGAACTCAAGCACAAATACATTTATCAGACCAGCAACTGGAAACACCTAGAGTTAATGACAGTTAAGTATTTTTACCTAGATGGTCACATACTCATCAAATATAAAACTAAAAATATCGAACATGTCATTCAGTCCAGCTCTTAACAGGGTACGACTATTCCATACAAAAGAAATACAAAACAGAAAAAATATTTCTTCTAGTCAGGTATGCGAAGTGCTGCAGGTCTGAAATTGTGCCATATGCCAGCACTCTTCAAGCTGCCCTGTTCTCCCCAAGGCAGGATTATTGCATCTTCCTATCCTTCTGACCCTCCTCTGAATCTTTTTGAAAGCTGGCTTGCCCATGGGGGCAGGCAGGACACTGGGGAAGATGTGCTGTGGTTAAAATCAGCCAAGCTCAGCAACACACAGGCCATGATTCCGAGGCAACATGCAGATAGACAAACACAGGTATTCAGAGTTCAGCTGAAGCAGGTGACAATGATGACAGACAAGCTCACTTCTCCCCTAGAAAACAGCAACAGTTTCTATGCATGCAAAGAGACAAAATCATACATGTGAACCTACCGCTTCTCATTATGCTGACCCCACAATTTCCCTTCTCAAATTTCACTCCTTCATACTTGTACCCTGTTGAGGAATAAATCCAAAGAGTTTATCTTTCGTCATTGGAACAACCTACTAATTTTATATAGTGCCTATGGTTTAAAGCAGATGGGTATGGATCAACCCTTGTCCAGACACACTGCGTAGTGTCTTAGGTTTCCTGTGAAAGTAATGAGAAGAGTCAAGACTTTTCATAGTTCTTTATTAATTCTTCATAAGAAACCTGTGGAGATAACTGGGACAGGTGGACTTCCTCAAGTGACAATAGGACATACGACGATAGCATGATATTCCAAACGCATTCCTCAAGTTGACTTCAGAGAATCATTGCACTCTGAGAATGCTATAAACATTATCAATTCAAACTGGCACCCACTCTGAGTCATAGCAGAGAACCTCCTCATCCTGTCCCTTTTTATGAGCCTCCATTCTGCCTTAAAAAGCAAGACAAAGAGGCTGAAGTAGTTACCAGAATGGGATCAGTCCTTGGACTCATCCTAAATGTGTTTGAATTATGCAGCAAAGCTTAGCCCCCAATTTGAAGTCAGCTTTGAACACAACAGTTTCCATTATTTACTAAAAACAAAACAAAAACAAAAAATAAATACAAACAAAAAGACAGAATTTTAAATCCATGAAATTGGGATCTTTGGTTGCTTTCTATTTGAGTATCACAACCACCTTCTCCAATTCTCATCATCCTTAGTTTTCTTTTTCTTGTTCATGTCTCACCCTTCTACATAGTTTCAATGTGAAACCAGCCCACACATTTGCTTCCCCACAGAGGTGAGGATAAATTGCCAGCAATTCTTAACTCTGGCTCCAATGGGCCACCATCAAACACAACACCTGCATACTAAAGAATATTTATTAACCTTTAACTTGAATTCACAAGCAAGCCATTAACAAAAAGCCATCCACATAAATTCCTTTTTTAAATGTTTCCAGGTTATTAGGTTGTTTAAAAGAGCAGCTCCACCTTGACTCCACATTCACATTTGTACAGATGGCTTTCTTTCCATTTCCTCCAATTCTAACTCAAAAATTGTATGAGGAAAATATGACAATAACAGCTCTGGTTACCTGTTGGAGTGGTCACCACACATTCTTTATATGGCAGCTGATTCAACCCCTCTTCCACAACAAGTCTGATCTAGAAAGTCAAAGAAAGAATAAGTTGAAAATCTGCTAAGAAGCTCCTGTTACCTGTTAGCCTCTAGAGCTAAACACTAGACAAAAGTCGGTAATGTACGAGGCAAGGATTTACCTTATGGAGGAAAGAAGGGGTCCCCTATCACATGTCAATACAAGATAGATCAAAATGACAGGCTGCTTGCTACTAGGTATTCAACCTTGTTTAGGCACCTGACTGCAAAAAGAAGGCTCAAGTATGC
The DNA here is from genome assembly GCA_004026585.1 of Noctilio leporinus. Taxonomy (NCBI): domain Eukaryota; kingdom Metazoa; phylum Chordata; class Mammalia; order Chiroptera; family Noctilionidae; genus Noctilio; species Noctilio leporinus. The sequence goes on along the minus strand of PVIW01001623.1, from coordinate 132,129 downwards.
CTCATGATTCTCATTCAGTCAGTCCAGGCTACATTAAAAGAGATACCAAACTATATGAAGTGACAAGATTCATGGCAGATACCCTTGGAAGTAATAAACTGGTTACTCGGGAAATGGTGCCCAGAAGGAACTTCTTTGCCTTGTTCAGTACTTTGAAATTATTCAGATAGATTCTTTTTAGTAAGTCCCACCATAATGCAAAATAAACCCTGACAATTGTTGATAAGAAATAAATGAGTGGATGGGGCTGAACCAATTTACTGAGCTTGAAGTACAAACCAGTTGAATGCAGCGGGGTTCCTAGCTAAAAAGCAAAGGCTCCTAATGAGCTTCATGTGTGGTATAGAGGAACGAATCCATCAGAACTACAAGAAACAGCCTCCAAAAGCCAGGTATGATATTCCTTCCTAGGAGCAGCTGGGGGCTAGGGCCATAAAGGCCGTGCTGAGTGGGCAATGCACATTTTCTGCAATCAACATGACACTATTGATTGAGAATCAGGAACAGCAAGGAGAAACACCAGGTCTCATGCACTGTCACCACAACACAACACCCTTTTGTCAAGAAAATGATCAATGCTAGGTGGGCCAGCACTTTTTCAGCCTATAGCATCAGGCCTAGAGTGTCCAGAAATCTCAGGAATACTGTGTGTGAGCACACTCACCTCTAACCACCAACTTATGTGGAGGTGAGCATCTCTTATGAGCAAATTGCAAGGGAAGGAGAGGGTCTTTTTCTCTGAAGAGCCCAAATCTCCTCCTAGGAAGATTCCTCTAAAGAATTGGACTTCTCCTGCAACCCTAGGACAGAAATTTGTGTCCAAGCCTCATACAAGAACAGAAAACCAGAAATCTGACTAAAATGTAAAGACTTAAGATCTGGGTGTCAGGAAAGCCAATCCTAAAAAATTCAGGGTAGAATCAATGTCAACTATAATGGGACCGCTGTCCTAGAAGAGACTGTGTCCTAGAAATCCTGAACACTGGAAACCTAAACAGCTCCAGTCCCTGCCACAACACACAGACCATTTCCTCCATCTCCCAAGAACAGAGCCTTCACAGACAACTGCAGAGAACAGAGAGGCCCCAATTATTATTCCCTCAGGTGAGTTATGCCCTGGGTCCTTATTATTTCATTTGAATAAGATACGAGGGGGGCCCCAAAAACCTGGAATTTATTTATAAAAAATTGTGCATTTATTCTTACATGTTTAAACCTTAGTCACCTTCAAAGTACTCTCCATTTGATGCAATCCACTTATAGAGATATTTTTTCCACTGCCCAAAACAGTTTTTGAACTCATCAATTTTGATGCCTTTTATACTTCTGCTGTTTTATGTTTGTTTGTTTCACCTCTTTCACATCACAAAACGTCTTCCTTTGATGACTTTTTTCATATGGGGAAACGAAGAGTTGCTCAGGGAGAGATCATGTGAACAGGGAGGGTGGAGCATAGGGGTCATGCCATCTTTGGTGAAAAACTGCTTAACACTCAGCGTGGTGTGGGCAGGTGCCCTGGTAAATCACCCATCATGAAATGGACAAATGTGTTGAAAGAGTCTTCAAAAAATAATCCATTGAAGCCAAACGCAGCCTCTCACAACAGCACCAGCTGGTGCACTGATCCAGATGGGTTCCTAGAACACTCACCTAGTGGGAGAAGCCTGTACTACAAGGGGCCCACCCTCCAGAAGCTAATTCCGGTTTATTTGGGGGGGGGTGTCCCCTCTTATATAATGATCTTTCAGGCAAGTATTTTACAATAACCACAAACTTAACTCCCACTTTCTGTGGAAAAGGAACACATGAAAAGCATAGAAAAGAAAGAGGAACCATTTTCTAGCAATGAACACCAAGACCTCTCTTTATCCCACAGCAACCACTGAGGCACGTTTCTTCCTCCTTGAACCTGCTCTTTCAATTTTATAAAAAGCATAATGACAAAATAGCCTAACTATCACTCGAGAAAGGTCAAACTACGTTTATGTTGATGAAATCCAAGGATTATTACTACCCTTACAAACTCAAATAATTATAAATGGAAGTTGTCTCTGAATCAAGAATATTTAAAGCCAAAAGTACAATAATTGTCTATACTCTTGAAATAAAAGATTTTCCACACTTTCCTCTCCTTTCCAAACAAAAATACTGATAACAGTACTTCAATTGGAAACCCCATAAGAACAGTGACATATCTAGTGTAGAATGTGACAGTGAGTTTAGTTTCCTTATGGAAATCATCGAAGCATTCCTATTTTTACTTTTGTAATACTGAAACTGTAACAATACTGAGTTTTCAACAAGTACCAGTAGGTAATTTGGAAAATCCTGAAGAAACCATGTAGTTTCGTGTTTCAATGAATGACACTATCTGAAATGATTCTTCTACCTATAGCAGTGATATTTATAGGGGAATAATGTAATGTATCAGACTGCAATTTGGAAAACACAAAGATACCTAGAGTAGATAAAAGCACAGATAAGGTTTCAATGAAAACTAAGATTTTCTGTGATATCTGTGGGAATTCTGAGTGAATATGCTGCAATCTAGGGTAAAATGTAAGGGTGACAGTGGTTTTCTCATTATAATAAATTTAACATTCAGTTGTTCATGTTTATACTACTTAAACCATGAATTCACTTAATTTTTCAACAAGGCCTAACAAGTCATCTAGAAAAGCCTAAAGAAACATTGAAATTCCAAATGTACCAATGAATTATTTTTCAGAGTACATATCTGTACTCTTTGCTGCTGTGTCTTATCCTCCTGCAACACAGCTTAGCACAGTGCCTGACTTACAGGAGTTCAATATACTCTTATATTTCATGAATGAATGAATGAATATTAATAACCACAGCAGAACCCGTGTCAGTCTCATTGTAAAAGCTGAGCACACTTAGCTCAGCTACAAGAAGGAAACACAGTGCTTACCCTGAAGACAACACAATCTGGCCTGAGAAACTTTCTGATCACACTAGCTAAATAGAATTGAGCTTGGTCAATCCTTAACAGAAAGACCCTGAGGAAAGCACGGACAGTCCAATTTAAATGCCTCCCACATAAACTAAAAGAATTGTTCATTTTTGTGCATTAGATGGATATTACAGGGTAACTATTAGGTCTCCCTACATCATTAGTTTTCTTTTAATGCATTGGGTTGGCAAAAAAGTCCGTTTCGTTCTTTCCATAAAATAAAAGATACATTTTTTTATTTTCACCAATAACTTTATTGATTTGGATATTTTGAGTATGTTGGCTCTCTCCTGTGTGGTATAATGTTGATTGTTCTTAATGTCTCAATTTGTTCACTATCAACTTCAACTGCTCTACCTGACTGTGGAGCACCATCCAGCAGGAAATTTCCAGCAGGAAACTTCACAAACCACTTTTGACACGTTCAATCAGTCACAGCACCTGCTGTATACACTGCACCTTTTTTTTTTTTTTTTTTTTTTTTGCGTTTCAGTTGCATTTTTACCTGTCTTTAAACAGGAAAGCTTAACGTGCCAAAAATGTTGCCTATTTTCTTCCATCCTCAGTATTGAAATGGCTACACAAAAATCCACCAATGTTGATACATTTTTATTAATGCACTCTGATATGACAGCTGTCACAATACAATCTAACAAAATTGTTTCAAGTGAAGTTGAAGACAACTGAGTGCTACTTAAGCCATCTTACAGAAAAACACAAAGTAACTTTTTTGTCCAAGCCAATACTTCACTGCCCTAAGATAAGGCATTGAGTAGTTACACATAACCAGATTTCCAAGATCCATGAGAGGCAGGGGTACCTGAAAGCTACAATAAAATAAAATAAGCTTATGGGCACTGCTTTGTGATGAGAGGGACTGAGACATAGCTAGAACTTTAAAGCAACAGAAGAAACTATACTTCAGAAGTCCAGCAAGATGAAGGTTACTTGGTACAATCTCTCTCACCCCTGCAATGCTTTAAATTAAAACAAACAAACAAACTTTGGCCTACTATGGTTATATCTATGGTTATATCACTAGGAACAACAATGAAATGAAAATGGAAAGCCTCCACCTACCAAGCGATCTGCAGAAAACATGAAGTCTCCTCTACTGGCTGTCCTAAAAAATAAAAATTAAAAAATTAAAAAAAGGAGTACAAGTTTTAGTCTAGATTAGTGCTTTAAAGTAAAATATTAATCATTACATATAGTAACACTGATATCATGACCTATTACACACTAAAAGCTTAAAAGTTTATATGTACAGACTATTATTAATATACTTTCCACTAGGATACAGGAGCCTAAATGGAATGACTTGATAAGTATTATTGAGAATATTTATTTGATATCAACATTAGAGTTAGGCATTGGAAAGATTATTCAGTCACCCACTGAGCTGCCTAAGTATGTTATTTAACCAAAGCTGCCCCTGGAAGATGGCAGTAAGACCACAGCTCAAGTTAGGAGAAAAACTTTATAAGAAAATTAGGTTTCCTCCTTCCTCTTCTTCCATTCACCTTGCCATAACCCATCTACTTGGTTTCTAATCCTTTCTGGAATGAGAATGGTACAAACACATAAATCCTACACTTTTGCTACTGCTTTCAAGAATGCATAACCTAATTTCTAAGATCACTTCCTGAAATTATTTCTTGATAATTTGTTTCTTTTGCTTATTTTCCCATCAAATACTTTGTTCCCTAGATCTTTCTGCCATTTTCCTGTATGTTTCTTTCTGGTCAATCCTTTCATATCCTGACTTAACCAAGTAATAGTAACTGGGGTTGCACCTACCCACAAGCTGTTAGCTGGGGGGGGGAAAGGAACGTTAAAAAGCGGACACTTTTTCCCTGTAAATAAATATCTACTATTGGTCCTCCTGTTTCTCCCATGAATGTTAAATGGTCCAACTATCCAGAATGAGTTATGACTTATGTGTTTAAAAATCCCCGTCTGATTTTACATAGCATACCTAAAACATTGCCCAACATACCGTTGAAATGGAGTATGCAAACATATATTATCTCGGTATACCATTAATCATGACTTTTTTCAAGCTTCATTTACTTTCTCTGACAAGGAAAACCAATGAAATATTCCTGATATATAAATGTCATTAGGTTTCTTATGTAACTAGAGTTCTATCATATTACGGATATTAATGAAACCTGACAGCAAATCATAATAGACTAGCTATATTAGGATATAGCTCTGAGATAAAATGATTAAATTAGTCCTTCTCAAGAGTCATAGCTGCACTGGAATGTAGTCATGTCTTGGGGCCTGCAGACCCGCCTGTAAAGCAAGCTTCAGAGAGTACGCTCTGTGGAACATAACAGAAGAATGGAGACTGGTAAGCAGGAAATATACAAGGTCTGTCTGGGGAAAGTTCAGCCATTATTAATATAATGAGAACAGTTTGCACAGCATCAGTGTAACTTGGCAGCCAAGGAGGGTGGACTGGACTGCACATGCGTGAACCATGATGACTTCACTGTACTAGTCAGTGGGGGCGGTAGATGCCATTGAGTGAGCATGTGTACTATGTGGTCATCACATTCAAAATGACTGAGTAGAGCAACTAATCTGAATCCAATTTTGCATAAAGCTCAAACATTCCTCTGTGAAAACAATTTGGATAATTCAAAAGGCTGCAGCTATGGGCAACTGGTGATCAGCAGCTTCATCACTACCACCTGTCCGCTCATGCATCACATCGCATGCAGAGTTTTTCAGCAAAACATCAAATCACCCAGGTGACTCAGTTGCCCCACAGCACAGATTTGGCACCCTGGGACTTCTGGCTTTTCAGAAAACTCAAATCATCTTTGAAAGGTGCCTACTTCAATGGGGACTGAGGCATCATTGTCCTATGTACAATGCTTCTTGTATCTTGTAACTTTTCAATAAATGTCTCTATCTTTCATATTACATGGCTGATCCTTCCTGGACAGACCTCGTATAGCTTTGTTCTTTTCTTTCTGCTCTGAAGATAATGTCACTGACTCACAGTATAAGATATCTTGTAGAACTCTCTTTCTGTTTGAGACCACCTGGCCATAGTTACGTAGACTGGGGTAGGAAAGATGTTGCTAGTTGAATAAATCAGATTGTTGAAGCTTGCATAAGAAGGCACAGTCTATGGCCCTGGACCTATTACTCATGATTTTTGCCCTTAAAAGCCCTGAATGATAAGCCATTGTTCTGACTTTAAGCGATCCAGCTTCCCATTCTCCTTGCTTAACATTCTGCAAATAAAGTGATTGTACTTTTACCACTGCAATTCTGGGTGTTTGATATTTGGCTCTGCACGTGCCAGGAGGGATGAACACTTGTCCTGTTTGGTTACCATGACTCTCTAAAATATGGACCATAATTGAGCAATAGCAAGAATATAGGTCTGTATTCTTTATATATAAATATTCCCTAAACTCAAAAGCTCTATTCATACGCACCTACTACATACACAGAGCCCACTTAAAACAGTCTTTATATTATGCACGATGGTTTTCAAATGAAGCCATACTATTACACTAGTGCCTTTCATTTCTGCTACTAATCTTCACAACATGCTTGTCAAGAAAGAAAAAGGTCAGTGAACTGCCAAAAAGTACTGAAGCCTACTGTCCTGTTTGCTAGACCTGTCTGAGCACAAAGTTGTCTAGTCACTCAGAGCACAGCTTTTCAATAAGGAAGAAAAGTCTGGATTGGTCTTATAGAAATATCCAGTAACATCTTGGGAACACATCTGAAATATTTGTTTTTAATTTCTGAGCAATTACACAGAAAAGTTATATAAGGTTAAGCGATCAGAGTGGACCAAACCTATTACTTTATTCTGGAATCAGACATTTGGATACCTTTCACTCTCCCACAGAATACTACCCTTAGCTGATAACTTTCACATAATAATCAGTTCTTGTACATTCCCAGAATGGTACATACTATGAACTAGCATGTGCTGTCATCTCTTTATAGGCTACTTGACTTTCAATTAAAGCATTCACTGCTCTCCAAATCATCCACTACAAACAGTAATTACTTCCCCTGGCTTGTGTGGCTTGGTTGGTGTGTCTTCCTCTAACTGAAAGGTTGCAGGTTTGATTCTTGATCAGGGCACGTACCTAGGTTGTGAGTTCAATCCTGTGTACCACTGCATATGGGAGGCAACCAATTGATGCTTCCCTCTCCCATTGCTGTTTCTCTCTCTCCCTTCCTCTTTCTCTAAAAGCAATGAAAAAATGCCCTCCAGTGAGGGAGGATAAAAACAAACAAACAAACAAAAAAACCCCACAGTAATTACTAACCTATCTCCTACTGTTTTAGACAGACTTAATAGCCACGCTGTTTCCTTTCAATCAATTAGAAATTGAAGTACAGTCAGAATACAGTAAGTTGGTTGTATTTTTTAAAACCCACAGTGGTTTCCAACATCCACATCTAAATCCTTAACACTGTTTAACGCTAGAGTTTCATAAAGCAGATATTTATTTGTTAGATAAATCAAGTTGCACATTTTCTCTGAGCCCCACTTTAGGCCCAACATTGGACTAAAGTATTTGTTAATAAAGGTGTTTTACTGTAAACCAGACCCCAGGTTTTATTCATCACATACACTTTGTTTTCAACCATAACTCAATTCAATTTTGTCTTAAAAGAATTTTTAAAAGAAATCTCTTATACTAGTAACAAAGACATTCTAATCACCCTCTATCTAACCCCAAATAAAATCTAATGTAAAAGTATCACAAGGCAACCAACACACTAACACACATCTCTGGAATATGCTAAAATAGATCCAAGTAACCAAATAGCAACTATTTACAGAGGGATACCCAGGCACTCGCAAGTCACAGCATGGAAATCTAATTAATATTAAGCTGAGCAGCTTTGCATATTATACAAACTCCAAACCGGATTAACAATGCAGAACCTAACCATATCTGAGAACATACTTTTCTGGACACTCCACCCAAACATATGTCACACATCCGTGGCAACAAAATGAAAGCCCAAAGCAGCCATTTTCTAAAAAATAACCACACTGAAACAACAAAAGAATGAGAATTATTTTGGATATCAAATCACCATTTTAATATGGACCTGGTAAACCTAAGTTTGTACAAGTCTAACAAACAGAATAGTAGGCTCCAAATTTTTTTCTACTTCACTGACTTTTTTTACCTACTTAAAACTGTCTATAAAGCACTTCAAACCCCCCAGAGAGCCTTTAACAATATTTTAAAAACATGTTCATATCATAGCAAACCCAAACCAAGATGAAACCTTGGATTTCACTGACCTTTCCTTCAAATGATTAATATCAATACAATACATATTTACTTATCATTGTATTAATATCAATACAATACATATTTACTGTATCATCTTACGATACAGAAATATTACAAATGTAAGACTTCAAGTAAAGATCCTTTTGCCTTCTTTCTTACTAGGTCTCACTGCAGCTGCCACTAGAGGGATTCCGTAGTTGGTGGAAGATACTGTTGACCTTAACCCAACAGACCACCAGATACTTCTCCAGCAACATGGGTTTGTTCGGGAGCAACAAAGAATTGTAAGTCAAGAAGGGCAGTTTAAGGATGAACCATGGTAAGAGCAGAGAACGAAGGAGAGGAATGTTTTTCACAGAGACAAGGAGTTCAGAGGGGCCATTGGAAACAAAGAGTCCACTGGAGGAAATTGGGAGTTTCAAGTGTAGTGACTTATCACCGGCTGAGATTTTCATTGGCTGAGTGGGCACCTGGGAGAAGATCCACCTTGTTCCTAATGGAGTAAGTAGTACAATAGAAAAGAACCTGCTGGTTGGAGATAGAAAGTACATATTACTCCCATCTTGCCCACAGGTCATCAAGTATTAAAAGCCTCCTTGGTGCCCAGTATTAAGCACTCTTGGTGCACTATCTCATTTAATCCTCTCACAACCTTAAGAGACAAATTCTGTTGTTACCACTACTAATGTGATGAAAATATGGAGGCTTACATAGGTGAAGTATTTCAAGGTTCTTCGCAGCCTGAAGCTCTGATTTCAAGTCCTTGAGTAAACCCATTACTTATATTTTGCTTTAATAAGAGAATGTTTACTAAAAGGTAACCAGTTTTTAGATACATTTTAATGATAGTTCTCTCACTGTGAATCATACTGGCATGCACATGCAATGCAAACAATAAAATAGAGGCAGGCAAGCAAATAAAACATGAAATGTTCCTTCTGAAGAGGGAACCGCTACTATAATATGTCTTTATAAATAGTATTTACTAAGGTTAATACAAATAGTAATACACCCTTCCCAAAGAGGATTACATCAAAACCTGTCCCATAACTTAGGCCAATTTAATTTAAATAAAATTTCAGTAGCACTGAAATAGGTATCATTTCAAAAACAAAGATTAGCCCTGGCCAGGGGGCTCAGTTGATTGGAGCATCATTCCATACACCAAAACGTTGTGGGTTCAGCCCTGGCTGGTGGCACAGTGGATAAGGTGCTGGCCTGCAAACCCAAAGGTTGCTGGTTCGATTCCCAGCCAGGGCACATAACCAGGTTGCCAGCCAGGCCTCCAGTCAGGTCCGTAGCTGGAGGCAGGTGAAAGGCAACCATACATTGATGTCTCTCTGTCTCTCTCCCTCTCTACTTCTCTCCCTTCCCCCTCTCTAAAAATAATAAATAAAAATCTTAAAAAAAAAAAAAAAAAAAAAAAAGGTTGTAGGTTCAATCCCTAATCAGGGTGCACATGAGAGGCAACATATTGATGTTTCTCTCACATATTGATGTTTCTCTCTCTCTCTCTCCTTCTCTCTCCCTCTCTTTACCCCCTTTCTCTCTCTCTAAAATCAATAAACATTTCCTCAGGTGAGGGTTTTTGAAAAATGAGGATTATATTTGAGAACTGTTTTCAGCATTTCATATGGGAGAAGTTAGGGCTGGGCATAAAACTCAAAATGGATGAAAGACTTAAATGTTAAACCTGAACCATAAAAATCTAGAAGAAAACACAGGCAGTAAAATCTCAGACATTGCTCATAGCAGTTATTTTTTCTGATGTATCTCTTTAGGCAAGGGAAACAAAAAGAAAAAATAAACAAATGGGACTGGTGCAGCCACTGTGGGGAGCAGTATGGAGTTATCTCAAAAAATTAAAGATGGAGCTGCTTTATGACCCAGTGATTCTACTTCTGGGAATTTATCTGAACCCAAAACACTAATTGGAAAGAATATAAGCACCCCCATATTTATTTCAGTGTTACTTACAATTTTTAACGTTTTGAAGAACTTCTACTTTTCCACAGTGGCTGCACCAGTCTGCATTCCCACCAATGGTTCACCAGGGTTTGCTTTTCCCTAGATCCTTGCCAATACCTGTTTGATTAATTGACAGCTATTCTGACAGGCGTGTGGAGATATCTCATTGTGGTTTTAATTTGCCTTTCTCCAATGATTAGTGGTATTGAGCACCTTTCATAGTATGTCTATTGGTCATCTCTGTATCCTCTTTGGAGAAATGTCTATTCAGGTTCTCTGCCCATTCTTTAAATTGGATATTATTTTTTGTATTAAGATGTATGAATTCCTTGTATTTTTTTGGATATTAACTCCTTATCGGATGTATCACTAGTGAATATCTACTCTCACTCACTAGCTTGTGTGTTTTCTTTTAAGGAGCTTGGATTTTATTCCAAGTGTAATGAAAAACAGTGCAAGATTTTAAGCAGGGGAGTGTTGGGTTGCTTTCTTTTAAAGCAACAGGTAAAAGGGAAGTGGAACATAAAATATTTTTTGGCAGGTTTAAACCGAAGTGATGTTTCATTTAATATTAATGTTTAGTGAAAGCTCAAAACACACAAACTACATTTCCATACTTTGTTATTATGTGATAAGTAAAATAATGAATGGCTCCAACATTGGTCATGGTATGCAGATGATTTATAAATGATTTTCCTTCTCCTTCCTTCACCCTCATAAAAACACACCCCCACTGAAATACTTAGAGCCAACCTAATCTGATTTGAAAAGTTGGGGGAAAAAAGCTTTTATTACCTGCCAGGTGTAAGTCATCAAGGCTACAGCTTTTTACCAGCTTCTTCAAAAGCTCCTTAAATATGTCATTAATTATTTACTTGCACCTCAAAGCAGACATCAATGTAAACATTCAAAATCAGGTAAAAAAATGAAGAGCAACAATGATTTTCCCTTAGAATCCAAGACTCAGTCATTCAGAAGTTTATTTTTTTAAAATAATAATTGGAACATTAATGCCCCAACGTTCCATAGGCCAGACCTTCTTTCTGCCTCCCCAGGGTCCAGACTAGTTCACAAGATATTACTAAGATATGTCCAATAAGCATTGTAACAGAAGTATGTATAGTCAAAAGAGGTGAATTCCTCCCTTCTAGCTTAAAAGCCAGCTGGAAAAATTCACATGGATAAACAAGAAAAATTAAAAACATGTCCACAGTTTTAAAAATATTGTATGTATTTATTTATTTTGAGAGAGAGGAAGGGAGGGAGAAAGAGAGGGAGAGAAACAGCAACATGTGGCTGCCCCTCATGTGGCCCCAACTGGGGACCTGGCCCACAACCCAGGCATGTGCCCCGACTGGGAATTGAACCAGTGACCCCTTGGTTCACAGGCTGGCCCTCTATCTACTGAATCACACCAGCCAGGGCATGTCCATGTTTTAAACAACTTTCAGGTGACAGGGGCTTTTCATTTGTTTGTCTGCTTTCTGTGGAGGACATTTTGGTTTTGCACCAATTGAAGGAAAAAGTTCTGAGATGCCTCCAATCTCAGGGCGATGTCAGGCCAGGTTCTCTAGGCTGGTTTTGTTGAGTGTGTGGAATCTCCCACACAGCCTGTACCCCAAACCTGAAGCCAGGCAAATCCCTATACAAAGGGCAGTGGCCCAGCCTAAGTGCCGCATGATCACTGGAGGTGTTTGTAAAGCAACAGGTGCTCAAGTTACCTCCAAGACCACTCGAAGAATGGTAAGTAAAGACTGAGGAAAGAAAGACCCCCCGCCCCAGGCAATTCAGATGCCCAGCTTCGGTTAAAAATATTACATTACCTAGCCCGATGACTCAAATCACATTTCACTAGGCTACACCCACATTAGGGCTGCCCTGGATGTTCGTCTATCCTAAGGTTCCTTTTCTCCACCCCGGTGACTAAAAAAAGTCACAAGACCAAATGCACTCTTTAGTGCTTGTTCACAGACTAAAATTGCTAAGGTTGCTCAACTTTCCTCCATGCTTCAAACTGAGGCCATGGCAAATCCCCTTTGTGAACAAGTATACGGGAAATATCCAAATATTCGGCACTTCATGAAACAGCTTTACTTGCATGTTTCAGGAGACAAAAGAAAACAAACAAACAAGCAAAAAATAACAGAGAGGGAAGATGATCTTTTATATACACTGCATTGCCTTTTGAATATGAGGTCATGAACTGTAAGGGAAAAGCACATTACACTCAGATTTTGCTGGGTTTAGAACATAAAGGAGATAGGAAAGGCAGTATATGTAACTTAATCGATTCCAACAATAGAAAGTGGAAATGAAGGAGTCGTTTTCTTGTGTGACCCACGTGTGACTGAACAAATTATCTGACCATTGACGCTTTTAGGTTACTGCATTCCCAGTGAAAGAGCATTTCCTTAAAATTCCATAATACAGCATACATTCTGTGTTTCAAATACTGCATATTTCATTAAAAGGCATTTTAAATCTAATTTTCTCAATCTTGCCTGGTCTTAGTGACAGCAACATGCTCAACCCCCAGCAAGCAATCCCTTTACTAGGTAAATACTAAAGACCAGAAAAAGAAAAGGAATAACAAGTACTCTAATGTCTTCTATTATCAGACAGCCCCATAGTGCGTACGTATTATGTCAAATCAAAATAGAGAAGAGTACAAAGCCCTGAGGAAGACAGGATATGATTGAGTGATGGCATATTTCAGATCGACCTATATAAATCTAGTTCCTCTTACTATATATAGGCCCATTACACCAGCCACTTATAGAGAATGAAATAGGTCTTGTTTTTGTGTGTGTATGTGTGGGGGGTGTGCCAATTTTTGAAAATGGAAGCGACAAAAGGCTCTGTTAACAGATTTGACTAATAAAACCAAAACTAAAACACTGTTTCCAACCTAAATAACTAAGCCTCAATTAGTTATCAAAAATCATAATGAATCAAAAAAAAAAAATCATAGTGAATCTATCCATACTATATCATAGCATGGTAAAAATTATGTAGAATCTGTGTTCTTTTTAAAATAAAAATGTGGCCCTGGCTGGTGGCACAGTGGATAAGGCACCTGCCTGCGAACTCAAAGGTCGCTGGTTTGATTCCCAGCCAGGGCACATAAGCAGGTTGCAAACCAGGTCTCCAGTCAGGTCTGTGGCTGGAGGCAGGTGAGGGGCAACCATACATTGATGTCTCTCTCCCTCTCTGCCTCTCTCCCTTCCCCTCTTTCTAAAAATAATTAAATAAAATCTTTAAAAAAGTTAACTAATCAAAACAGTATATTAATAAGCTTGATTGTTCATTAATGTATGGATGCATGAGGAAGAGAGAAAAACTGGAGCAGGGAGACAAATTAGAAGCCTATTAACAACAGTATAAAGAAAAAGTTATTAGTCTGATTTAGGGAGAAGCACCCTGAGTCAGTAGTCATTTTAAAAGATGACAGCATCCAACGAAAAGCTAGTTTTTAAGCATGCAGTACCTACTCATTTAAAGGTTTGCCAATATGGAAGCCAGCTATAGTTCCATCGTGGTACATAAGTTCCTTGAGAAGCCCCATGTACAACTTTTCAGATCTCAAAACAGCATTTAACGTGGAGTTTTGGCTATTTTAGCTTGTGGGATTAGAAAGGAGCCTTTGGTTCCTTTAGGCTCCCTTTCGTCCATTAACTATACAGGAAACAGTGGGTATTCTATCAGTTTACAATAAAAACAATCCTGATAAGTGTCGAAAGATCAGCTTGCACGTAGGCAAGTGAACCTCAGCACCAAGACTAAAAGGCGTGAAAGAAAATGATCTGCAATTGCAAGCATTAAAGGCACAGCATTCCGTAGAGCACAACAGAATTTCCTTGAAATTGCTTTACTTCTGTTTGTGAGCCTGAGGTGATGGGAGGGTACAGTATTTAACCTTGGGTAGTATAATAGATTTCCGATGTGGACAGGCGCTGCACAGATAGTTTAGGCACGTTTACCTGCCTGAAACGTCTTAGGATTGATTCCTCACTGCTCAGAAGAGACAAAGAGAAAGTAGGAGGCAACCAATAAGGTTTCCTGAGTCCGACACACAAAGCGCCGTTCAACCCTGGGAGTAGGGAAAAGAGGGTGGGAGGTCTTAGTCGAGAGACACTCCCCTTCAAAGAAAAGGCCCTGCCCAGAGCTCCACAAGCCAGTTTCACCAGGCCAAGAAAATTACCCCGTAAGCCCTTTGCCTTCTAATTCCTGCCCACCTCCAGCGAGACGCCCCAACTCCCTTTCCCCTTCCGCTCCTGGCTCACTTGTCCCGAATGATGGTCTGCAGCTCCCGGATCTGGTCATTCATGGGTAGCAGCTTAAGCTGAGCCCCAATCTGCCAGGAGAGTTGGCCGTCCCTTTGGAGGAAGTCACGGACCGATGCGTCACAGTTGCCACCGTTGATCTCAGGGTTGAGGCTGGCGCCAGCGCAGGCTTGAAGGCTCCCCTCCCCTGGTACGCTAGAATGGGCGTGATTCGTGAGGAGAGTCGGCTTCACTTGGGAGGAGCTGTTTCCCCCTGCAGGATCCGGCATCAGGTCGCCGGGTCTAGGGGACTCATGGCTGGGGGTAGAGGCAGACTTTACTTGTTGGTTGTGACAGGGCATGGAGTCCCGACCCTGTAATTCCGTGGCCATAAACCGGACCCGGGCTGTCCCCCGCAATACCAACCCCGAAGGATAAAGGCTGGCAGGGAGAATCGCGGGCCGCTCACGTGCTCTCCCGACGGCCCCCACCTCCTCGGACCTCGGCTGCTCTCTCACCCCCTAGGCTTCCGTAGGTTCCACTTGGTCACGCCCCATCCCAGCCACCCTCGCCAGATGTACAGACGGTCTTGACACTCTATTGGCTTCTCTCACTGCCATTCTGCAGCGCACCGTTTCTTAACCCTTTGGGTTACTCCAGCGGTGTGGGTTCGCACACCTAGCCAGGCAGATCAGGTGAAGCCAGGATGCTTAGGTGCAGGGTCCTCCGGGAACCCCTAAGGATTATGCGTGCAGAACTTAGGGCAAGCAGGAGAGCCGGGAAAAACTAGGAGTCGGGGTGATAAAATGATGGCGCACAAACAAGGCCCATGTTTTTAGCCTTTGTGTCTTGACAGAGAGACTATGTATATATACTTCAGTCATCGGATCTTCAGTTAGCTTGTCTACGGAACCAAAGGGCCCCAAATTCTGCCACCCTGAAGCTGCTTTTTGGGATATTGATTTTAAGCTTTTTATTAAGAAACGAAAGACTCAGAAAGAAGCTTTTACCCTCCCCGCTTTCCTGCCCAAGAGACTCGAACAGAAAATCTGCTTCAATGAGAACATCTTAGGGATGCTGCCTTATCCTAATTTGAATGGTGTGGGAAACAAGGGGACTTGAGGCAGGTGCCTGTTAGCGAGAATACCCTATGTCCCACTGGTTTTGAGCCACCTATCAAGGTTTTTTTTTTTAGCCATGTGTGTACCTCTCTTCCTCAACTTACCAATAAATCCCCTTCTCACTTCTTAAATTTAATACCCCATCTCCCTTCCCCTCTTCTCCTTTGTCCAAAATGTCTTGTATAGCCAATGTTGCCTCACTGTCTGAAATTTTCACGGATTAAGCTTTGATTTTTCTATCAATCTGTCTCTGTTAATTTGGTTATTAGCCCAGCTAGAAGAACTTAGAAGGTGGGAGGAAAAATGACTATTTTTAGCTCCAACATAACCAAAAGAGAAAGTAAAATATGCCTAGCAAGCTGCCCAAGAACCTGGCCCCTCTACTAGACTGTTCTACAAGGTGCAGTTTCCGAACTGTGCTCGACTGCTAGTCTTCCTTGTCTGTATTGGTTGAGCCCTACACAGTACAGTTACCATAGGGATGCTGACAGCATTTTAGATCCACCACTGAGGCAGGACAAGTAAGAAGCCAGGAAAATTCCTTGGCAAGCAGAATGGGGAAACTGAGGCAGACAGCTGCTTCAGACTGGCCTCATCCAGCACCATGTTTGCTGACCGCAGAGACAGTTTTGGTCAAACTAGGCCTCAGCTGCGTTTTACCTCTAGGCCAAGAAAAGCAAAAACAAACAAACAAATAACAGTGATGCCAGCTATGGCTGCCTCAGGACCAGCTGTACCGATTAATAATCCAACCCCTAGTGCCAACCAATCACTACAGATCCTGACCCTGAACAGAAACACCTGGAAAAGCTGATGCATAGTCCATTGAGATCCTCCCCTGAGGCACCCCCTAAAATTCCTGCCTTTAGAAAACAGACAAAAACCCTTAAGACAAAGAACCCAGTGCATTCTCTTTCTCTCTTTCTCGCCCCCCCCCCATCCCTGTGTTTTTTCTGCCCTTCTTTCCTAAGGCCTGTATCTTTGCTTTCTTTCTCCTGAACCTTAAAGGTTCCTAGGAGACTTGCAACCAGGGGAACAGCGGACAATGGCAACTGACCCTTGGCTAAAGCCCCAAACTGCTCTCCAAGGGCCCTTCTTTTGCCTCTGTAACTTGTTTTCTGGGTCCATGAAGCCCAGCTGCGTTACTTCTGCCTCTGTGACCATTTTTCTAAAAGGCTAAACTTCAGGTGCTAAAGTTTTTGGCTGTAAATTCTTTCTGTGCCAAACTCAAGAACTGAGGTCTAACACTACCACTTTTTTTTTTTTAATGCTTGGAAAGACACTTCTTTTTTTAGTGTGGACTCAGTATAAATGTTTGAAGTAAGACTGCCTAGAGCATTACTTTTCAATATCAGTGTGTATTACAATTGTAGAGTGTGCTAAAATGCAGGGTCTCATGAAGTACTTTCTGTTCAGAAATCTGGGATGGAAATCAAGAATTTTTTATGCTTAACAAGTAACCCAGCAAATTTATTTTTTTAAACTGATACTCTGGGGAACAGTGCCTTACAGGCTTTATTTTAAAAGAGCTACAGCCTGAAAGTCAGAAACCTGATCATTCTAAAACAAACAAACAAACAAACAAAAACATTGAGCAACCTTTAACAAGTGTCTTCCCCATCTATAAATGAGATGCATTAACTATTTAGTTTGTAATTCTATTTGCCTTTCAAATAGCCATTTCTTAAAATTTCTTGCTTCACACAGGAGCATAAGCAACAAATGCAGAGATTCAGAGAAATAGAAATAACACATAGCAGGAATATTCAGGCCTATGATGGGCCTTGAGCCATTTTATGTTTGTTTGTTTGTTGTTTTGGTATTATTTTTCTCCCTTTCTCTTCCATTTTATCTGCTTGTGCCTTTCATCCCATTGCACATGTCACATTGGCAAAATAATAATAATAATAACAATAATATATTTTTGGAGTGCCACAGAATTTTAGTAGTTTACACTAATATATTTTTTGCTTATCTGACCATTGTAATTCATTCACAGTGGATGACTATTGTTGTGTTAGTTGTTGTAATTTGTTAATTTGACAATCTAAGGGAAAAGAGGTCAGCTTCCTTGACTAAATAGTTAGGAATTGCATGTTTTAAAAATTCTTGCAGCACACTGGTTGAAAATTGCTGCTTTGGATCAGTACACTATTAGCTATAATTATACAGAATTTAAATTTTAGTGGATGATAAGAATTACAGTCTAGAATTGTAATCCAAATCACTTTTGAAAGCCTACGTATCTTTTCACTTAGCACAGAATGCAATTCAAAGGGTATGTTTTTACTCTTATTAAGCAACACCCATTCATATACTTACCAAGAGCAAATTATCTAGTCAGATTAAGTATTTAAGATGCTATATTAAGATGCAAAATTTGCTAATTATTAATCACAATTACTCCTTAAATTTGGTGGTTTATAATTTACAAAAAGCTACTATACATTTTCTCATTTGATTCTCAAAGTATCTTGAGGGTTACCAATCCCAGTTTATAGATGAATAAGTATAATTCTTCTTCTTAAAATGACTTGTCCAAGGTGGCACATCCAAAAAAGAACAGAGCCAAGATAGTAACCCTAACTTTGACTTTAAACCCAGTCTTTGTAACACACAGCCATATATTCATAAAATAAGTAAGTTAACAAATACTGGTTTAGTCCTTGCTATTTGCCAAGCACTTTGCTAGCTGTTAGAATAGATACAAAGAAAAATGAGTCAAGAAATTGAAATTCACTATAGTTATCGAGGTCAAAGAGGTTATGGGTAGTGCATATATCTTTGAAAACCAAAAGATAACATTAGTCATCATGGGAACCTACACCAAAGACACTAACAGCAGAATTGACAAATTTCAATTTAGCTCTCTTGAGAAAAAGCAACATACTGATGAGAGAAGATGCTTGAAATGATACACCCTTTAAGGGGTTACCATCCAAAATATATAAAGTATTACAATTCAACATAAAAAACAAACATTCCAATTTCAAAATGGGCATAGGACATTTCTCCAAAGAAGATGTACTAACACATGAAAAAAATGTTCAGCATCACTAATCATCAAGGAAATGCAAGTCAAAACCACATTGAGGTATTACCTCACACCTGTCAGAATGGCAATTATTAAAAAGATAAATTATTATTGGTGAGAATATGGAGAAAAGGAAACCTTTGTGCACTGTTAGTGGGGTTGTAAATTAGTGCACCCATTATGTAAAACAGTATGAAGATTATTCTAAAAATGAAAAATAGAACTACTCTATGACCCAGCAATTGAATTTCTAGATATTTATCCAAAGGAAAAAAACCCTAATTCAAAAACATATGCACCCCTATGTTTACTGCAGCATTCTTTACAATAGGCAAGATATGGAAGCAACCTATGTGTCTATTGGTAGGGAAATGGATAAAGAAGATGTGAGATATGTAATAGAATATTATTCAGCAATAAAAAAAACTTCTTACCATTTGTAACAACATAGAGAGTATTGTTAAGTAAAATATATTGCACAGAGAAAGACAAATATATGAATTCACTTATATGTGAAATCTAAAAAACAAAACAAACAAAATGAAAGAGAAGCAAACTCATAGATATAAAGAACAAATGATAGTTTCCAGAGGGGAAGAGAACAGGGGGTGGGGAGAAAAGGGGAAGGGGATTAGGAAGCTCAAAATCCCAGTTATAAAATTAGTCATGGTGATGTAGTGTACAGCATAGGAAACGAAATCAGTAACATTGTAATAAATATGTGTGGTGACCAAATGGTTACTAGACTTATTGTGGTCATAACTTTGTAAGGCATATAAATGTTGGATCAATATATTGTACACCTGAAACTAATATAATACTATATGTCAATTATAATTTAAAAAAAATATTTTAAAAAATTTAGCTTTCTTTCATCCCATTTTTTTGGGGGGAAGGCTAGGTCTTATTGGGAAACTTGGTGATTTCATTGTTTAACAAGTATATACATAAGAAACTAAACGCTAAATATACTTCAATGAGGAAATCACACTAATTTCTACATTTAAAACTGGTTTTCAACATTCGGCATAGATTCTTGAGTGAACATAACGAAGTCACCAGTTTTCATGAAAGTGCTACCTCTGCTTCTTTTTTTAAAATATATTTTATTGATTTTGCTTTTACAATTGTACCAAATTTTCCATCTTCGCCCCCCTCCACCCCCTCCGGCAATGTCCCCCTTAGTTCATGTCCGTGTGTTATCATGCATTCCATTGTTGGATGGAGGTTCAAAGCCCAATAAAGCAAAAAACCTAAAACTTCTCCTATGGTAGTTGAGATGACTATAAACTTTGTTTTGGGTTTTGAGCTCTAAATTTGAGGTGAGCCTTAAAACTAATAGGAAACAGAAAACTAATTGCAGGTATTACTAGACATCCTTCACATGCATCTATAGAGTACCTTTACAAAACACTTTTTTATAGGTTGTCTCATTCTAAACTCTGAAGTAGTTAGGCTCAGTATTATAATTCCTGTTCTACAGGTGAGAAAATTGAGACTTATGAGTCTAATTTAGACTTACATCATAAGTTGTAGAATTTGAAGAAGGCAAAAGAGAATTAATATTAATATTGAATGCTATTTTGCTTGCAGTATGCTTTAGCTATCTCATTTAAAACTTAGGAGATAGTGTAAGAGCAGGGATTTGAATGTAAGTATGATCAGAACAATTTGATTTTCTACAACCCAGGTGCTCAGAGTAGTCTAGGTTATATTCCTCTACTGTATACCACATTTTGTACTTGTACTAGATAATATCTCACCTTCAGTACTAAAGTTAACCTATGTACTACATGATTTAGCTGGGGAATCTTGTTATAAATTTGTATTAATACTTAGTCCTATGATGAACTCTCTAACAATCTTTTTGTGTCCTAAACTCCAAGAATTCCTTAATTTAAGTTGACTTTGGTGATGTTTCAGCCATTGCATTGCAATTTTAAATTCCTTATGAACAAAATCTACTAACTAAACATTAGACAATGTTCTTAAAAAAAATTATGATTCACTTTCTTTCAAAAAAAAAAAAAAAAGTAGCTGTATCACCTTTCAGACATATACCTTACCTTGGTTCTGGGGATTTTAATCATCTAAAAAAATCCATTTGTAGATCTTTTCAAATGTATATCTTATAATTGAGCAGATTTTCACATGATTATTTTTTGTGGGGACCCCTAACCCTCAGAGATCCCTTGATGCCAAGGATAAAAGACTCTTCAGGCAGCTTGTGCCAGGGAAGAGCAAGCTGGCTAACATCTGAAAGACAAGAGCCTCCAGCGTGTTTCTCCAAAGGTATTTATTGAATAACAACGGTGGAACAGTGGTGGTGGAGTGCATGTATATGTCACTATGAAAGAAGAATATTCTATAGAACAGGGGTTATTATGTTTATACAATCAACGGAAGGAATGCGGAGGTCTTGCCCCAGGACATGGTCAGCTAGACAAGAAGACGCCAAGGACTCCAGGTGGCTGATTGAAAATAGAGAGGGTAAGGTTACATGCGGGATAATGAAAACACATTAAGGAAGTTTGCTAGCTTCAAAGATTGCTATCTCATGGCCAAATTTCCACCGGGGTCCCCTGATCACAGTACAGGTGCTTGTATGCACCCAACTTTCCTGGTTTTTTGGTCAGGTCTTACAGACTTGGCCTGGCCTGAGCTGGACTCCAAACCCCACTGCTGTTTTGGGAGGACCCCAACAATTTTTGGCTTTTATAAAGCATCTGTTATGTTTCTTGTCCACTTATTATTTTTTGTCCATCTATTATGTAGTTTTAGGAGGTTTTATATATTTTGGATACAAGTCCTATGTCAGACATATGTTTTGTATAGTCATTTTCTTAATGACTATACAAATGGTTCACTGGGTTTGTTAAATTTTCATTTCAATTGCTATAGATTTGATTCCTAAATTTTTTTTATTTATCAAAGCAGGTTGAGTATGCTTTATAATCTCTAGCACATTACTTATATCTGGATTCTTTTATTTCTTTAAACATTATAAATATTATTCATATTCAATGTCTGATAATTCCATGAAGTCTTTAAGGGTCTGATTCTGCTGCCTATACTTTCTGCCCTCATTCATGTTGTCATACGGGTATGTCCTTAAATGTTTTGTAAATTTTTTCTCTGAGTTTATATTTCTTGAAACTTGGTGTTGCTTCTTTGAGTCATGAGATGAAAGTGAGTTTCTCCAGAGAAATGTGTCTCCTACTGAACAGCAAAATTCTGGGTTTTAAGTTTTAAAATTCACTACATGGGGTAAATGTGAGTGTAGTTACTGGCCTTTACTTAATAAGTCTCTCAGGGAGAATTTCTTTCTCTTTTACTCTTCTCCAACATTTGAGATAGGAAATTTCCCCAGCCCAGTGAGTGAAGAGGAAGACAGGTTTATTTCTAAATCAATGTTCTTTGAAGCTATAGTTAATGGTATAATTTTACAATGGGTCTTCTTTTCTTTTCCATTTAAGACAAGCACTTGTTCTTTTTCTTCTCTACTCAAATCCCACCAGATTGTAAAAACTGAAGTCTAGTTTAACAGGGGACAACATATGTCTTCATTATGAAGGCTACATTCTGTGTTTCACTTTCATCTCTTGGTTTTTAACATAGTTTTTAAACCTTTATTATTCTTTCCTAATTTCTTTTGACTCGATGATGCATCTATCTGATATTTTTAGTTTTTAGTAGGACTGTTGGTCAGGAACAGGAGGTGAATTATTTAAATAAAGTATACTAGAAAACCTTCTCTAAGCAGGTGATATCTGAATCATTAGAAAGTCTCCAGTAGAGAGACTTTTCTCAAGTAGAGGAGACAGTAAGTGCAAAGGCACTGAGGTAGGAATAATTTCTGGCATTTTCTAGAAACAGACATGATCACTGTGGCCTTCCTGAAGTACTCAAGTGTTTCTCACACATTTCAGTTGTAATTACCTGAAAAGAGCATTCATTGTACTTGGAGTCACAAAACCTAGGTTTAGTTTTTCATCCCATTAGCTCTGTAACCTCCATCAGGTCACAACCTGTATCAGCCTTTTTCCTCACAAATATGGGAATGTTAACGAATAATATCTAATCTCCAAGGTTGATGAGGATATGAAATAAGGTATGAAGAAATCACTTTGTAAATTACAAAATGTCATATTCATACATAAGTATAATAACTGTGTAAATAAAGCGCATGTGATCTCTATCTGCAACAGCTATTTGTAGAGGCATTTATTGCGTTCCACTTACGTGTCAAGTTGCTGTAGGCCAAGTTGGCCTGACTGTTGCTGATGTTCTCCAGCAGTGCACAACTCTCACTATGCTTCATGTTCTATTTCTGGGTGCACTGGAAACTTTCTTGGGCTTATTTAGCTCATGTTTGCCCACTTTGGCTCATCATAGAGTAACTGCTTGTGTATTTCAATGTTATCCACATTTGCTAATCAGAGAACTTGGTTTACAATGAGAACTACTTCAGTAAAAATGTTTACTCCATTGAAAGACCTCACAACAGTTGTTCCATGCCAATAATGCCTATAGGTGATTCTAACGACATTTCTCATAAATCCTGAGAAATCATTTGAAGGGTTAGGTGTTTTAGAATTCTGAGGACTTACCTGACTAAAAACCTTATAATTCTGACTTCTGGCCAAGATGGAGGCGTAGGTAGACATGCTTCACCTCCCTCCACAACCATAAGAAGGAACATATCTACCTCAAAACCAAAAGCACAATCAAACTGCATGGAATTCCAACAAAGAAAGATATAAAGAAGCTGTGCTCATCCAGACAGGTAGGAGGGGTGGAGAGGACATGGTGTGGCAGCAGTGGTGGCAGCGAAGTAGTGGCTGTGGCCGGCTGGCAGAAAACACAGTCATATAAAAGTAGGGAGGGACACCTGGGGAGCAATCCCAGCCCCAGACCAGACCACACAGATCACAGTTCCAGCGCTGGGGAAAATAAAGCCTCATTGCTTCTGACTGTGAAAACTAGTGGGAGTCAGGGAGGTGGAAGGAGCTGCCAGTCTCTCAGCAGAGTCCATTTGTTTAGAGACCCCCAGGTCCCAGAACGTCCGCAGACCCACCCACTCTGGGAACCACAGCCAGGCAACAGCTACAGGGGCTCCAGTCCCATATGGGAAGTGGGAGAAGTGCCTGGAGAAGGGATCAGACCCCCTCACCCCTGCATACAGCGCCACAGCCTGGTGAAACCTGCCGCCCAGCACTGATCAATGCCTAAGTCTCTGCCCCTGACAATCTAACAGGTGTGACACCTCAACCTAAGAAACAGGCAAACACAGAAGGCTGTCAAGTTGAGGAGACATAGAAGTATGACTCAAAAGAGAGAGCAGATCAAGGTTCCAGTGGGAGAACTAAGTGATGAGGAGACAGGCAACCTAATACACGCAGAGTTCAAAACACTGGTGATAAGCATGCTCACAGACTTGACACACATGATTGAGTATGGCAAATGCATGAGGGAAGAAGTGAAGGTCATGCTAAGTGAAATGAAAGAAAATCCACATGAACCCAATGGTGAAGGGAAGGAAGCCAGGGTTCATATCAACGATTTGGAATATAAGGAAGAAACAAACAGCCAACCAGTATAGAATGAAAAAACAAGAACTGAATAAAATGAGAGGCTTAGGAACCCCTGGGACTTTTAATGTACCACCATCCAAATCATGGGGACACTAGAAGGTGAAGAGGAAGAGCAAGAAATTGAAAACTTATGTGAAAAAGTAATGAAGGAAAACTTCCCAAGTTTGGTGAAGGAAATAGTCCAGGAAGCACAGAGTTCCAAACAAGCTGACCCAAGGAGGACCACGCCAAGGTACATCATTAAAATACCAAAGGTTAAAGATAAAGAATCTTCAAAGTAGCAAAAGAAAGGCGCTGCCTACAAAGGCATTCCTGTAAAACTATCAGATGATTTTTTAAAAAGAAACCTCGGAGGCATGAAAGGACTGGCAAGCAGTATTCAAAGTGATGAAAAACAAGAACCTACCACCAAGATGACTCTACCCAGCAAAGCTGTCATTCAGAATGGAAGGGCAGAAAAAGTGCTTCCCAGACAAGGTAAAGCTAAAGGTGTTCATTTTCCCCAAGCCATTACTTATTTAAAAAAAAAAAAAAAAAAGATCAAAACTATGAACATTAAAATAACAACAAACATACCTATCAACAACCGAATCTAAAAAATAAAAATAAAAACAAACTAAGCAAACAAGCAGAATAGGAACAGAATCATTGTAAAACTTTTTCTTATTTAAATAACTCCACCCAAACATCCTCTTACTTGGAAACCTGGAGTATAATATGAATCTCGAAAGGAAATAAAGCTAACTGCTTGGGCCAGGTATATTCTTATCATTAGTCCAGGGTGCTTCTATGTAAGGAGTTCGTAATTATTTGCCTGGCTTGTGACTTGCCTGTCTTGTGTGACAGGTTTAAGAACGCAGCAACGAATATAAAATTGCAATTGCGTTACTGGCTCCAGGGTTCCGTGTAACATTCACCCTTGGAAATGCAGTTTCTCACACAACTGTAAACATATTTCAACATGCTTGTTGTTCGATGACGGTAGTGACAAAAGAATATAAACTTCTCTTTAAATCTGGATTCCCATACGTTTACACTTTACTATCCCTCAGTCAATCCAGCTATTTTGAAACGATTAAGGATGCTGCAGAAGCCAAAGGGAAGTGCCAGAGAGGCGAAAGAGCAGAGTAAAGCTGTGGAGGGGGGGTGGGGGTGTCAAACTGTCCCAAAAGCAAGAGACCAAAAGGAAACCGCCCCAAGGTTTGCGCAATCAGCCAAAGAAAATTGCTTACAATAGGGAGAGGCCGTGAGGCTCTCGGATGAAGCCTCCTCCCTGGGGAAATTATTTGTAGTTTAAGCGTTAGTGCACAGGGGAGTGAACAGAGGACTATGTAAAGGGGAGCGAACACAAGACTATGTAAAGGGAAACTGTAGAGTGGAGGCGTGGGGCACTGAGTCGGAGGCGGCAAGAGAACAGTGAAAAATGAGGGACAAGATTGCCAGATTTAGCAAATGCAATATTTGGGATAGACCTGTACTAAAAAAAAAAAAAAAATGATACTGTTCATCTGAAATTCAAATTTAACTGCGCGTCTTGTCTTTTATGAGGCAAATCTCGTAGGAGAGAAAAAGGCAGGATTACGCTGACGTTCCGGGTAGTGTAAGAAAAACTCAAAGGCCCGCCCTAGAGGGGGGGGGAAAGCGGTCACGGTCCCGAACCCGAATGTTAAGAGAAGCTATTTCCGGTCTTGGGTCCCGAGGAAACCAGGGGGAAGGGGCGAAAGGCTCGGGGTAGCCGAGCTCGGTCCTCCGGAGTCCCACAATCCTTTGCTCCCGGTTCCTCTTTCCTCGCTCAAGATGGCGCTGCTGGCGACCCATTCCTGGCGCTGGTCCGCCGCGGCGGCTGCTTTCGAAAAGCGTCTGCGCCTCACGATCCAGATCCGGCCTCTAGTCTCCGTCCGCGGCTCCAGTTCGCACTGGGGGTCACGCCAGCTCGGCGCCCCAGGAACCGCTCGAGTGTCCCAGGTGAGATGCCATTCACTGGGAAGAGGAGCGTGAAGGACGAGGGGACCCGTGAGGGAGCCCTCACAACCCGGGGTCAGGGAAAGCGCCGCGGAGAAAGGCGGTCAGGGCGAACTCAGAGCGGCGGTCCGTGAAGGAAGTTAGGGTCAGTCGTTGGCAAAGGGGGCGAAGCAAACCGTGAGGGGCACGGCGGATGGGACCGGGACGGGAGGTTTCAGAGGTCACCTGGAGCGCCGGTGACCCGCGGGACCGGCTCAATTAGTTTACGGTAACGCGGTGGACACCATCCTCACACTGCTTACCTTCGTAAAGGCAAGGACAGCGGGGCCACTTTCCGAAGGTAGGGGCGGAATTTGGGGCCAGTTTGCCGCTCGTTCGGGCTTTAGTCGCAAGTAGCACTTGGACAGCACTGTCAGAAGACAGCGAAACGGGCGGCAAACCGAGTTGGCACCAGCTACCCGTCCTGCCGCCAGAGCTCCTCGATAAGCCCAAACCAGAATTATCTCCCTCTCCAAAACCTAGACCGTCCTAAATGTATCCGTCAACACGATCGATGGTCATAGGAGCCGAAAGTCGCGTCCCGTGCGCGCCGCTGGCTTTGGAAGCCCTAAGGCTACTTATCTTTAATGACTGTAGTTACGGTTGAAGTGCCTCTTACAGTTTGGGTCCATGATTATCGCTCCAGAACAGGTTTTCTATTATTATTTGTACTTGCTCTACCTAAGTTTATCTTTATTTCTTACATATTGACGAAACTTTTCATTGCCACCGTTTGTTCTTCAGTATTACGAAGTATTGCCGGCTTTGCATGAGAAACAACCTCTTAAAATTTTGATTCTTCATCACCAGATACTTAATGTTTACTATGTACATAGCACTACGCTAGATGATGGGGTCCCAAGAGAAACAGATACGTTAATGCCTTCAAGATTGGTCAATTTGGTTAAGGAGATTGGATGCTTGCATTACAAGAGTAACTGAAAAACAAGGTAGTAGATTAAATATCAAATGAACGGTATAATTAATAAGGGCTGTAGACATCCAAAGGAAGTAGTGATAATTAAGGACCAGATTATAGAGCAGTTCTCATGCTGGTGATAGGACTGGGGAGATCATTCCAAGCCCAGAGAATAGGGGATGATGATAGACAAGTGGAATTAATTTGTTCATTCAATAATTAATGAGCCACCTGTATAGCAATGAACACAACAAAAGATAGACCCTGACGGTAAAGAGTTTAAAATCTAGTAAGGGAGGTTCGCTCTCCCTCTGGGGAGCATGCCCACACCTTTTCCTCCCCCCTCTTCATACCTCTTAGGCAAGGATCTCCTAAACTCTAGGGGCCCCCCTGTGACTTGCAACCAGGAAACAATGGACGGTGGCAGCTCTTCCCTGGGCCAACCCCCTGGCCCTGTCCCCAAGGCCCCCCTTTCTCTGATGTTTTAGTGAGTGGAAACAGACCAGCCTAGCTCATTTCTTTCCTTTAACACTTCTGGAGAGCCAAAGCAGTCCTGCCTAAGCTCTGTCCTGTTGCTTCTATTTAATCCCTTCCGCTCTGTCCTGTTGCTTCTATTTAATCCCTTCTGCTTTCCGCTGTCCCCAGCTGGAATAAACATACTCTATCCCTCAACAACAACAACAACAACAACAAAGATCTATAAGGAAGATAGATAAAGTAAACAGGCAATTACAATAGTGCAATGATGGGGACAGTACAAAGTACTGAAAGATACACATGGGGGACATTAAGGCTAATCTTAAGGTGAGGAAAATTGCCTTCAGTGACTGATAGTGAGCAAAGACCTGAAACATTAAAAATTAAAGAGGGAATAGCACATGCAAAAGCCCAAAGGTAAGAGAGAGCATGGACCTTTTGTAGAACTGCATATGGTTTAGACTAGTGAGGAGTTTAAGATAGGAACTGTCAGAATAGGCTGGAGAAGCAAATCCAGATAATTTTATTAAGGTTTGAAAATCACTTTATCATTGAAAGTTTGTATCACATGATCTGGGAACTATTCTTGTTCTGTAGTCCTCTAACAAGCCAAATGAAGTTAAAATAAAATTTGTACAACTTGGTCAGGCTGAACAAATGAAGGGGAAAAGAAATCAATAGGTACTTCAGAGAAGGTAATGGTTGCATCTTTTAAAAAATGTGAATTTAACTTGGAGACAAAGGAATGATTATAAGGCTTTAGAATCTGATATAACGTGGAGCACATTCAAAATAATTAGTGACTTGTGATTATGATTACAAAGTAAATATTAAATGCATACTTTTAGGACAATCATTAGTATATAGCAAAATATTTTAGAACTGAAAGAAGTCTCAGTACAGTGTTAAGAAATTATGTTACTGGGTTGGATCAGCACTTTTTAAGGATGAAATTCCGTAGAATAAGGAAGTCTCAGTGCTTTACAAATTGAAGGAAATATTGTTTTATGTACATTTGTTTTCTATAGTCATATATACACACGTGTACATGATTACTGGGATGCATTGTAATTGTGTTTTTCATACAGGATTATGTCCGAGAGCATAATATGGAAGTAATTAGCTTTATGTGGCTGTTTAAATTTAAATTAAATTAAAAGCTATTCTACAGTTGCATTAGCTACATTCCAAGGGTTGGATAACCACATAGATTGGAACATTTCCATCATTGCACAAAGTCCTGTTGAACAGTGGTGCTATGGAGATAATGTTATATTTAGCTTTTCTAATTTTGCAGATGAGAAAACTAAATCCTAGATAATTTACAGCCTTTAAGGCCATTCATTCATTACCTCTTGTGTGTCAGGTATGTATAGAAGGGTAAATAAGACTCTGGCAGACACTACGCAATATTTGTTGAATTGTAAAGATATTGATCTAATAATACTAGAGTACTAGTAATAGAGGGAAACACCATAAACATAAAAGTTTTTCTTAAAATTAGAAGGTTTTTTGCGATAAGATTTAAATTGTAATGATTTATTATACAGTTGTCTCTCTACTAATTTAGTAATATTAAAAGGACTTACGAATTTTGAATGATAGAATTTGGGGTTTAATTCATTATTATTTAAGTGGTAGAAACTGAGGCATCATATAGTTCATCTACAGCACTTTTTATCTAAGTTTAAAGCACCCTTGACTCTTGATCCTGCTATTGATCATATACTTTATTTTTTAAATTAAAGTTATTGGGGTGACATTGGTTAATAAAATTATAGGTTTCAAATGTACAATTCTATAATTTATCTATATATGAGGTCTGTCCAGAATGTATCCAGTCATGTAATATGAAAAATAGAGACATATTTGGAAGAAGATACAAGATGTGAAAAACGTTGTATGTAGGACAGTGATGCCTCAGTCCTCTTCAGAGTGGACACCTTGGGACCTCACACAGTTCTCCCAATTGCCATCAGCTGCTCCATCATATTTCCCTGAATCTCATCGATGGTCTGAAATCGCTTCCCTTTCAGAGGTGAATTTAGTTTTGGGAAAAGCCAGAAGGCCCAGGGCACCAAATCCAGGCTGCAAGGGGTCTGGGTAACCTGGGTAATTTGATGCTGGCTTATTGTCATAATGAAGCTGCCAATCACCAGTTGCTCATAACTGTGACCTTCTGTATCATCTGAGTAGTTTCCTCAGAGGAATGTTCAAGCTTCATAAAAAATCTGATGCAGATTCGTTGCTCTACTTGCTCAGTCATTTTGAATGCAGTAGCTACCCAGTACCCAGCTCACTCAGCAGTGTCTACTGCCCGCACTGACTAGTAAGAACTGTAAAGTTGTCATTGTTCACATATGTGCATTCCAGTCCACTCACGGTGGCTGCCAGGTTACATCGATGTCATGCAAACTGTTCTTATATTAACAATAGCGGGACTTTTCCATACAGACTTCCTATAGTTTTGCGTGTTTACCACCCAAAGTCAGATCTCCTTCTGTCACCATATATTTGGCCCTTTTACCCTTTACTACCTCTCCTCATGCTCCCTTTCCCTTTGGTGAGCACCATACTATTACCTGGTCTGTGAGTTTTTGTGGTCTTCTTTGTTCATTTGTTGCTCTCAGTTTTATATACCCTGTGAGTGTAATCATACAGTTCTTGACTTTTTCTGTCTGACTTATTTTACTTAGTATGATATTTTCCAGATCTATCCATGTTGGCACAAATGGCAGTATTTCATCTTATGGCTGAGTAGTATTCCCATTATGTATATGTACCACATTTGCTTTTTAAAACAAATTTATTGAGATTAATTTACATATCATACAGTTTACCAATATTAAATATGCAATTCAATGGATTTTAGTATATTCAGTGATACATGCCACCATCACCATAGTCAATTTACATTTTGATTATCTTAAAAAGAAACCTGTTACCATTTTGGCTATCATATCATCTCCAATTTCTCTCTGCCACTTGCCCTAAGCAAATACTAATCTATGTTCAATCTCTATAGATTTGTCCATTCTGGACATTTCACATACATGGAATTGAGATTGGCTTCTTTCACTTAGCATTATGTTTTCAAAGGCCATTCACGTTGGGCATGTATGAAGTACTTCATAGTTTTTCATTGTTGTATAATATTCTATGATAGGGATATACAAGATTTCATGCATTCCTTAGTTGATGGCCCTCTGGGTTTCCATTGTTTGCCTGTTATGAGTAACGCAGCAATAAACATTCATATAGAAGTCTCATGTGGACATAAGTTTTCATTTTCTTGGGTGTATACTTAGGAATAGAACTGCTGGGTCATACGGTAATTCTGTTTAATTATTAAAGGACCTACCAGACTTATTTTCAAAGTGACTGCATCGTTTTGCATTATCCTAAGAAGTGTGCGAGTGTTTCCAGTTCTCCACATCCTTGCCAGTAGTTGATATCTGACTCTTTTAGTTAAGATATCCTAGTGGACCTGAAGTGTTATGTCATTGTGGTTTTGATGTGTATTTCCCTGATGACCAAAGATGTTTATTATTTATCCATGTGCTTATGGGCTATTTGTGTATCTATTCAGGTTGTTTGCCCATTCTTAAATTGGATGATTAGTCTTTTAGTATTGAGATGTGAGAGTTTGTTACATATTCCAGATTCAAGACCCTTATCAGATAGGTGATTTACAAATATTTTTTCTAATTCTGTGGGTTATTATTTTTTTACTCTCATGATTGTGCTTTGAAACATGAAAGATTTTTATTTTGAAGAAGTCAAATTTATTATTATCTTTTGTTGGTCAAACTTTTGGTGTAATAGCTAAGAATCCATAGTTAAATATGATGTTGTGAATATTTACCCATATATTTTCTTCTAAGGATTTTATAACTTAATTCTACGGAGATATACAAACATTACTCTAGCTATAGTTCCTTTTCTCTGCTTTGTTTTATTTATATATTACAGTTTGAAACATAATCCTAATAGCATATTGTCAAAAATATTACTTTATATAACTTTATGACTTTGAAAGAAGCTGAGATAGGACAAGTAAATATTTATGGCTTTTGTTATAACCTTCATATTTATCATTTCTAGTTTTGTACATTTGTTCTCTTGTGTTTGAATTACCATCTGGAGTCATTTCTTTATCTCAAAATAGCTCTGCACCCACCCATCTTCTTTGTGATGTTATTGGCAAATATATTGCATCCCTGTATGTTATAAGCTCAATAATATATTATGTACATATCATTTTGTTGATGTACTAATGTCCAGGCCTGTAGAGAACTTTTATTTAAACCCTGGCTGGTGTGGCTCAGTGGATTGAGGACTGGTCTGCAAACCCAAGGATCATTGATTCAATTCCCAATCAGGGCACATGCCTGGGTTACAAGCCAGGTCTCCAGCCAGGTCCCCAGCTGGAAGCAGGTGAAAGTCAACCATACATGGATATTTCTCTCCCTTTCTTCCTCCCTTACTTACCCTCTCTCTACAAAAATAATAAAATCTTTTTAAAAAAGGAAGTTATTTAAGCCAAACATGTGGCAGTTGGTGGGAAGCAAGATCTCAAATGCTCCTGGAAATGACAGTTTTGCATTTTCTTTTATACTTTTGGAATTAAGGAGGGAACATAAGGAAGATTACATGAAAGGGGGAGACTGGATTACAGAATAGTTAACAAGATCGTGTGCTCTCAGGGTGGTAACCTTTCTGATGGGCACCTAAAAAACATGATTACTCTGGCATTCACCTAGTTGCACAGAAATGATGGACAGGGTTTGCTTAAGGAAAGACATGGCTTTTACTATAGAAATTTTAAGCCTGTGTCATGACTACCCACCATGATCTGCCCAGTTAGGAATTTATGATCAGATAACCCTGTGAGGATACTTTCCACAGAACTTCATTTTTTTTTTTGTCCACAGTTGTTAGATGATGTTGTGACATAATCAATGTCCAAAGTTGTAGAGAATTTTTATAAATTTCCTTGAGCTAAACTAACAATGGCCAGGAAGCAAAATATCAACAGATTGAGAAAGTGCTCCAGAGGATGGCAGTTTTATAGCTAATTTTATACATTAGAATCTAAAGAGGAGACATAAGGGGGTTACATTGGTAGAAGATTAGGGAGGTGCAAGAAAGCAGCGTGGCCTTTTCGGCAGTTGGTGCCCATATCCTGAACTCTCCAGTCTGGTGCTGTACCAGTAAGAGGGTTCTATAGTGGGAGGGTGCACCCTGAATCTCCCAGGCATAGTGGGTCCCCAGCGATTCCCACCACCAGACACTACACAGTCTCCGCTTCCTCGCTCTGTTGCTTTGGATTGGAGACCCCTGCTTGGGGTTAAGGTCCCTCCCTCCTAGGGGGAGGGAGCTCTGCAGCCGCTGATCTCCATCTGGTCTGTGAGCTGCTGCCTCACCTGTGTGCAGGACTTACCCCTTCCATGTCCCAGCCCCTCTTACAGTAGCATCTGCTGTACTCAGGTTATAATTCATATCACCTAGGTTTCAGTTGATTGTTCAGGTTGATTGCTTGGCAGTTCAGCTGTAAATCCAGTTTGGGGGCAGCTTCTGTCTACCTGGCAGCCATCTTTCGAGTCCTAAAACTGACACATGGACCGAAGGCAGTGGAATAGAGAGCCCAGAAATAAACCCAGGCGTGTGGTCAACTACTCTTCGACAGAAGTACCAAAAATACATGATAGGGAAAGGATGATTTATTTAACAAATTGTGCTGGGAAAACTGGATATCCATGTACAAAAAAATAAAATTGGATCCTCATCTTATGCCATACACAAAAGTCAACTCAAACTGGATTAAAGATTTAAACATAAGACCTGACACCTCAAAATTCCTAGGTGAAAATGTTGGAGGAAGCTCCTTGACATTGGTTTTGGCAAAGATTTTTTTGGATGTAACATCTAAAGTACAGGCAACAAAAGCAAAAACTAAAATTCTGTGTGTGCATGCTAAGAGTTTTATAGTTTATATATTTTTAATAACTTGGTTATCAATTTATTTGATGAGGGTTTTTATGTGTATGTATAGCTAAGAGGTCCAATTCATTGTTTTGCACATGACTATCCAGTTGCTCCAAGACCATTTGTTGAAAAGAATAATTTTCTATTTTTGACACACTTGTCAAAAATCAAGTCAACAATAAAAGCATTGGTTTATTTCTGGACTCTCAATTCTGTTCCATTGACCTAAGGTTCTATCTTTTTGCCAGTTCCACATTGTCTTAATTACTGTAGTTTTGTGGTAAGTTTTAAATTTGAGAAGTGTACTTTTAATTTTCTTCTTCAGGAACGTGCATTATTCATATACTGGATCTTATTTTCCTACCTTTAATTAGGTCATTTTCTCTTGAATCCATTTTTGCCTCATTTATTTTTAATGAATGGCATTTTCTTCCTTCTTGTTTTTCAGCTTCTCTTAAGGCATTGTATGTTGAGTTTATTTGCCCTTGTTTATTTCCTTGTGTTCTTTCCAATTTGTGCTTTTCTAAAGTGTGGCTTTTTAAATTTTTTAATTGTTTTTGAGTTCTCTCATCTTAAGTTCTGAGTTTATTAAATTTTGATTTATGTTCTTTCATATATTGTTTCTTTTTCTTATAGTTTTAGCTTATTTTGGTTGTTTTATGAGCATGCCTTTCTGTTGTGCTTTCCTTCTCTATAGTGCTGTAATTCTGTTTATTTTGTGTTTTTGCACTAAATTTATATGGGGTTTGATCTCGATCATTTTCTGTTGCTCATTTTTATGTGCAATGACTTTGCCTAAACTTTTAGAAGGGGGCTTGGTTCAGCCAGCTTTTCCAACTTCAAAGAGCTCCCCTTTGTGTTGTTTTCTGTGATATCCTATCTTTCCTTTCCTTTCTTTTGTCTGGGCTTTCTGTTCATTTGCTTCCATTGTCCTTGTTTTGCCTAATTTTAATTCAGCTTTTAGCAGTTTCTCTTCATTGTGTCCTGAAAGGAAGATTTGTTGGTCAACCACAGGAGTTCATGGGATTACACTTTACCAGTTCCTTCGAAACACGAAACACGCATTTATCTACTTGCTACTGGGGTGGGAAAAAAAGCCCTTCCAGTTTCACCTCCTAATTTGGCCACTAAGCTCAACAGTGGATACTTCGTGGTTATTCCGGTCTCAGGTCAGCATGTGGCCACTGCTTATTACCACAGAATTGTTGGTACCATGCAGATCATGTGGCTTTTGGTGGTTTCTCTCCTTGTGCTTGTAATTTTGAAGGTCAAGGACATTTCTTATATCCCAATTTTGTTGTAAATGTTATTCTGAAGCTCTGTCCTTGGTTATTATGTATAGTTATTCTGTTTGTAATGAGATAATTTAAGGAGATAAAAATGCTGTGCTTCCACTGCTCTATCATGTTTTCTAACTATTTTTCCTTTTTGTGGTGAAAATCACATTAATATGAGATCTATGCTCTTAATTTTTAAAGTGTTCAGCATAATATTAACCGTGAGCACAATTTGTGCAGGAAATCTATAGAATTTATTCATCTCATATAACTGAACCTTTATATCTATTGTAGAGCAGCTTTCTGATTCCTCCTCCCCCTAGCCCCTTTCTACTTTCTGCTTCTATGAGCCTGATTATACTAGGCACCTCATATAAGTAGAATCATGCAGTATTTACCCTTCTATGATTTATTTCAACTAGCGTGACAGTCTTCAGATTCATCCATGTTGCTTATTTCAACTAGCATGACGGTCTTCAGATTCATCCATGTTGCTATTATGTGACAGGATTTCTTTTTTATTATGACTAAAAAAACATTCCACTATGTGTGTGTACATTTTCTTTATGTGTATATTCATACAATTATGGACATTTATGTTGCTTCCACATTTTGGCTATTGTGAATAATGCTGCAGTGAATATGGGGGTACAAGAATCTTTCCAAGATCCTGATTTCAGTTCTTTTGGAAAAAGACCCAAATCTGAGATTGGTGGATCATAAGGTAGTTCCATCTTTTTTAATATTGTGAGGTACCTTCATAGCATTTTTCATAGTAGCTGCACCAAAATTTTTTACCAACAGTGCACAGGTTCCAGTTTTTCCACATTTTCACCAACACTTGTTATATTTTCTTTTTTCATAATTGCCACCCTAACAGGTGTGAGGTTATATCACACTGTGGTTTTGATTTTTATTTTCCTCCTATCAACTCCTAGTTTTATTCTATCTTAGGCAGAAAAGATACTTTATATAATGTCAGTCTTAAATTTTCAAAATTTGTTATGTGATGTAATAAGTGATTTATCATGGAGAATGTTCTGTGTGCACTTGAGAAGAATATGTATTCTGCTGCTATTAGGTGGAATGTTTTCATTGGTCTCTTAAGTCTGTTTGGTTTATAGTGTTGTTCAGGTTCTCTAATTATTAGTGTTCTCTCTGTGTTTTTTGGTTATTGAAAGAGGGGTATTCATGCTTGCTTCGGCAGCACATATACTAAAATTGGAGTGATACAGAGAAGATTAGCATGGCCCCTGCACAAGGATTAAAGAGGGGTATTCAAGTCTCTTACTATTCTTTGATGCTTCCTTTGTGGTTCATTGATTATTTTTATGTAGTGATATTATTTTTTGTTTTCTTTTGTGTATCTTTTATAGGTATTCTCTTTGAGGTTATCAAGGGGTTGTCATAAGACATTTTGTAGTTATAACTATATTTTATGCTAATAGCAACTTTGATCACTTATAAAAATGCTAGTTTTACTCTTCCCAAACACCTTATATTATTATTGCTGTGACAATATGTTTTCATAATGTATTCAAATATTTCTAGTTACAGTTATCATCTGTGCTTTTATTTTTGACTTCTATATGAGAAAAGGGGGGGTTTGCACCACTTTTAGATTATTATAGTATTCTTTATTTGTCTATAGGGAGGGTCAAGAGTAGGTTTACGGTTGTTAATGTGGAAAATAATAATTAATAAATAATAACACAAGAATAAACTCTGTTTTGTGTGCTCACAATGGTAAACTTGCTTTTGTCCCACTTTGTGTTTATCTTCATCAGATAGCTTTATACTTTCATATGCTTTTGTGTTGCTGTTTAGCTCTATTTCATTTCAACTTGAAGAATGCCCTTTATCATAACTTGGAAGGCCAGCTCTATCATGGATGAATTTCCTCAACATTTGTTTATATGAAAGCCTTTATTAGTCCCGCATTTTTTGAAGGACATTTTTTGCTGGATAAAGTATTTTTGTTGGCAATTTTTCCCTTTATTTGCTTTGAATATATCATTCTGTTTCTTTATGTTCTGAAAATTTTCTGACAAGAAGTTCATTATTAATCTTATTGAGACTTTTATGTGATGAGTCACTTTTCTCTTTCTGCTTTTAAGATTCTCTTTGTTCTTAACTATGGACAATTTAATTATAATGTTTCTCGGTGTGGATTTCTTTCGATTTGTGTCTCTTTGAGCTTCTTGGATCTGGTTATCCATTTCTTTTTCCAGATTTATGAAGATATCAGCCATTATAATCTTTATGTACCTTTCTTTCTCTCTTCTCTTTCTTAGATGCCCATAATATGAAGAGTGATGCATATTATGATAGCTCTTAAATCCCTTAGGCTTTCTTTTTAAATTCTTTTTCCTTTTTATTCCTTTCAACTGGGTAATTTCAAGTAACTTTTCATCAAGTTGGCTGATTCTTTGTTCTTCCTGATCAAATCTTTTGTTGAACCCAAGTATTAAAGTTTTCAGGTCAGTTCTTATATTATTTAGATTTAATTTTTTATTTTTTATATTTTGTCTCTGCCTTGATATTCTTATTTTATTGGTGAACCATTTCCCCAAACCCATTGAGAATCTTTATTATAGTTATTTTAAAAATTTTTGTTAGGTCACTGATATGCCTACTTTTCATTAAGGGTCAGTTTCTGGAGCTTTATTGTCCCCTTTGACTACACCTCTTCCCCTCTTTTCATATTCCTTTTAGCTTTATATTGGTATCTGCACATTGGAAGAAATAGGCTACACACACTGTCTCTGACTGGGAAAGACCTTCACCTTTCATTCCTGTTAGAGATTTTGGGGGCCCATGGACGTATCTTCTCTGGACTTGTATTTATAGATTTGTAATTAGAGAGATTTATTGGTTTCTTTTTTTCAGGGTCTCATAACCTTTCAACTTCTCCTGTGACCCTCTGCTATACTGCTGATTCTCTAAAAAGTAGCTAATCATGAAGATATTTCTTGTTCTCACCTGTTCTA
Organism: Noctilio leporinus; assembly: GCA_004026585.1. Lineage (NCBI taxonomy): Eukaryota > Metazoa > Chordata > Mammalia > Chiroptera > Noctilionidae > Noctilio > Noctilio leporinus. Next base: position 94,224 of record PVIW01001623.1, on the reverse strand, counting down.
GACATCTACACTATGCCAGCTCTAACTAGTGCTCTTAGGTGGACAGAAACCAAACAATTGGATGGACAGCCTCCCAAAAAACCAGAATGTTAGATGCATGCTTCACTTATTTTCCCTCCTATGGTATAAGCCTCGAGTTGTGCGCCTTCTCCTGATCTCACTGAGGATGCAAGCCACTCGCTGCTTTCCGTTGTTCTCAGTACCACCAGGCATCCAAACTTTTCTGGATCCATCAGCACTAACTAGGGAGCTGAGACAGAAATCAGTACCTTGGGTAGCTCTCTGTTAATTCTGGGATGTTGGATACAGGTTTCTCTCTTTTCGCCTGGTGGAGAAGTTGCAGAATGGGGCGATCTGTCTTGGAGCTGAGTCCTGCCAGCTGAGGGGAGGGATTTATGGCAAAATAGTGAAATTGATCTTTTTACCTGTTTCACTTGCAGTTTTTGATTTTGCCGTTGTCTAGGGCACTGTAGCATCTTAACTGAAAAGTGGAAATTTCATAAAGGTATTTTGGTTCATATATCATTGTTAAGCTGGTGTTTCCTTGGGAGAGAAAGTGCAGGCATTTCATTTTCGGACATCTTCTGGTGTCACTCCTTTAATTCTTTAAGTATGATATACATGCAGAAAAATTCAAATATCATTATGTACACAGCTTGATGACTTTTTACAAACTGGCCAGACCCATGTAAATTTGTATCCATAACGCCATCTTATTCGAAAGACAATTTAGATGCATATAAAAATTCAGGTTATCCCTGGCTGGTGTGGCTCAGTGGATTGAGTGCTGGCCTGCGAACCAAAGGGTCACTAATTCTATTCCCAGTCAGGGCCCTTACTTGGGTTGTGGGCCAGGTCTCCAGCTAGGGACCTGTGAGAGGCAACCACATGTTGATGTTTTCCTTTCTCTCTTTCTTCCTCCCTTCCCCTCTCTAAAACTAAATAAATAAAATCTTAAAAAGAAAAAAAAAAACCTAGATTAGACATTCTTTTCCTTCAAGGCTTGGAAAATCTTACTCCTTTGTCTTTTTTGCAACTAACTTGTTGAGTAGTCTGATGTCAGTTCGACTCTTTATGTTATTTGTTCTTTCTAACCTCTTGTGTATTTTTTCATTTGAATATGTCTGATGATAGTTTTTGTTGTTGTTACTTCTCCTCTTGGCATGATGTGAGTTCTTCCTGTATTGGATCTTTCATCTTTAATTCTGGTATATTTAATCTCTTTTTTGTAACTTTCTTCTACATTTTAATTTTTTTCTTGGCATCATATCAAATGGTGTTAATACTTACACTCTTGTGTTACTTGTTACTTTATTAAAGTTTGTTACTTTTTCCTATTTTTAAACTGTGTTACTTTTAAATTTTAATATTTCTACTCCCTCTTCAAGCCTTACTCTCCCATTTGTATCCTTCCTAGACTGTTCATTACTAGGCTTTTTATTCTGTTTCCTGATTTCCCCTGTTATCCCTTGGCCCAGAAGCCTTAATGTTTTCAAAAGCTAGTATGTGCCTTTATTTTTTATTTATTTAAAAGATTTTTAGAAAGATTTTATTTATTATTTTTAGAGAGAGGGGAGGGAGGAAGAAAGGGAGAGAGACATCAATGTATGGTTGCCTTTCACCTGCCTCCAGCTACGGACCTGGCTGGAGACCTGGCTTGCAACCTGGGTATGTGCCCTGACTAGGAATTGAATGAGTGACCTTTGGGTTCGCAGGCTGGTGCCAATCCACTGAGCCACACCAGCCAGGACTGTTTTTAATTTTAATTTTATTTATTTTAATCCTCACCTGAGGATGTATTTATTGATGAGAGAGGGACAGACAGACAGAGAGACAGACACATTGATTGGTTGCCTCTCCTCCATGCCCTGTGCCCTGACCAGGATTGAACCCACATCCTTTTTGGTGTACAGGATGATGCCGCAACCAATTGAGCCACCCCTGCCAGAGCTAGTATACGCATTTATATGCTTCCAAAAAAATAACAGTGAAGGCTGGTCCAACCCCATGGTGGTTCTAAAGGGCGCAAAACAAGGTACCCCAAGTGCTCAGGGAGATGCCAAGCAAGTCAAAACACACAACCACAGTTCTTTGAGAATCAGGCTCATATTTTCTCACTCTGGTACCAGTAAGCCATACCGGGAATGAGAGATGTCCTCCATCCCCATGGCTGCTTTGGGGAGTGGGGAGTGGTGATATCATCTGTGCCATATTAACAACAGCAAAATTAAGCAGATGTTCCAGGTTATCCAGCAGGAAGATGACAGTAAGCTCACTAGCTCTATAATGTTACTAATATTGTTAATATCGAATATGCTAGGAATGTACATCTCCATTCCACCACTTCCTAGCTTTGTTAACTTGAGCAAGGCAACCTCTCTATCCTGGCCTTAATATCTAGTTTGTAAAGTGGGAATAATAAAGACAATATTAAATACCTTATAGGGTTATAGTGGGAATGAAGTGAGATAATTTAAAATTGATTGATTGATTGATTGATTTTTAGAGAGAGGGGACACGAGGGAGAAAGAGAGGGAGAGAAACATTGATATGTGAGCGGTATATCCATCAGTTTCCTCATACATGCCCCCAACTGGAGACCTGGCCCAAAACTCAGTCATGTGTTCTGACTGTGAATCAAACTGGTGACCCTTTGGTTTGCAGACCAGCACTCAGTCCACTGAGTCACACGAGCCAGGGAAAGAAGTGAGATAATTTAGTGTTGAGCATTCCAGCCAAATATACATGTTTAGTAAGTGGTTTTAATGAAAAATGATTATAGTATAGCTCTTTTTAGTCCACTTGCCTTACAATGCAAAAAAAAAAAAAAAAAAAAAAAACCTTAGCAAAACAAAGGCTACAATGAAAATATGAAAAGTAGATAAAATATTATCTATCCTGGCCTTCGATGAAGCTGTTATTTTGTTCTGGGCTAAGCATCTCTAGGGATGAAGTAAAATTGAAATTTATTTTTTAGGTAGATAAGAATAGAAAGGCAGTCAAGATATATCTTAACCATTACATTTGTCTTACTGTGATATTTATGCCTGCATTGGTCAGATTTTAGATTACAAACTCCTAAAGCATAAAGAAACATATTTAAGTGTTTTGTGTATAGTGTGTAAGATAAAACCCTTTTGTATTGCAAAATTGAATCTAATTTAAGAAGGTTGATATAGCAATTTAGAACTAGGTTTGTTTACTCTTGAAACATTCTGGAGTGGCTTTAAGGGTCTAGGTGCTTCTCTTAAAGGCGGTTAGAAAAAATACAGCTTTTAAAATGTATCTAAGAGAGCTCTCAGTTTTCTTCCAGGCATTATGTGAAAAATAAGTGTTCTAGCCATTGTACGAGTGAGTTATGGTCATCTTAGGGGATTTTCAAAGTGCTGTTGAAAAGATTGATATTTTTAGAAAAAACTGACAGGTTTTCAGGGCTCGGATACATAAATGATGTGAGAGGCAGCAAAATTGAGACATTTTTGTGTATGTTTTGAGAGGGTGTAATGTCTTTTGAAAAGGTTGCTTTTTTCATTTGAAAAGCTAGTGGAATTATTTTGGGCAATAATTACGTTACCAAAAATACAGTTGCATTCTATAGCATGTCTCTATTCAGTTTGACCATGAGGAGGTAATGGGAAAGACGTTAGCAACCTTCTCAAGTTTGAGCACCATTAACAGTACTAAATTGACAATTTAAAAATAGGCAGCTAGAGGAGAAAGAGAAATCTACCAACACATAAAAAGAGAATTCTTATTTCTTTAACCTGAGCAGTAATATTAAGGTCTTTGAAAAAATTATAATAGATGCTCTGGGTGGTGTGGCTTAGTGGATTGAGCACTGGCTTCCAAACCAAAGGGTTGCTGGTTCAATTCCCAGTCAGGGCACATGCTTGGGTTGCAGACCAGTTCTCCAGTTGGGGGCGCACAAGAGGCAACCACACATGGGTGTTTCTCTCCCTCTTTTTCTCCCTCCCTCCTCCTCTCTCTACATGTAAATAAGTAGAATCTAAAATAAATAAAAAATATAATAGGCAAGATGTTTGTGTATTTTCAGGGCTAGTTGGAAGATTTGTACATAGCCCTATTTTCTAAGTTAATCCAGCAAGGATTGAGATCTACTGCGCTCATGTACAAGATGCTGTGGTATGTGCCATAGAACATGTAAAGATTAAAGAGACTGTCCCCAGTCTTTAAAAAATTTACCGTGTAATAGGAGAAAGAAAGCATTTGTGCAAGTTACTGTACCATAAGATAGACTATGAAATATTAAAAGATAGTATGTGTGTGTGTGTGTGTGTATATATATATATACACACATATGAGCCAAAGTAATAAGAAAAAAATCAGTTGTGTAAAATCAACAATATTAAGTTGTTAAGCACAACTGTAAACACATGGAAAGCAAGTGGGATATCATCAATTAAATGTATACTTTCCTTGACAATGATAGAGTAACAGATTACCCAGTACTGTAGTAGCAAATGATAGTAAGAAAGCCAATACATTGTATTAACTCACATTTTTAAAGATCTGATTTTCTGTAATGGCTAATGGATGGCTTGGTGTCATCTTCACCTAGGCTCCCCAGGTATGGCCGCTGATAGAAAAGAGGACATGTTGGCATGGTCACGCAGGAGGAGGACTCCACTCAGACCCAAAAGAAGGGGTAAGAGCCAATAATAAGTCACTGGAAATTCTTATAAAAGGTTGTGTTTATACAGAAGACATATCAAAGATGATTATATTTCACATGATATTGATTGACTCATGTATTGTAACTGAGGGATTTCTAATACAGAACCATATGAATTGATTTTCTCAGACTTAAAAGAAAGAAATTATGATTGATTAAAAAGACAAAAATTATCAACCTCAACATTTCAGTGTTTATTAAAATAGCATTGGTTGATGTGATTTGTTATATCATTTAGCCTTATAAATAAATAAGTAAATTAGATTTAGTACTTATAAGTAATTTGTGTGTGCACATGTGTGTGTGTATGTGTATCTTAAGGTTAACATTTTCCCTTCTGTGTAGTTATTTTAGAAAGGTCCTAAAATGTCCTCTAGCTTAATGGTAAATCCTCCATCCACCTGATCCATTTATTTAATCATCCATATTCTTTATTATTATTACCATCAAACAGACAAGTTAAATAGTAGGGCCACTGAAATGAAAAGATTTAATTGTATTATACCTTTTTAAGTAAGTGAAAATGTCATTTGAATGCTGTTATACAATTCTCCATGTGTTCCTCTTATTCTGAGCTTGCCTTTGTTTTTCCTCCAACTTGACCTAATGAGGATATATATGTATCTCTAAGTAGAAATGACATTTTTACAGTTATTGGCAATTGACAGATTTTATGTCACACTGCTCTTTAAATTGCAGAGAGATGCGTATTAGTTATTTTATCTGTGGGAAGTGATTGGTAAGGAAACCTTTCCAGTGCTTTTCTCCCTATTTGTTTGATCTCCAAAATAGCTCCTTTCACAGAACTCCAAACATGTCACTTTCATATTTCTATTCCATCTTTTATATACTACTCTTCATGGCTGTCTTAGAAGCAGCAAAATATTATAAAATAAAATTTAAAAAAATACCGAGGTTTGTTTATTCATGTATTTTTCTTGGCATTCAGTTTTCCAGCTTTTAGGATCATCTGTCATCAAGGCCTCTTCAGGGCAGTTGCAATAATGATCTAAACATACCAAAAATATCTTGACTCATAAAGGAAAGGCAATTACTTCTCTTAGGCTCAAGCTTTATAAACTTCAAGATATTTTCTTTTTTCTCCAGTAAAATTAAAATTAGCAAAAGTCCTTGCAATACTTTATATTTAGTTTCTTTTTCGTTTTTCCCCCCTGCTATCTTTGTGTTACTTTAGCTAAAAGGGATAATAGAATAATAGAGCTTGAAAGCCACACCAGAAAGGAGGCAGGCAGTGTGGAGTTCTAGTTAAGAACCTGAACTCAGGAGGCAGATTACCTGTATTTGAATCTTGGCTCCACCACTTCCTAGTGGAATGACCCTGAGCAGGTTACTTACTTTCTGTATGTATTAGTTTCTTCATTTGTAAAATAATTGTACCAGACAGGATTTAAATGAGTTAAATCCTCACACCATGTAAAGCTCTTACATAGTGCCTGGTACACAATAGGTGTTCAATAAGCATTAGCGGCTATTACTATAATGTGATATTATAAGTCTAATCCACTACCATTAACCATTCATTTAAAAAGTACATATTGAATACATGCTTTGTGCATAACTCTATGTTAAATACTGTAGATACAACAATGAGCAAGACACAGTTTCTACTGTCCAAAAACTTAACAATTTAGACGACAGAATATCTAAGCTACCTTAGAGAAAATTTTTGAGTCCAGCAAATGATAAATTTTACCTTATAACTAACTGAAATCTCTACTGCTTAATTTTTTTAATACATTGCCACCCATTTGTTATTAACAACCATTAATCAGCATTAATAATGCTGCTCAGAATGTCTTTAAATCATCTGTTCATCCACTGTGACTATAGCAAAGGAATTGTGAAAAGGGTTGCAATTTCAATATTTGTAAGCTCCTGTTTTAAAAATAAATGAATCAAGGCATTCTTTGTTTTATAATAGAATCTTCAGATTTTTAAAGGATTGTAGCTTTTCTCCTACATTTAAACTTTTTTATGTGCCTTTTTGGAAGAAGCATCTGTTAGTAAATGTACTAAATTCTGTGCTCAAAACTTGCCCTGGCCAGTATGGCTCAGTTGGTTGGAGCATTGGCCCATAGGCTGAAAGGTTGTGGGTTTGATTCCTGGTCAGGGTATGTGCACAGGTTGTGGGTTCTACCTCTGGTTAGGGTGGTAAGGGAGGCAACCAACTGATGTTTCTCTGTCATCTCTCTTTCCTTCTCTCTCTCCCTGCTCTCTCTCCTTCTTTCCTCTCTCCCTAAAAAGCAATGGAAAAATGTCCTTGGATGAGGAGGAAAAAAAGAATAAAGCAGAACTTAATATAAGCTGATTGATATACTGTTTTTAAAGATTTTATTAATTATCTGCAGAGAGATGAGAAGGGAAAGAGGCAGAGAGGGAGAGAAACATCGATGTATGGTTGTGTTTCACCTGCCTCCAGCCACAGACCTGGCTGGAGACCTGGCTTGCAACCTGGTTATGTGCCCTGGCTGCAGAATCGAACCAGTGACCTTTGGGTTCGCAGACCGGTGCCATTCCATTGAGCCACTAGCCGGGGCTGGACATACTGTTTTTTAATGTTAGAAACATATCCTCTTTGACTGGATATAGTTAGCAGCTAGTAGTTCTAAAAGATCAGGAGTCAGGTTTGGTATAAATCTTGATATAATCAGAAGTGAAACTTGGAGTACTAAAAATGGAAAGGCTGTTTTCTAGCTTTGATTTTGTCCATCATCAGGCAGTCTTAACTTTCCTTTAAAATAGAAGGGGGTGACTTTTTACACCTGCTATAACCTAGATGAGTCTTAGGTATGTTTTGCTGAGCGAAAGCAGCCGGAATCAAGATGCTACATGCTGTTCATCCCATTAGTCTAACTCACTGGAAAAGGCAATACTGTTGGGATAGAGATTGGTGGTGGCCAGCAGGTGAGAGGACAGTTGGTGGCAAAAGGTAACATAAGTGATGCTGAGGAATGACATGATTGTTTTTTTGGGGGGGTTGTTTTTTGTTTTTAATTCAATTTTATTGTTTTATTAACATCCATCCCCTTTTTCCTTCCCTCTGTCCCCTTCCCCACCCACCCTAACATGATTGCTTTACTGCCTGATTGCCATGGACCTGTCAAAATCTCTAGAACTTGATGCTGAAAAGAGTAAATTATACTGCGTGTCAGCCATGGATAAAGAAATAATTAAATTTCACACAATGCACTGGCCAGCCAACTAGTGCTTGCTAAGCACTGGAACGGGCAGAGAAGGAGCAGAGAGAAGCCGATGGAGGCCCATGGATCAGTTGGAGTTTTAAAGTTTCTGTCGCCTTAGATGTCTCCCTGCCCTGCCCATTGCTCAGGTGACCTACACGTTGAACACCAGAACTGTGCAAGCAGAAACCAGGGCTGGGCTCATCCTCACCTCCAAGTGCAGGATAAGCAAAACTCTAAAGTGTCAATGTGTGTGCTGGGCTGGAAACCATGAAACCTTCCACCCCAGAGAACTCTAGCCAGGAGCCAGCATCAGCTCCTGGTCGCTTCCTATGTCCTGGCCTTGTCTCCAGCCACAATGTTTTCAAAAATTGACACACTCCGAACATGTGTGTGCATGGGGGTGGTATGGGCTTTTCTTATCAGGTCCCCTGGAGGCCCTGTACCCCTGGGAGACCACCATGTGAAAGGGAGCCCCATGGTGTCCTGCTGCTCTGTCCTTCCCAAGGGCATACTGCCCAGTCCAGCATGGATGCAAGTCCACCAACATGCACCACGTGGCCACCTATGAGCAAAGAGACCTAGGTACCTACCTTGTGCCCTACATGTTTAGAATCACCCATGAGATACCTTTTGTAAGAGTGACTTCATGATCTTTATATGACAGGCCAATGTGAATATTAGTCAATGTAGCAGTTTGCTTTTTCATTATAAATGACAAAACTGACAGTTGAGTACAAATCCATCTCGTGTAGCATGAGCCGTGTTTTTCCCCCCGAAAAACTAACAGAGCTTGGAAAATAAATGTTGATGTTTAGAGAAAGCAACAATAATTGCAAAGCTTTTCCTTGCAATATATCTTTACTCTCCCATCCATAGACTCACTATACCCCATAAGATGGGGAAAATTTTCCAGTGACCCTTTGGATTTCTCCATTTACTATGTCTATTTTGACCTATCAAGCCACTGTTATCCCCAACAGTACTGAAGTATAAAATTGTTCCCTTGATTGCAGTCAGTTACCTTCAGGTTGGATTGAAAAGAGTACTCTTTGGAAAGTTTGCTTATGCCTGAGATTGTGAACACTTCCAGATTCTCTGCTCAACTAATTCTTTAGGGAGTGTTTGCTTCAATGGTACATACACTGAAATTCTTTTCGTTTTAATTTTTTAAAATATTTTTGTTTTTTTCTTTTTTCTACTTTAAAAATTATTCTATTATAGTTGTCCCATTTTTTCCCTTTTGCCACCCTCCACCTGGCCCACCCCCTCTCCCACAGCCAATAATCTTTCCATTGTCCATGTTCATGAGTCATTCATAGTTGTTCTATAACTAGTCCCGTCCCCTTCTTTCTACCATTCTCTCCCTCCCACCCCCACTCCTACAGCTGTCAGTCTGTTCCATGTTTCCATGCCTCTGGTTCTATTCTCCTCATTAGTTTATTTTGTTCATTAGACACATACACTAAAATTCTTTAGGGAGAAAATATTCAGCCTATAGACCACATTGGTTAAAATAGCATCTAAGTTTTTGGAATATTTTTTCTCCTTATCACAAATGTTCTCCCTAGGTAGTTTCTTTCTCAACCAGTCCTTCTTTTCTGTTAGAACTTTCCACGTTAGAATTTAGGAATGTCTCTGAAACTAGAATTGTTGGTTAAATTCCTCATCAGCAAAAGAAAAGGTGATTTTTCCATTTTTAACAAAAGATCATTTTCTGGTTACTTTTTCATTTCTCTATCAAAGCCCACTATTCTTGAATCCCTTGAAAGGAGTGGGCTTCTAGTAGAAAAAAAATCCCTTAACTTTGGTGCTTGACAAGTTTTCTCTTTTTTTAAATTTTATTTTTCAATACAATTTACATTCAATATGGTTTTATATTAGTTCTCAGCTGTACAGCATAACTGTTAGACAGTAATATGCTTTACAAAGTATTTTCCCCAATGTTTTAAGGACCTACCCGGTCCCATTCAGTTATTATAATATTTTGCTTTACTTTACATCTGGTGACTATTTTGTGACTAAAAATCTGTACTTCTTAATCCCTTCACCTACATATTTCACCTAGTTTACCCAGTCTCTCAGCCATCAGTCTGTTCTCTGTATCAATCAGGCTGCTTTTTAAATTTTGTTTATTTGTTTACTTTGTTATTTAGAGTCTACATATAAATGAAATAATATGGTATTTCTCTTTCTTCGATTGACTGATTTCACTTAGCATAACGCCATCTAGGTATATTCATGCTGGTGCAAATGGTAAGATTTCATTCTCTTTTGGGCACAAAAATATTCCATTGTATATATGTACCACTACTTTTTTTAAAGTGTATTTTATTGATTATGCTATTACAGTTGTCTCAATTTTTTCTCTTTTGCCTCCTCTGCCCAGTAGCCCCTTACTTCATGTCCATGAGTCGTGCACATAAGTTCTTTGGCTTCTCCGTTTCCTTTACTATTTTTAACATCCCCTCTGTCTATTTTATACTTACCAGTTATGCTTGTTAGTCCCTGTACCTTTTTCCTCAGTCTGCCCCTTCCCCCTCCCTGCTGATACCCCTCCATATGATCGGTCTCCATACCTATGGTTCTGTTCCAGTTCTAGTTGTTCACTTTTTAAACAATTTGTCTGTTGATGGTATGTTCGGCTGCTTCCATATCTTGGTTATTGTAAATAATGCTGCTATGAACATAAGGGTGCGTATAGTCTTTTAAATTAGTTTGGAGTTTCTTTGGATATATATACCCAGAGGTAGAATTGCTGGATCATAAGGTAGTTCAATTTTTAATTTTTTGAGAAAACTCCATACTGTTTTCCACAATGGCCACACCATTATGGAAAGCATATGCTTTCCACACTATGTAAGCATATACTTATTTCTGGGTTTTCTGTTATGATCCATTGATCTATGTGTCTATTTTGTGTTGGTACCATGTTGTTTTGATTTCTATTGCCTTGTAGTATAGATTGATCAGGGAGCTTTCTTCTTATTTCTCAAGCTTGCTAGGGCAATTTAGGCCCTTTTGTGGTTTCATATAAGTTTTTTGATTATTGGTTCTACTTTTGTGAAATACACCACTTGTATTTTTTATAGAAACTACATTGAATCTGTAGATTGCTTTGAGCAGTATGGACATTTTAATGGTGTTAATTCTTCTTGTCCATGAACATGGTATATTCTTCTATTTATTTGTATCTTTTTCCGTTTCATTCTTCAGGATCTTATAATTTTCTGAGTATAGGTCTTTTATATCTTTCATTAAATTCATTCCAAGGTATTCTATCTTTTTAGATGCTATTCTAAATCTAATTGCTTTCTTTGTTTATTTTTCTGATAATTCCTTATTGGTGCATTAAAATGCCCCTGAGCTGTGTTCCCTGCATAAAATGCTCAATGAAGCCATAGAAACCTTTTAGCTATAGAGCAGGTGTTGCCATGACTGGAGGCTGAGACGGGGTCTGGAGCAGAATCTGACAGTGATAATCAGTACAGGAACTCCAGGAACAAGATTCCACACAAGCAGCCACACAACAAGCCCAGCTGGCGGCAGTAGCTAAATCGGTGAAGAACCAGCCAGTAAAGCAAAACAGAGCCAAAGTGAAAAGAAGGCATGAAGGCTAAGTCCAAACTGGGTCTTCAACAGGTCACAGGTGTCATTAGAGTCACTATCTGAGGTATACTTTTTGTCATCACAAAACTGATGTCTACAAGAGCCCAGCTTGGGAAAGCCAAGATTGAGGATTTATTTCAGCAAGCACAATTAGCAGCTACTGAGAAATTCAAAGTCCATGGTGAGGCTGTGTCAAACTTTCATGAAACCACAGACACCAACTTTACAAGAAGAGGGTGAAGAGGAATAGGTTGATGAAATAGATATGGAAGTTAACATAGAATTGGTCATGTCAAGAGCAAAGGCAGCCTGAGCCCCGAAGAACAACAGTGATAATATTGTAAATGCTATTATGGAGTTAATAATGTAACCATCTAAAAATAAGGATCCCACCCCTCCCCCCACTTTTTTTTTTTTTGGTGTTTCAAAAGAGTTACTGCAGCTTGGTGTGAAATTGGTAGAAATAACTTTTCTACCAATAAAGTTATGGTTTCTTGTGAGAAAAAAATGTTACCGATTTCTTTGTTGTTTTGTTTTTTATTTAAAATATTTTCATTTTAGAGAAAGGGTAAAGGAGGGTGAAAGAGGAGAGAAACATCAATGTGTGGTTTCCCCTCAACCTAGGCATGTGCCCTGACTGGGAATTGAACCGGCGACCCTTTGGTTTGCAGGCCAGTGCTCAGTCCACTGAGCCATACCAGCCAGGGCATGCCACTGATTTCTGAATGTTGATTTTGTATCATGCTCATTTACTGAATTCACTTATCAGTTCTAGTAGTTTTTATGGTGAAATCTTCAAGGCTGTCTATATACAGTATCATTTCATCTGCAAATAATGCCAGTTTAACTTCTTTTCCAGTTTGGATGCCTTATATTTCTTCATCTTTTCTGATTGTTGCAGTTAGGGCTTCCAGCACTTTGTTGAATGAAAGTGGTGAAAATGAATATCCCTGTCTTGTTATTTTGTTAGATGCTTTTCTGTATCTACTGATACAATCATGTGATTTTTACCCTTCATTTTGTTTACATGGTATATCATGTTAATTGGTTTGTGGATATTGTATCAACCTTGCATTCCAGGAAAAAAATCTCACTTGATCATGGTGTATGATCTTTTTCAATGTATTGCTGAATTTGGTTTGCTAATGTTTTCTTGAAGATTTTTGTATCTATGTTCATTAGGGATATTGGCCTATCGTTCTCTTTCTTTGTAGTGTCTTTATCTGGTTTTGGAATTAGGATAAAGCTGGCCTCCTAAAATGAGCTTGGAGCCTTCTCTTGAAGTTTTTGAAATAGTTTGAGAAGATTAGATGTTAATTCTTTTTTTTTTTTTAAGATTTTATTTCATTGTGTTTAGAAAGAGGGGAAGGGAGAGAGGCAGAGAGGGAAAGAGCCATCAATGTATGGTTGCTTTCCACCTGCCTCCAGCCACAGACTGGACTGGAGACCTGGTTTGCGACCTGGTTATGTGCCCTGGCTGGGGAATTGAACCTGCGATCTTTGGTTTCGCAGGCCGGCGCCTTATCCTCTGTGCTACCAGCCAGGGCTTTAATTCTTCTTTTAATGTTTGGCAAAATTCACCTGTGGAGTTTCTAGCTCGGGACTTTTGTTTGTTGGGAGATTTCTTTTACTTTTTAAAAAAGATTTTATTTATTGTTTCCAGAGAGAGGGACAGGGAGAGAGGCAGAGAGGCAGAGAGGGAGAGAAACATCAATGTATGGTTGCCTTCCACCTGCCTCCAGCTACGGACCTGACTGGAGGCCTGGCTTGCAACCTGGTTATGTGCCCTGGCTGGGAATTGAACCTGCGACCTTTGGGTTCGCAGGCTGGAGCCTTATCCACTGAGCCACCAGCCAGGGCCTTGTTGGGAGATTTTTGATTACTGCTCTGACTTTGTTGATCTCAATGTGATTCAATTTATTGTTTAGTTCCATTTTATTTAGCCTCTATGTGTTTGTGCATTTTTCAATTTTTTCTTGTAATAGATTTCTAGTTTCATACTATCGTGTTCAGAGAAGATGCTTGATGTGATTTCAGCTTTCTTAAATTTAATGAGACATGTTTTGTGTCCTAACATGTGGTCTATCCTAGAATATGTTCCATGTGCACTTGAAAAGAATGTATATTCTTCTATTTTGGGGTGACCTTCTCTGAAAATATAAGATCCATCTTATCTATTATGTCATTTAAGGCCACTGTTTCCTCTTTGTTTTTCTGTCTGGAAGATCTTCCCATTGATATCAATGTAGTGTTAAATCCATTACTGTAACTGTATTACTGTCCATCTCTCCCTTTATTTTCATCAATATTTTCTTTATGTATTTACGTGCTCTTGTGTTGGGTGTGTAACTTACAAGTGTTATATTCTCTCTTTAGTTTCCCTTTATATTTATACAATGTCCCTCTTTGTCTCATTCTAGCCTTTGTTTTAATGTCTGTTTTCTCTGATATAAGTATTGCTGCCTCAGCTTTGTTGTAGTTGTTGTTATTGTTGTTAGAATTTGCAAGAAATATCTTTTTTTTTTTCATTCCTGTCCTTTCAGGCAGTGTATGTTTTCATTCTGAGGTGGGTCTCTTAAAGACAGCATACTATGTGGGCCTCTTTTCCTTATCTGTTTGGCTAACCTATTTTTATTTTATGGGAACGTTTAATTTATTTACATTTTAAGTGGTTAATGATAGGTACATATTTAATTGCCGTTTTCTTCATTATAATTGTGTTTCTTTAACATTTCTTATAATATTAGTTGGGTGGTAATGAACTTCTTTTTTTTTTAATTTTATTTATTATTTTCAGAGAGATGGAAAGGGAGAGAGGCAGAGAGGGAGAGAGACATCAATGTATGGTTGCCTTTCACCTGCCTCCAGCCACGGACCTGGCTGGAGACCTGGCTTGCAACCTGGTTATGTGCCCTGGCTGGGGTAATAAACTTCTTTAGCTTGTTCTTATCTGGGTAGCTCCTCATTTCTCTGTCTTCTATTTTAAATAGTACCTTTGCCAGGTAGTCTTGATGGTAAGTATTTGCTTTTCATCAATTTGAATGTTTCATGCCAATTCCTTCTGTCCTGAACTGTTACTGTTGAGATGCCAGCTGACAATTTTATGAAAACTCCCTTGTAGGTAACTGTATTTCTCTTAGCACTTTAAAGATTCTCATTTTGTCTTTAACCTTTGACATTTTATTTATGGTGTGTCTTGGTGTGGGCCTTTTTGGGACTCTGTGCTTCCTGGACTTATGTATCTTTTCCCTTCACCAGGTTAGGGAAGTGTCAGCCATTATTTCTGCAAATAGTTTCTCAGTCCTTTGTTCTTTTTCCTCCTTCTGTTACCTGTGTGATGTGAATGGTATTACCCTTGATGTTGTCCCAGAAGTCATTTAAACTGTCCTTGTGTTTTTAAATTGCCTTTTTTCTTTTTGCTGCTCTGATGGTGTTTTCTGCTACCGTGTTTTCCAAATTGCTGCTTTGATCCTCTGCTCCATCTAGACTGCTGTAGATTCCTTGTAGTATATTCTTTTTAAAAAGTCTTCACTTGAGAACTCATTGATTGATTTTAGAGGGACAGGAAGGGGTGGGTGAGAGAGAGAGACATTAATGTGAAAGAGAAACATTGATCTATTGCCTTTCATACGTGTCCCAACAGGGAATGAACCCGCCACCTAGATATGTGCCTTGACTCGGCCTCAAAGCACCCTTTTGGTGCATGGGATAACATTGCAACCAACTGAGTCACCTGGCCAGCACTTCTTCTAGTACATTCTTCATTTCAGATACTCTCTTCTTCACTTCAGACTTGTTCTGTTTTATGGTTCCTGTGTCCTTATTATTCCTACTATCTCTTTTTTTATTTCTCTCTGAGTTCATCTGTTCTTTCCCTAAGTTCCTTGGGTACCTTTATAACTATGACTATACAGATAATATCTGTATCTGGTAGTTTGCTTGCTTCTATTTCATTTAGTTCTTTTTCTGGGAGTTTCTCCTGTTTGTTTGTTTGTTTGTTTTTCTCACCTGGGCGAAGTTCTTTGTCTCCCTATTTTGGCTGCCTCTGTGTATTTATTTTTGTGTATTGGATAGATATTGTGTGTCTCCCATATGGTAAGGTGGTCTTCTGTAGTGGTTGTCCTGTGAAGCTCAGTGGTGCAGCTCAGGTGATCCTTGTGTGGATATGTGAGCCCTAATTTTGTAGTTGAGTTTTTACTGCAGTTTGTCCATTTGTGGGTGGGGTTGACCAGCATGCTGGCTGGCTATGAGGACTGACCCTTACCATGGTGTATGAGCTATTGTGTGGGGACTGACCTGATAGAGTGGTAATCACCCCAGCAGGATATTGTTCCTGGAGAGATACACCCTTTAGTGTACCGTTGGAGCTTATTGGTCAGTGCTCTGCTGTGGCCTGAAACACACTAATGAGCGTTTTGATTTTGGGGTCTTCTGTGAGGGATTCTTGTGCAGCTCCTTGTCAGCGTCCACCTGTGACTGGCTTTGGGCTTCCTGTTAGGATCCACAAATCAGTCCACAGTTGGCGGCTGCCTGTGCCGGGCCTGGTATGTGGCATAGGGGCTAAGCTGCATACCAAAGCTGGCTTCCACCAGCCCTGAGCCCAGAGTCAGGCCAGCAGAAGGCCCAAGGCTTTCAGATCTGATTCTACCTGGTGGCTGCCTTTTAGTTAGGGTCAGTCTTGGGGGAAAAATTCTTGGAGTGCAAGAGTTGTGCAAATTAGGTTCTCAGTGAGTCACAGGGAAGGGGCAAGTGATGTTCGTCAGATTGACAGAGATTCAGACTTGGTGCTATTGCTGGGTTTGAGGTTGTTCAGCAAAAGTCTGGCTACACCAAGAACAGCTGCCACCTACCAGGTGCCTTGGACCTCTGTGTTGGTCCGGGGCTGTCAGAGTTTATCAGACTAATACAGACCAAGATTTTGCCATGAGAAGGAAGATTTCTGCACAGGAATGGTGAAACCTTTCGCGTGTGAGAGGCAAAAATGTCCCCTGCCCTAGGGCCACACAGCACAGCCTCTCCCCAGGCCTGCCCAGGCCTCAGTGAGAGCCTTCTAAGAAAGAGCGCACCTAGGGCCCAGGCTAGGGGCAGCCAGCTAAGTCTGCTGTACCGCGCTTGCTTATCAAGCGGGTCTGCCAGGAAACATGAGGGTGGGCCTTGCAGACCTTTTGTGAGGTGGTAGTGCAGTTAAGCAGGTGTGGGGGAAAGCTAATGCTGCCTCAGGGTTGCTGAACTTACATTCTGACACCCCTTGAGTTCTTCAGAACCTTCCCAACAGCCCTTGAAGGAAGTTTACACCAGGGGATCAGGCGGCTGAGTCCTCCATGGTGGATGAACTCAGCGGGGCATGCACAGGGTGTTGGGAGGGTGGGGACTGTACATTCCTCAGGATTGATATGGCATTAAGGGGAGCTTTTGACTCAGGAGATGATGTCTGTGGGTGGCGTGGTAGAGGGACTCAACACAGGAACCCTGGTGGCTGTCCTTTTAGTTCTTTTCCTGGAGATTCACAACCTATCCTCTCTTCCTAGGATCCAGCTCATACCCAGCTGCTCTCCCTCTGCTGGAGCGCAGGGTGAATAGTTTCAAATGAGATTCTGTGCGCTGTCCTTTTAAGAGAGCAGTTGTGTTTGTGGTAGACTCTTGTCTCTCCCTGGTGGACAGAATCCCCACTGCTTTTCAGAACCAGGCTCCTCTCCCTGGCTCTGGTGGTCTGGGATGGCAAGCCCAGTGTGGGGTTGAGGCCCTGTGCGCCGCAGGGGTCACCTTTGCAGCTGAGATACCCCTCCAGATTTTCAGCAGTCGCACGTGGGAGTGGGGCCAGACCTTTCTGCGTCTGCCCTTCCTACCAGTCTCAATGTGGCTTCTGTAAATCCTTGGTTCTAAGACTTCTGTTCAGCTAGTCTTCATTTGATTATTGAGGATGATTTGGCTATAATTCAGCTATAATTACAGTTTGGTTTCTGGGAGGAGGTGACTGTAGCTTCCACCTGCTCTGCCATCGTCATGGATCCTCCAACAACCTTTTCTGGTAAGAGATAGGAAGTTACAGTCTTGAGAAGCACAATATATATTCAGTTTCTCAATATACAGTTATCTTTAATATTGGAAAATTCTAGCAAGTGAGCTGCTCCAGATATGTTTTGAGGGTATGTTTTCGCCTTTTTGAAATTGTTCTTTTACAATTGTCCCAAGTTTTGAGTTGTTAAAATTGCCTCCTTATGGTGTCCTGACCACATAGTTATTATGTATAGGTGTTCACTTTTCAGCACTTATGACTGGCATTTATCTAGGCCATGCTGATTAATTGAACCCTGCTACATATAAGCAGTACAGTTGACAGCTTTCCACTCTTACCCTATTGGGTCAGGTGCTTCCAGTTTCATTTATGTGTTTGTTTTTGGCCCACTGTGCTATGATTGTGCTGTTTCCACTATTTTTTTAAGGATTTAAAAAATATTTTATTTATTATTTTTAGAGAGAGACAGAGAGGGAAGGAGACCTCAATGTGTGGTTGCCTTTCACCTGCCTCTAGCTACAGACCTGGCTGGAGACCTGGCTTGCAACCTGGTTATGCGCCCTATCTGGGAATCGAACCAGAGACCTTTGGGTTTGCAGGCTGGTGCCTTATCCACTTTGCCACCAGCTAGGGCTTATTTCCACTTCTTGTGTACAAGTAGATATTCTTTTCATTATTTTTGATCTGTCCAGCCTCGTAAGGCTTATGAAGCTATAAATATAGCTTCATATATATATATATATATACATATATATATATATCCTGGATATTAATAATAATCTGTTCTCATGTGTTTAAGGATAGATAACAATATTTAATTGGATAAACATTTATTGATCATTGTTTCTGGTATCAATCAAGTTTCTCTGGCTTTTTTCTTTTGGTTCACTTTGTTTTCAGGCATTTCCATCTCCTCTTTCACAGCTCTCTGATGCTTCCAAACCTTTTCTTCCAAACTATTTTCTAGGGGGAAAATACAATATAATTTTATCATTCAAAATTGTTAGCCAATTCATATTTGTTTTATTGTTAACCTTGTGGTTTTTTTTTCCTGGAACTAATTTTTCCCCATTTTTATACCTAGCTAATTCCAGAATAGGGATGGGCAAAAGTAGGTTTACAGGTCTTATGGCAAACAGTACCATAATTGATAAATAATATAAGGATAAACTCTGTTTTATGTACTCACAACTGTAACCCTACTTTTGCCACACTTATATGTAGTCAAAACCTTTTTTAGAGATGTTTATTTCACATACTAATACAGTACTAGCTTTCTATCATGTTGGGCCTTAAAATGTCAGTTCCATGTTTTAAATTTGAGTCTATTAGCTATAGCAAAAAGGCCATATTGTATATGTTAGCAGAAAGGGAAAGTAGATTCACTTTTACTTTAATAGGCCTTTTAATATTTCTGTAGTATTCAATTTTAAAGAGCTTTTGTTATGATGTAATTATCACAGTTATGTCTTTAAATAACTCTGAAGTTCTACTTACTGTAGAAATGATAAACAGAAAGGTTAAAGAATTTCATGTTTTCCTTTTATATGTAAGCAAGGCTTAAAGAAAAACTATCATAATATTAACTGTTGGTTACTTCAGGAATTTTAACCCTTGAGAAAGACTTTCCTTTTCTTACATTAAGATTTTTTTATATTATAATATAATTACTGTTTACACAGTGAGTTTTCAAATAACCCAATTTCTTGTCATCCTACTTGACATTCCCTGATTTTCCTACCCTGTCTTTAAGAATTTGACCTTAGAGAGATTGTGCTATCTGTGTTGCTTAGTCTGAAATGAAAAGATTTCTTGACGTGAAGGCTATGTCTAATTCAGTCTTAAGCTTGTTTCTGGTTTCTTTCAGCTTTAGTTACCGCCTTTGTCTTGCTGGATTACCATTGGGTGTCCAGTATGAATTAACTGTGATGATTTTGAAATATGTTAAATTGTCTTTCAGGATTTGAATTGAGGCCTTTAATTTTATTTTACTTTTGTGCAGCAGGAATAAGTTGATTTAAAATTCTTTAAAAATCCACCTTCACCTTTGAAATGTCCCTTTGATTTGGCTGGTACTTTTAAAAAAGACATTATTTTTCAAACTTCATAATTTACCTAAACTATAACTGAAGGCATATATTTTACAGCTTAATGGAATCATAATGCATGACTACACAACTTCAGAACCCATTTTGTTACAGAGTGACATTTTATGCCCTATTAAGCCAACTAGAATAAATTTCTTGCTCTTAGCTATAATTTCTCTGTGTCCTTATGGGAGAAATTTTAGGGTGTATTGTAGAAGGTATTGACATGAGACAGTATTTTCAGCGATATGTGGAAACAGGGCCTCTTGCTATTGTATCGAGAAAAATAAAATACAAAACTTGTGAAATGGGAAAATAGTTGAAATTGCCCCTGTTTGTGTTATGATATATTATACTGTATTTATTTAGTAATAGTTCAGTTGGAAAAGTGTACTTTAAAATTACAGCTGCATTCTTTTTAAAAAACATATTACCAGTTGGGAGTGCATGTGTGAGTATATGTGTGTATACAATTATTAAGAACTATACTTTCAGTATTTCATGTTTTTGCCATCTTATGTATTTAACGCAGCTTAGAGTGCTAGTCCTGTTTTCAGTACGATATGAACACTTTTATTTCTGTTATATTCTACTCAATGAACTGACTAAAAGATTTTGGAAAAATAGTTTGCTGAGCCTTAAGGGAAATAACCATAATATAAAAGTATCCTGTGTTTTCCTGGGTTTCATATATGTTGACAGTTTTCCCCCATTCCCTGTTGTGCAAATCTACTTGAACTTATATAAATTTTCCCCCTCAAAATAAAATTTCTTTATTACATGTGAGCTACTGAGAATACAAGTAAGCAAAAAGAAGAATCTAAAAAATCATCAGTAATTTCTCTTACTCTCAGCTACTGATGTTAATACTTTTAGGGGGTATTGCTTTCTGTATACATTTGTATTCATGTATAAACTCTTACACACATCATGTTGGTTTTTTTTTTTTACAAAAAATAACTAACTGCTTTTTTACTTAACATGGCTGTGTCACTACATATATTTCTGAATGGCTATATTTTGTTGTGTGCATTCACTGTAATATCTTTACAGGGTTCTGCATCATTGATTATTTAGGCTGTTTCCATTATTTTCCTATTAATACAACATGGGAATGAGTTTAAATTCTAACAGGAGAGCAGATACATTGCTGTATATATAGTTTATGACTGAAATGAATACTCTGAAAGAAAGGAATACTCTTGTGAGAAAATACAATCAAGGATCCCGACGAGAGTTAAAGAAGACCTCATTGAGAAAGTGCAGCTTGATCTGGTTGTAAGAGGTTGTAGGTGGTATTACGCGTTGGCATTGTAGAGAGCAAGATGATTGCTAACAGAGTAAATGGTACTGTGCAAAGGCCTTGTAGCAGAGTGAGTAGGACATATTTGAGAAACTTAAAGAAAGCCAGTGTGGTATGAACATGGAAAGTAGTCATATGAGGTATGGCTAGAGAGGTAGTCAGGGACCTGGCCAAGGAGAGTCTTGTAAACCATGTTGTGGGCTTTATTCTGAGAATGATAGGGTGCCTTCAAAGGGTTTTAAGCTGGTAGTAATATCTGATTGAGAAATGAGCTAATTGCACAGGGAACAGAATGGATACAAGAAGATCAGATAGGAGGTTGATGCAGTGGTCGATAAGTGATAGCTTGGATTGGTTTAGTGGAAGAAATAGAAAGAAGTAGACAGATTCAAGAGATTTTCAGGAAATAAAATTGATTCAACTTGGAATGTATTCTGAAGTAATTTTTTAAAGCATAAGTTCTCAGAAATGGAACTGTCAAGATAAAGGGTAGAATTATTTTAATAGCTTGCACTAGATATCAAATTGCTCTCCAGAAAGATTGTTTCAGTGTGCTCTTCTGACAGTGTATGACAATGCTCATTTCCATACATCTTCATCAATAATGAACACTAACATTTTTTCTTTTTCATACCTTTTCCAGAAATTGAGCAATTACTTCAATTTTTATTTAATTTAATTTTTAAAAAGATTTTATTTATTATTTTTAGAGAGAGGGGAAAGTAGAGAGACATCAATGTATGGTTGTGTTTCACCTGCCTCCAGCTACAGACCTGGCTGGAGACCTGGTTGCAACCTGGTTATGTGCCCTGGCTGGGAATCGAACCAGCGACCTTTGGGTTCGCAGGCCGGCATCTTATCCACTATGCCACCAGCCAGGGCTTCAATTTTTAAAATAGGATTTATTTTACCGACTACAATATAGTAATTTTGGAATACACTAGTCCCCCCGTATCTTCAGTTTTTCTTTCCCTGATTTCTGTTACCTGAGGTCAACTATGATCTGAAAATATTAAATGGAAAATTCCAGAAATGAATAATTCATGAATGTTAAATTGTGCACCATTCTGAGCACCATGATGAAGTCTTGCACCCTTCTATCCAAGATGTGAATGATCTGTTTGTCCAGCATATCCACGCTGTATATGCTACTTGCCCATTAGTCATTTAGTAGCCATCTTGGTTATCAGATCAACTGTGTGGTATCACAATGCTTCTCTTCAAGTAACCCTTATTTTACTTAGTAATGGCCTGAAAGTTATTCACATAACTTTTGTTACAATATGTTGTTTTAACTGTTGTATTTTATTACTATTAATTCCTTACTGTGCCTTATCAGTTCATTGAACTTTATCATAGGTATGTATATATAAGAAAGAACATAGTATATTTAGGGTTTGATACTACCCATGGTTTCAGGCATCCATTGGGGGTCTTGGAACATATCCTCAGTGAGTAAGGGGGGGATTACTGTATATATGTATTGATCTTTATATATGTGTGTGTGTATGTGTGTGTGTGTGTATACTTATATACTTATATATACATATACGTGTATATATATATATACTTATTTTTAGAGAAAGAGGAAGGGAGGGGGAAAGAGTGGGAGAGAAACATCAATGTGTGAGAGAAACATCAATTGGTTGCCTCTTGCATGCCCCCAACTGGGGGCCTGGCCTGCAACCCAGGCATGTGCTGTGACTGGGAACCCACAAAAATGGAAATGTTCAAACTTTATGTAATGTTTTAATAGTTTAATAGGTGAGAAATAAATATACAATACATTTCCCCTCACTTCAACATACTAACTTTTTGGCAGTACAAGGATAGCTATAACTGAAAGTAAGAAATCAGAAAAATGAATAACTTTTCAAAGCAATTGGAAGTTTCCTGTTCTCCAGAATAGTTTGAGTTTGATAGACATTGACTTTAGTAGATTCATATTTAATATTAGTTATTTTAATTTTAAATACTTTTGTGAAATAGATAATTCTGCATTATTGAAATATAGTTATATTTAAAATAACATACTACTCTCTGCTTTCTTTTCTCTCAACAGTTAAAAGATATTGATACTCAGAAAATCATAAAAGCAATGCTTTCTTATGTGTGGCCCAAAGACAGGCCAGATCTACGAGCTAGAGTTGCCATTTCTCTGGGATTTCTGGGTTGCGCAAAGGTAAGAATAAGAGAAATTATGTGTTGTTTGTTGCTATAAGAAATGCTACAATATTTTCCAGTAATGAAACTTGGGCTGATGTAAGCCACTTTGGGGGGGAAATTGTCATCTTTTATGACCCTCATTTATGTAATTCTTTTATGCAGTCAGCAGAAATGATATGGTAATACCTGATTTATCTGTGGCTCAGATTTAAAACAGCTTCAACTTAATGAAACTCATTGCTGAGACCAATATAAGATACAAGATCACTTATTGGAGCAAGAAACTCTTCAGAGCCCTTTTTGCTCTTATTTAGTACAAGTTTATAGTAAGTCTTGTCCTCAGCTGAAAAGGATGAAGACATTTTAGGCATTATGGTAGTCATAGGTGGTAAATACCAGGGGACATCAAGGAGAAAAAGAGGGAAAAGCTGTGCATTTTGGTACCATTCAATACAGGAGCTCTCTACATCTTAGCAGCCTGCTCAGGTTGTTACTGTACTATAACACATTTTAATAAGGCAAACTTATAATAATAACAACTGAGCTCCCAGTAGAAATCCCTTATTTTCAATTTATTCACATTTTGAAGTCAGTGATATGTATGTCTTTAGGTACAATATACAATAATGGTCCATGTATAGGCTCTGGAGTGAGACTTCCTGGCGTCTGCCTTGTAATCTTGGGCAAGTTGCTTAGTCTCTATGCCTCAGTTTCTTAAATGGTAAAATAAAATAAAATGGGGTTGTTATAAAAATTAAATAAATGAACATACAAAGGGCTTACTTAGAACAGTGCCTGGCACATAGTGAAACATAATGTGTATGTGAAAATAAAAATAAATTCAGCCCTGGCTGGTGTGGCTCAGTGGATTGAGCACCAGCTTGCAAACCAAAGGGTCACTGGCTTGATTCCCAGTCAGGGCATGTGCCTGGGTAGTGGGCCAGGTCCCTAGATAGGGGCACTGGAGAGGCAACCACATGATGTTTCTCTCCCTCTCTTTCTCCCTTCCTTCCTCTCTCTCTAAAAATAAATAAATAAAATATTTTTAAAAAATAAATTCAAATTTCCATCAGAAATATGGCAAAAGTCTGCTCAAAAGTATAAATGAGGCCCTGGCTGGTAGCCCAGTGGATAAGATGCCGGCCTGCGAACCCAAAGGTCGCAGGTTCGATTCCCCAGCCAGGGTACATAACAAGGTTGCAAACCAGGTCTCCAGTCAGGTCTGTGGCTGGAGGCAGGTGAAAAGCAACCATACATTGATGTCTATCTCCCTCTCTGTCTCTCTCCCTTCCCCTCCTTTTGGAAATGATGAAATAAAATCTTAAAAAAATAAAGTATAAATGAGGTTTAGTTATAATTTATTGTTTTAGAACAGGTCTTATCACTTCTTCTCTATATCATGTATATTCCCATTTATTTACTTATCCTTTCCCTAACCCAAAAATATTGAGAACTTGTCATATAAAGTACTGTTCTTGGCCCTACTGGATATTCAAATATAAATAAAGCACATTTATTCTCTCAAACCATGCAGGGTAAGACAAATTTTTTTTTATTGTCTTAATACAAAGTAGGTCATAAATGATTTAAAAGAAGTGTTGAGGGTGTTTCAAAGGAAAGGAACACTGTGACTGGGTGTCAGGAAAGGTTTCATGGAAGAAGTGGTGTCTGAGATAGGCCTGGATTAATGAAGAATTTTTACAGGGATAGGAATAACAAGAAGAAGATGAGAAGGAACATAGAGTATGTGTGGAAAAGTGAGTAGTGCAGGTTTGCTCCAGTGAGGGGATAATGTTCCAGAATTGAAAGTAGTCTTGGAAAGTGAAATAGAGCTCCTAATGCGAATACTTTAATTATAAAACAAAAACTTAATTATGTGGGAAGTAGGAAACTATTTTGAGTAGAAGAGTAATAAAGTTAGAGCTTTAGTTTAGGAAATTAATCTAACCCTGTTGTATAAAATGGATTAGGGTGGTGGTGAGAGACCTAAAGTTAGGGATACCATTCATTTTCAATTCATTAATTCACTTACCAACCAGTTACAATACTAACTTAATAGTCTAGATGAGAATGATAGTTTGTACTAGAATAGTGGTATAAGTGGTAACATGGAGGGAAAAGATACCAGAGATGTTGGCAGGTAAGGGGGGTAAGTAAGATTTAGCAACAGATCAAAAGAGGGATAGGATTCAAAGATGTTGCCAAGGATTAGAGAATGATAATGCCTTTATAACAGAAGTAGGCAATGTGTTGGGAAAGCTTTGGGAAGATGAAAATTTTGTCTTGGGGCATGTTAAGTTAGAGGTGCTAGTGGAACATTGAGGTAGAGATACTCAGCTTCTAATACAAAATGCAAGACAAGCTGAGGAAGGAGCTCAGGGTTTAGGGAGATTCCGAGATAATAGTTGAAACCATGCAAATTAATGAATTCACTAAGGAAAAGAATAGACATAGAAGATGACTATTGACTGAACCTGTGATAAATGTGTTACTGTTGGAAAGTAAATAGTGGAAACATGGGAAGAATGATTGAAGAGGTAAGAGTAAAACCAAAATAATGTAGTCAGACCCTGTTAGTTTTTCTAGTCTCCTTTGTCATCTATGGATTCTGTTGAGTGCTTTCTCAGTGAACCAGGCCAATGTCGGGGAGAGGACTTAAATCATGATGCTGAGCAAAGACCAAGAATCCATACTTTATTCTATTTGTTTAAGCTGGAGAGAGAGAGAGAGAGAGAGAGAGAGAGAGAGAGAGAGAGAGAGAGAGAGAGAGAGAGAATGAGAGAGAATGATGTTACAAATCTAATGTTGAAATTTTAAAAGCACATATTCATTTTTAGCACAGTATTGGTTGCTGGATTATCTTCTACCCACAAATTACTTAAGGGTAAAGCTTATTTTGAACTCTTCTGCAAGGCAGAATTAGGAAATTGGTCTTTATTTCTTTATTAGCTGGATGTAAGTACCTTGCTGACAAGTTAAAAGCAGACTGTTTTCTGGACTTACTTTTGAGTTAAAGAGAGCAGGTTAGAACATCAGTAATTAATGTAGTCAAAGGGAGAAGTCTTCAATAATGATATTTGTATAGACTTTATTTTTAGAGTGAATTCCAGTTTTTCAACTCACAGATTTTTAATTTCTTTTGGATCAGGTGAAGGAAGAAGCTGCCAGATGTTATTATGTGTGCTTGTTCTTTCTTTCAGAGAATATGGAAAAACAGTTTTCTTTTTTCTAGAGAGGAACTACACGGTGGAATAACTTTAGGAATGTATCACTTCTAACACCATTTTCCCAGCTTCTGTACTATCCTTATTTTAAAAGTGATCACTCCCTCAAATCTTTTAAAACATAATTATTGTTTATTTTTCAGTAGTACTGCAGTTGTTCCTTATAATTGATGTGCGAAAATGGACTAAAATCCTTTTTCTTCCTTGGCTCCCAATTTTTTCTTGAACTTTATTGCATGCTTTTGCATTTGAGCATTTGGACCAATTTGTACTTGTTATTCTCTGGTCCTCTCCATCTTATCTTTTAGTGGACGCTGCCTCACCATGTGAACAATGTGTGGTGATTTCATAATGAGCCCTGAGACATCATGAGAAAGGTGGAAGACAGACAATGAGAAATGTCAAGTGAGAAGTAAAAGGGAGGAGGACTTCATGCTTAACATACAGGGTTACGGCATGCCATCTGCTTGCTTACTTGCCTTTTAGTGTTCTTAATTCTGTCATTACCTCCAGCAAGGATTTTTAAGATAAACTGTACTATGTAGAATTCTGTGTGATATGTATTTTAAGGGTTCTGCTGCCAAGAGAGACAGAGAGAACACTGCCTTCATTTTGCAAATTCCTACAGATATGCAATGCCTTTTCTTACCATCCGCATATATGTTATAGGAGTATCACATCCTCCTTAATCTGGGGATTCTGATATCTCTCTAAGGATTTTAAAAATTCAGTCTTTTAGTATATTACATACAACTCTGCCAAGATTTAAAGAAAATATAAAATCTTTACTGAAATTTGATTTCATAAAATAAATATATATTTTTTATTTATGCATTTATTATTTTTAAATATATTTTATTTATTTTGCTATTACAGTTGTCCCAGTTTTCCCCCCTTGCCCCCCTCCACATGGTACCCCCCCATTCCCTCCAGCAGTGTCCCCCTTAGTTCATGTCCATGAGTCATGCACGTAAGTGCTTTGGCCTCTCCATTTCCTTTATTCTTCTTAACATCACCGTCTAGACTATAACCACCAATGTGTACTTTTCCCCCTTTCACATCTGGACAATTCACCATTTAATTACTGCCTTCTGTCAGCATCTCAAAACATATTAATACAAAGTTTTCTTTTTGTTATTTGAAAATGCCTACATTAATTCATTTGTTTAAAGAATTACTCTTTTTAAGTAATATGAATTGCAATATTACCAAACACATGCAAAAATACATTTATAAACATAGATTATTTTTACACATATTTAAAGTACATACTAGACTTTGAAGAGTTATTACAAAAAATTTAAAATGTGCCAATAGCTTACATAATTATTACATGTTAAATGATAGTATTTTAGATATATTATAGCAAGAGTAAGCAGTTTTTCTTCTTTAATACTGATTTTACTCTGGAATGCTATTTTTATGAAATATATCACAGAAATGGTGTATTGCAGAACTCACTTTTGTGAAAGTTGTCCTAGAGACAGTGCCAAACCCATAGTAAAAAAGAAATTTGATTTGAGTCAGATCCTCGCCCCTCCAATAATATAACTCAACTTTATTTTAAGCCACTGGAACTACAACTTATTCTTTGTGGCATTTTCCATCTTAAATAGTAGATAGATTTATTTATTTATTTATTTATTTATTTAGGCTGTGCACAGGTCTTACTTTTTCAATACCCTCTATTTTTCCTTTACATGTGTTTTACAAGTTGAAGTCTTCAGAAATAATGGTATTTGCAGTGCTCAGCCGGTCCCAGAGTAGAAATTATTATGTCTGCTAAGTTGAGGTAAAAAAAAAATCCCTAGGATTTAAATAATTTTGTATAATGGTATTCCAGCTATTTTTTTAACTTGTGGTTGACTTCCTGTGTGGTCCTAAACTAACCCCTGAACTATTTAAGAGTCTGTTGAGATAGAGGTTAGGTATGTTCACACTTCAATAATAAAGTTTACTATAGCATTAATTTCTTTTCCCAAGCATCCCCAGTTTGGGGGCCTTCATAACTGGAAATGTGTATTCCAATCTATTTGAAAGGAATCTCATCTAATTTACATGCTAATATGAGAATATATATTGTCTATGTACGCAAATCACATAGTTTAGTAGTTTGCAACTTCCATCCAAATTGGTCTTCATTCTCAGAATCTTTTCTAACCTAAAGATTGATTTCATAATGCACCTATGACCACTTGGTTGCTCTTTAAAACATTAATTGCTCACAAAATCTATGTATTACACACCCACAAATAAGCACATATTTTGTAACAGTGAATAAGAAAGATAGCATGTCTTCTATGTAATATACATCCACATTTTCTTACTTTTTTCTTCTTCCTTAATTGCAGTAGATTTTTCTGAGTTATCATACCATGATTTTCCAATATTGTGAAATAATTCCAATCTAAGGAAACTTAACCTGCAGTAATGCAGATGCAATATACAAAATTATACCTTATTTAGTAAAATCTATTTATAACAAGATCATTCTAAAGCATTCATAAGTTAAAGTTGGTTCTTATCCAACTTTGGTGCATTTAATACATTTACCTTTAAGATGATTATTGATAGGTACTTATTCATTATCTATTTTTTCTTTTGTACCTGTGTTCCTATCTGTCTGTTTCTTCATCTTCTTAAAGCAGACCCTTTAGCATCTCTTGCAATGCTGGTTTGGTGGAGATGTATCCTTTTAGACTTCTTTTGTCTGGGAAACTCCTTATTTCACTTTCCATTTTGAATGACAGCCTTGCTGGGTAGAGTATTCTTGGTTGCAGGCCTTTGTTTTTCATTGCTTGAAATATTTTTTTGCCATTCCCTTCTGGCTTGTTGTGTTACTGTTGAGAAATCAGCTGATAACCTTACGGGAGCGCCCTTGTATGTTATTAGCTGTTTATCCCTTGCTGCTTTTAGGTTTCTCTCCTTATCTTTGAAATTTGCCATTTTCATGATAATGTGTCTTGGAGTGGGCCTGTTTGGGTTCATCTTCCTTGGGACTCTCTGTGCTTCCTGAGCTTGCATGCCTTTTTTTCTCCTCAAGTTAGGGAAGTTTTCTGTCATTACTTTTTCAAACAGGTTTTCCATCCCTTGCTCCTCCTCTCTTCTGGTATCCCTATGATACGGATGTTATTACATTTCATAATGTCCTGCAGCTCTCTTAAAACCTCTTCATTCATTTTTAGTCTTTTTTCATTTTGTTGCATTCCCTGGGAATTTTTTTCTACATTGACCTCCAGCTTGATGATCTGATCCTTTGCTTTCTCTCACCTGCTTTTGATTCCTTCTACTGTGTTCTTCAATTCAGAAATTGCATTCTCCATTTCCTCCTGGTTCTTATTGATGGTTTCTATGTCCTTTTTAATGCTTGTATAGTTCTCAGTAAGTTCCTTGTAGCTTTCCTGGAGTTCTTTGTAGTCCCCTTGGAGTTGTTTGTAGTTTTCTTTGAGCTCGCTGAGCTCATTGAGCTTCTCTATCATCATTATTTTGAATTCCCTGTCTGATAGGGTGTTTGCCTCTATTTCATTTTGCACTCTTCCTGGGGATTCCTCCTTTCCATTTGCTAAGGGTTTATTTCTTTGTCCCCCCATTTTAGGTGGCTCTTGTTTGTTTCTGCTTCTTAGATTGGTCTGCTTTGACTTACTGTCTTAGTGGTGTGACCTTCTGTGGTGTAGAGGTGCACTTTTTTTACTTCTTAGATCTGTGCATGAAATTATTATCTGCTTTTCTGTCTGCATACCCAACCATAAAATAAATATTTAATATTATAAAAAGTTTACTCATATTCTCTAACGCCACCACCTTGTGAGGCACTTAGTTGTCAGAGAAATTGGAGGCATATTAAATTAACATGTCAAGTACAAAAAGATATTATCAATTAATAACCTGTTGGGAATGAAAATAACTCATATTTAAAATTATAAACTAATTTTAGAGAAGGGTATAATGTATAAAAATACAGTCAATGCCCCTTTTCTCTAAGAATGCATTACATAAAGTAAGGGATAATATATGTGTCTTAGTTTATTTCAGCTGCTATAACAAAATACCATAAACTGGGTCATTTATCCACTATTTTCTTTATTTGGTTTTAACCTCATGTGAGGTAACGGGCAAAGAGAGTCTCTGGGGGCTCTTTTATAAGGGCATTAACCCCATTTTGTGAGAGCTGTGCCTTTATAATTTAATCACCTCCTAATGACCTCACCTTTTAATACTGTCACCCTGGGGGTTAAAATTCAACCTAGGAATTGAGAGTGAATTGAGAAGAGCCAGCAGGGTATAGGGACATTCCACAAACATTCAGACCTTTGCAATAAGTATTGAGCAAACATTTGTTAAGTGAGTGTTAAATACAACTGGACTGTTCTTTGCAGCTGGGAATGTAATGAGTAAAATGGCTCCTTGCCCTTCTTGAGGTTTGTTGAAGGAGAAAAATACAGAAACAATGATAAAATATATATAATATTAAAAATACCCAAACAAAGTCACAAGTGAAGCTGTCTAGGAGTCCTAACAATTAGGCATTTAGGAAAGACTTCATGCAGGAGCTAGATTTTTTTTCAGAAACTATGAACTTGACATTTATCACTTCAAAAGGTTCATGCCCTTCTTGCTTAATTTTAGTAATTTAAAATTTTATTAAAAAGTTTTTTAAAGATTTTATTTATTACTTTTTAGAAGAGAGGTGAAGGGCAGGAGGCAGAGAGGGAGAGAGACATCAATGTATGGTTGCTTTTCACCTGCCTCCAGCTACAGACCTGGCTGGAGACCTGGCTTGTAACCTGGTTATGTGCCCTGGCTGGGAATCAAACCAGTGACCTTTGGGTTTGCAAGCCGACTCCTTAGCCACTGTGCCACCAGCCAGGGCTCTAAAAAATAGTTTTTAACATGAAACAATGCTACCTAAATCCTTTGAGAAGGATAATTTATATCCTGGAGTACTTTTTAAAATTAAACTAATATGTTTAAACTTTACAGAAAAATTGTGCAGCAAGTACAGAAAGTTCTTATATATCCTCCCTTTTAAAAAAACACTCAGTTTCTTCTGTTACCAACATCTTGCATTAGTGAATTATATTTGTCATAATTCACATAATTATGAAAAAATACATTGTTTGTATTAACTAAATTCATATTTTACACTAGGATTCACTATTTTGTTGTTTATATGGGTTCGGGGAAATATATAATATCATGTATTCACTATTAAAGTATTGTACAGAATGGTTTTTACCGCCCTAAAAATTCCATGTGTTCTACCTATTCATCTCTTCCTTCACCCATACCCTAACAACCAGTGATTATTTTATTGTTTCTGAAGCTTTGCCTTTTTTAGGCTGTCATATAATTAGACTTATATACATGTAGCCCTTTCATGCTGGTTGCTTTAACTTAGCAATATGCATTTCAGAGTCATTCATGTCTTCTTGTGACTTGAGAGCTTATTTCTTTTTATTACTGAAAATATTCCTTTGTGTGGCTATACCATGGTATGTTTATCCATTCACCTGTTGAAAGACATCTTGGTTACTTCCAGGTATGGACAATTATAAATAAACTGTAATAAACATTATGTTCAGGATTTTGTGTGACATAAATTTTCAGCTCATTTGGGTAATTACTGAGGGGTGCAGTTGTTAGATTATATGATAAGACAATGGTTAGTGGTGTGAGAAACTGCCAAACTGTCTTCCAAAGTGTCTGTACCATTTTGCATTCCCACCTGCAATGAATGAGCGTTGCTGTTACTCCACATCCTTATCAGCATTTAGTGTTGTCAGTGTTCTGGATTTTAGCCATTCTAATAGGTAAGTAGTATTATCTCATTTTTGTTCTAATTAGATATTGCCTAATGTGACTATAACTTTTCATATGTTTTTCAGCCTTTTGTATGCATTCTTTAGTGAGATGTGTGTCAGGTCTTTCGTCCATTTTTAAATTGGGTTGTTCATTATCTATTGTTGAATTTTAAGAGTTCTTTATGTTACACTTTGGATACTGGTCCTCTATCAGATATTTCGAAAATATTTTCACTCAATTTGTGGTTATATTTTCTTTCTCTTAGCAGTATCTTTCACACAAATTTTACATTTTGATGAAGTCCAATGTGTCACTATATTGTGGATTGTACCTCTAGTGTTCCATCTGAAGTTGTTGCCAAACCAAAGGCCACCTGTATTTTTTTTATGTTATCTTCTAGATTTTTTATAGATTTGTGCTTTACACTTAGTTCTGTGATCCTCTTGAAGTTAATTTTTGGAAAAGATGTAAGGCCAGTGTTTAGATTTCTTTTTTTTTTTTCCTCTTTTCATTTGTTCCAGAACCATTTTTGAAAATTTCCCACTGGGCTGCCTTCACTCTGTTGCCAAAGATCAGTGAACTATATTAGCATATATTTGTCCATTTCAGGACTCTCTGTTTTGTTCCATTGATCTATTTGTTTATTCTTTTGCCCTTACTGCACTGTCTTGATTGGTCTAGTTTCATGGTAAGTCTTGGAGTTAAGTAGTTATAGCCCTCTAACATTGTTTTCTTCTTCAAGATCATGTTGGATATTTTAGGTCTTTTTCTTTTCTATGTAAAATTTACTATCAGTTTGTTCATATCTACCAAATTTCTTGCTGGATTGATATTGCATCATTGATATACATAATCAACTTTAGGAAGCACTGACATCTTGACAGTATTGAGTCATCCTATCCATAATCTGGAATCTCCCTCCGTTCGTTTAGTTGTTCTTTGATTTTTTTTTTATCAGAGATTTCTAGTTTTCCTCATATGGTGTTATACATGTTTGATTAGATCTATAGCTCATTTATTTCTTGGTACTCATTTAAATGGTGTTATATTTTAAATTTGAATTTGTATAAGGAATATAGAAAAGCAATAGGCTTTTGTATAGTAACTAAGAAAGGCAGTTCAATGAGTTCAGAAAAAAAAATTAGTGATGTTTTCATCTTTTTACCAAAGGGATTGAAAATATATATATATTTAGAAATTCTAGAATTGAATGAATCAATAAATCAGATGAAGAATGTATTAGCATTAGAAACAAAGCAGAGCACATGAAAGGTAGAATTAGCAAGGTCAAAGATAGAAACCTGGAAATGACCCAGGAGGAATAAGAGAGAGAACTAAGAGCTAAACAAATGAAAGAACTCTACAAGAACTATCTGACTTCAATAGAAAGAGCAACATAGGGATACCAAAAGAGAAAGGAGAGAGAAGGGAACAGAAAGCCTATTCAAATAAATAATTGATGAGAACTTCTTAAATCTATAGAAAGAACTTGATCCCTGAATTCAAGAAGCTAGCAGGACACTTAATTATCGATGCAAAAGAGACCTTCTTCAAGACACATTATATTAAAACTGTCAAGAGTTACTGACAAGTAAAGATTTCTAAAGTCAGAGATTTAAAAAAACACACACACAACCTATACAGGAAACCGAATCAGTAGATGATTATCAGATCTTTCATCAGAAACTTGATAAGCCAGGAGATACTGGAATGAAATGTTCAAAATATTGAAAGAGAGACACCACCAGCCAAGAATAATACAGGGTAGGGCAAATGTGGGTTTACAGTTGTATGTGAAATACTGATATTATTCTTATTAATTATTGTATTATTTTCCATTTGAACAACTGTAAACCTACGTTTGCCTCACACTATACATGAGGGAGAAATAAAGGCTTTCCCAGTTGAAAACAAAGCAAAACATAAAAAAAACACAAAGCTAAGACAATTTACCACCACAAGACCTGCATTATAAGAAATGTTGAAAGGAACCCCTGTACCTGAAACCAAAAGACAAAAAGTATGTAGGACTTTCAGTAGCATGACAGACAGACAGACAGCAGGTGGAAAATGCAAGTTTTTCAGAATAGGGTATTAAACACTTAACTATAACATAAGCATACTATATATAACTTTTGTGTTTAAAATGTAGACATGAAGACACACATTTAGCCTAGGCCGACACGGGGTCAGGATCATCAGTATCACTGTCTTCTCCCTCCACACCTTATCTCACTGTAAGGTGTTCAGGGGTAGTAACAGCACATGCCACTGTCACCTCTAGGGCAGCAGCCCCGTGTTTTGAAACACCTCTTAAAGGACCTTCCTGAGGCTCTTTTTGAGGAAGTGACATGTCCATGGGGTTCTCTTTGTTTGTTTTCCATCATAAATTTGCTTTTACACAGATAGTGCACCTGAACATACCTCTCTTTTAATGAAAATCTTTCATCGTTGAGGTCCACATTTTCAAACCTTTTAAGGAACTTGTTGAAGCTTTCAAATTCACTGTGAATTTTCTTGGGCATTCTTGTCCTTCTCCTGCAGTTTCCTTTTTCTCTCGCTTCTTCACCTGTTTTCCTATTCCTATTCCAACAACTCCTTGTTAGTGAATTCCTCAGAAACCACCTCTAGGAGCTTGTCATCTCAACCACAGCCTTGCTCTACGATGTTATGATGGCTACCACATCACTAGGTGGTAGTAATTTCTCAGCTCAATTATAATCTTGCAGGACCATTGTCATATATGCTATCCCTTGTTGACCTAAATGTTGCTTTGCAGCACATGACTAAAGGATTTTCAAATGTTGAACCAACCATGCATACCTAAAATAAAATCCACTTGGTCATGTTGTATAATTGTTTTTATATGTTACTGGTTCTGATTTGTAATATTTTGGTGAGAATTTAAAAAGTCTATTTTATAAGGCATATTCATGTATAGTTTTTCTGTCTTATGAAGTCTTCGTCTGGTTTTGGTATTAGTGTAATACTGGCTTCGCGGAATGAGTTAGAAATGTTCCCACTATCTCTTTTTCTGGAAGAGGTAGATGGTTTTAAAAATTATTTAAGTACTTTGTCCAGTTTTCTTTTTCTCGTTGTTTTGCATTGTGTATAAGACCTCCCTTTAGTGCTTTTGTTCTTCATTTTTTTCTCTCCTCCTGATTCTTTTGATACTATACAGATAGTTAAAGAAACTACATTCTTTTCCTCATTTACATATATTAGACTCTTTTTGGCAACAGCAGTTACAGAGCCCTTAATTATCAGAGGCTACTGTATAAGAGATTAATTATTGATGAATTTAGGCTCTAGAAGAACTGGAAGAATTCGATCCCTCAGATGATGTAGACAATACTTTCATGACTAGGATGAGAAAAGTCATTTTAAAATCTGAAATTTGAGGCCTTCAGTAAACTGACCATATTAACCACCAATTACTCACACCATACAGATACAGCATACCTTTTGGCTGTAAATGGTGATTTTACTTTTTCCTTAACTTTCTTCAATTAATATTCTATTTTCATGTTAAAATTAAATGAATTTAGTTTTTGAATAGTATACCAGCCTCTGAAAATTTGGGAGGTTTGCAGATTATATGTGTGATTTAATCTTTTGATCTAGGAAAGAAAAATGTTTTTGGGCTAAGAAGTCCCTTTATTTCTCTTGTAGCTAAATTAATGGGTATATTGCAGTTACAGCTGAAGCATACCTTTTGTCACATGATTATAATACAGTGAAAATAACTGGTTTCTCAACTTTTAGAAAGCAGTAGGGATGAAAGTTCATATTGAGTCCATTTTGATTGAAATACAGTATCATGTAGACTGACTTTTAGCCCTCTCCAGTCACTAGTGAGCCTGGTTTGGTGTGCCCTAAGACACTGACTTGATATGTTAAAATTTATTTTTAATATACATGCTGTAAAATGTGCTTTTTGGTACATATCTGTGATAGCCCCAAACTAGAAACAATGAAAATGTCCTTCAGGATTGAGTGGTTGAAAACGCCTGGTATATCCACGGAAGAGCACTCAGCAGCGCAAGGAGATGAGCTGTTGACACATGCGTTATCTTCAGTGAACCCCAATAACACTATGCTGAGTGAAAAGCCAATCTCAAAAAGTTACCTGCTATCATGTTTTCATGTATATAATCTTCTCAAAGTGACTCAACTATAGAGGTCAAGAATAGATTGATGGTTCCCAGAGGCTGGGGAGTGGGATGAGGCAAGTAAGATGGGTGTGAATATAAAAGAGGTAGTACAAGGGAGTCTTTAAAAAATACTTTATTTATTTTTAGAGAGAGGGAAAGAAAAGGAAAAAGGGAGAGAAACATCAATGTGGTTGCCTCTCACATGTCCCCAGCTGGGGACCAGGCCCATAACCCAGGCATGTGCCCTGACTGGGAATCGAACCAGTGACCTCTTGGTCCACAGGCCCGTACTCAATTCACTGAGCCACACCAGCCAGGGCAGGTGTTCTTTTGTGGTGATGGGATAGTGCTGTATCTTGATTATGATTATGGAGCTGAACATGGGATAGATAACCTTGCATAGAACCATATACATGATACAAACCACACACACATACATAAATATACATTTTTAAATGGTAAAAACAGAGTACTGTAGTTTAGTAAGAGTAATGTTTTGGTTTTGATATTGAAGTGCAGCTATGAGATGTCACCATTAGGAGACACTTTGTGAAGGCATATGAGTTTGCACTACTTTTGCAATTTTCTGCAATGTTATTACCTCAAAATAAAGATGTATTTAAAAATTCACATTTACCTGAGATAGTTTGTCTTGTTCTGCGAAAGGCGGAATATTAGAGAAAACCATTATTTGCTGTTCTCCACCCCTAAAATATCCCAAGGCCAGTGGAACCCATGCTTACGAATATATACTTATAAAAACATCTGTACATAAAATCCTTTCCATTTCCTTGGTGTTTCTTATTCCTTTCCTTTTTACAATTACTTTTATGGGAAAGCTGACAGTAGTCAACAGTAATAATTAGAGGTAGTGGTATTATGTTCTTAGCACTGGGGTAACTGCCCTTTTGCTGCCAGTATACACAGGAAAGTTGTTACATTCTTTGCACACTTACAAGCATATTCCCAAATGTGGCTAAACCCAAACCTATTCTCAAGAAAATAAAATTGCACAACTTTCTTGGTGTACATTAGTTTCAGTCACCACTCACTTTTGCTGTTGCAAAGATATAATAAATAGGTGACGAGTTATGAGAATTGTCTGCTAGCTGTAACTACCACTTTTTCTCTCACTCAAAGTATATTGGAGCAGAGGGGAGGTGGGAGGGAGAAAAAGAGGCAAAGAAGGGGAGCAGTTTAGTCAAGGAACTAGTATAAATGACCCATGGACATGGCCAACATATGGGATTGACTGTGGGAGAGGGGAGAGGGAGGGTGGGGCAGGGGAGAGCAATGGGAAAAAATGGGATAAATGTAAGGCAACAATAATAAAATAATAAAAAAAAGAAAGTATATCAGAATGCAAATGATGGGATATGGCCTTATTATATGGAAAACCTGGAATCTGCTCAAATTTATTTAAATTACTTGTACCACACTTGATGACTATAGCTGGTTTATTTATGCAACACTTTTGAGACCTTATGTTTTAGGGAGCAAAAAGAGTAGAATATTATGGTCCCTGCCTTACATGCTGCTGGTAAGCCTATGGTATACTAGAAAAATTCTGAATTTCAATGCAGACCTGGATTTTAATCCCAGCTCTGCTGCTTACCAGAAATGAGTTCACTCAATTATAGGGATAATACCTATTTCATAGAATTGGTATTTCATTCACTTCTCACTCAGCCTTTTTGTGAAAGGTGCCTGGCACCATACCCAGCCCACATAGCTCTTGTTCACAGAATGTTTGCATTGCCAGAAAAAGTTGCACTGAAATTGAGAAGACAGTAAATACCAAGTGGGCTGTGGTTTCCAGAGAAGGCATCATGATGGGAATAGGATTCAAAATGGGTTTTGAGGACTGGAGAGGTCTGGGAGGTAAATCAGGCATGAGGCCATTACAAGCAAAGCAAGAGACTGAGGTTAAATATGGGGATCGCAATTGAAAATGAACACTACTTGAAACCGCCTGCTCTATTAGACTATGTTCTGGAAGTTGGAAATCTTAAAAGATTTAAGCAGTTTATTCCATAGTGTTCAATTCTTTAAAATATCCCAATACCTACAGTGTATTTTAATAGTAATTCTTGGTTGCTAAGATGCTTGTATACCTTTGAAATCTTGATTTACATAGCTCCTCTCCGTTGTAGGTAAACACAGGCCTGTTGACAATAAATTCTTTATGTTTAATAAAGATGAAAGACATAATCAACATGAACAAGAACTGGGATTTCAGTTTTTGTTAACCCTCATACAATTATGGTCACATTATTAATGTATATAAATTTAATTTCTTCGAAGAAAACTTTGGCAGTCTAACCAGCTTGATGTTTCTAAATGATAGTTGATGTTTTTTGATACTATAACTTTGCATAGAAATGTGAATGATTGAGTATTTTTCTTTAATACATGAAAGCACTATTTTCCTAATTTTCACATATTGGGGGGTATTATGGGCAAATAGGTTAGGCTTTGATAGTTAGTTTGGTATTCAGTGGGTTTCATTTTGTGTAGTATTGGAGCAAAGGAGCCTTTTTGTGGGACAAATACATCTAGCAGTGTTATTTATTTTTCCAATGGTGAATCAGCCACAGGTAATTGTAATTGACTTGCTTTTGAGACTCTTGCTATATAATTTCAGCTTAACCATTATTTTGGTGATGAATAATTTTATGTATATAAACATTTATTGAATACTATTATATTCAAAGCATTGTATTAAACATGGGTAGGACAAAAAGAGGAATATAATAGACTATCAAGGATGTAGTATATATAAATAAAACCATAAGGCAATTTGCCATGCCATGACCTCTGTAGAACATCAGCTAATGGAGAGAGCTTTTTTCAGTGGATGATCAGGGATGATTTTTTGGAGGCAGGAGCATTTGATTAACACACCTAGCTTGTAAATGATTGTTAACATGGCAGTCAGTGTGAGGTAGGAATCCTGAAATGACAGCTTTCCCAATGCCAAAGAGTTTATTTTTATAAAGTGGGAAAATCATTGCAATACTAGTAAATGGTTAATAGCTAAATATTCCCATAAATACTAATTTAAGGTAAATGTCTATACTTTTATAAATTAATATTTTGCATATGATGGGTAATTGCTGCTTTTATGTTTTTAGGGCATGAATATTGTGGTTCCCTTCATGTTTAAATATGCTGTAGACAGCCTCAACCAGATGTCAGGAAACATGCTGAACCTGAGTGATGCACCAAATACAGTTGCAACCATGGCAACGGCAGTTCTGATTGGCTGTATGTGTGATTCTTTAATCTGTCTACAGGTGTTGACTTTCTTCAAGAGGGTTTCATCGTATTTGAGCAGATGACCTTTTCACTACAAACACAACTTAACATTTTGGATATTTATCATTTTATGTGAGATTTTTTGATGTGGTTTATAAAAATTCTTTTATGTAATATATTTTCCACAAATTCTGTTAATAATAGTCTCATTCTCCAAGTTCTAGGGAACAATAACATGAAATAAGACATTAATTTTTTTAAGGATTTTTAAAATTATTTTTAGAGAGAGGGGAAAGGAGAAAGGCAG
Source organism: Noctilio leporinus (assembly GCA_004026585.1). Taxonomy (NCBI): domain Eukaryota; kingdom Metazoa; phylum Chordata; class Mammalia; order Chiroptera; family Noctilionidae; genus Noctilio; species Noctilio leporinus. The sequence goes on along the minus strand of PVIW01001623.1, from coordinate 54,405 downwards.
AGAGGGAGAGAGACATCAATGTATGGTTGCCTTTCACCTGCCTCCAGCTGGGGACCTGGCTGGAGACCTGGCTTGCAACCTGGTTATGTGCCCTGGCTGGGAATCCAACCAGCGACCTTTGTTTTCGCAGGCTGGCACCTTATACACTGTGCCACCAGCCAGGGCAAGACATTTAATTTATAACAACCACTTCTAATAGTTAGGCTTCTTATGAAGTACCTTTTCAGTAAAGCTAGTAACTTTCTTGCTGCTGTTGTTATTAGCTGTTGAGTAGGAAATAGCTAAATGATAATATATGTGCATTAATATTTTATCAAGTTGTATCTAGTAGCCACAACACAAATCTACAATTTGTAAGAAGGGAATATTTTGCGTATGATGCATTAGAAATGATACTCACCCCTGGCTGGTAGCACAGTGGATAAGGCGCCAGCCTGCGAACCCAAAGGTCTCAGGTTCGATTCCCCAGCCAGGGCACATAACCAGGTTGCAAGCCAGGTGTCCAGTCAGGTCTGTGGCTGGAGGCAGGTGAAAGGCAACCATACATTGATGTCTCTCTCTCTCCCTCTCTGCCTCTCTCCCTTCTCCTCTTTCTAAAAAAAATAATGAAATAAAATCTTAAAAAAAAAAAAAAGAAATGATATTCAGTGAGACTCAGGAGACTACAAGGGGCCGTGCTTTAGTCAATGCACTTGATTTTTCAGGATTTCAATTAGGAAATTGAAATCCTGTTATTTAGGAGAATTGAGTTAGATTAAAAAACTCAACAGATATTGTATGTTTATCCACAGTAAGGCCATATGAACTATTATGTATTGAAAGTATATAGCTGGGAAAAATATCTTTCAACACCTGGAACTAGAGGGGAATAACATTGAAAGGGATCCTTAGCGGTGGAAAGATGGTACCTAGATGCTGTCTAGGTTTCTTTTAGTGTAAGTATTCTGTGATATATTCAGTCATTGTACAAACACTTTCTGAGCCTTTACCATTTTTACACTCCATTTTCTCTCGTGAATGTTTTGTTAGATGGTGTATCAAGAGCTGGAGCTGCCTTTTTTAATGAAGTTCGAAATGCAGTATTTGGCAAAGTAGCCCAAAATTCAATACGCAGAATTGCCAAAAATGTCTTTCTTCATCTTCACAACCTGGACCTGGCTTTCCACCTGAGCAGGCAGACAGGAGCTTTATCAAAGGCTATTGACAGAGGGACAAGGGGTATCAGTTTTGTCCTGAGTGCTTTAGTATTTAATCTTCTTCCCATTATGTTCGAAGTCTGTCTTGTCAGTGCTATTCTGGTAAGTAAAACATTTTTTTCATAACAAGCTTTTACAGTCTCATTAGTTGCTGTTTAGTATTGTACTTGAAGCTATCTTGGTATTGCATGTCCATGGTTTAAAAGCAAAATTCCCTGCTGCCAGAAGGATTATGTAGTTCATTTGATTATTTACTACAAACTTCAAAGGACTGTCCAGAATCTTTACTGTGTTATTATTATAAAGAGTTGTTTACTTCTAAATATTGGTCATTTAACTAGTGGTTGCAGTTTTTGTTAGCAGAGATTTTTGTATAGGACTTTATACCAATATGCTCAGATTATCTGAGTTTCTATTCACCATTCATGACATTTTAGGCAATTTCATATTTTATAATTAAAATGTGTATATACATATTTTATTCCTCTTATGGCTCTTTGCACTATTATTAGTCAGCATTTAACAATAGCATCAATGTGACTAGTGCAGTTTGGCTCTCTTCCCTTGTCACCTAAAGTAGATTTTCTAAGGTATTTGATTTTTTACCCAAGTAATTATTCATTTATTCACCAACAATTTTTTTAAAAAATCTTTTGACCAAGATTTGTGGTTGTGTATTATAAACTATCTGACAAGAACAATGACTGTATCTCTTTTCTTTTTTGCCTTCTTCAGTATTACAGATGTGGGGCCCAGTTTGCATTGGTGACACTTGGGACACTTGGTGCATACACAGCATTCACAGTTGCTGTCACACGATGGAGGTAAAGTGTTCCCTAGAGGTCGCTCAAGGTTCAGAAATTAGTTATGCTTCTATAACAGACATCTCATGTCTATGCAAATCTTTGTCTTACAGAACTAGATTTAGAATAGAAATGAACAAAGCGGATAATGATGCAGGTAACGCTGCCATAGACTCGCTGCTGAACTATGAAACTGTGAAGGTACTACGCTTAATTATACTTTCCTCAGCCTTTCACACAGCACTAAGAATTGTTCTGCCTCATATTCAAATAGTATCTATACGTGGGCTAGAATAATAGTACTTTATTATTTTTCTCTTACTTAAAAATTGTCCTTTATTTCTATCTCGGTTTTTTGTGACCACATCAGATTTTACCTTCTGAATTAATTTATAAATGATAAGAGTACAATTAGCATTTTGATTGAGAAGAACACTAAGCTGATCAATTTAGCATGTAAATTCTTGACTCTATTCCTCAGGGTGCCTAGCATAGTGCTTTCTTTTTTTCATAGTGTTTTCTTTCATTTATTTGTTCATTTTTCCATTTCACAAAAATTATTGAATGTCTCTTGTCTGCAAAGCATTATGCTAACTAAGCCCTGTGATAGAGGAAGATGGTAAAAAAATTATTCCTATTTAATCCATGCCCTCCCAGAATTTGCTAATCTACTGGGAGAGTTAAAGTGTACAGGTGACTGACTGCACAAGAAAGCAAGATGCAGTGGCGGGGATGAGAACTGTGAATTCAGAGTTCCAGGGAATACAGAGTTTTTTGAAGGAAGTGACATTGATGGCTTTTTAAATATTTGGGTTTAATTAACTAGGCATTCAGTAAGTATTTGTGGGATGAATTTTACGGACTTCTATTAAAGTATAGTGCTTTGTAGAAAACTGCAAGACTATCCATAGTCTGGTGTATTGAAAGTCAGTTTAAAACATTTTTCTGTACATGCAGTCTAATAAAAGGATGCAGATCATTTAAGAGAATACATTCTAATTATATTTATATGTATTTACTATTTTTTATATATTTTGTAGTATTTTAATAATGAAAACTATGAAGCACAAAGATATGATGGATTTTTGAAGACATATGAGACTGCTTCATTAAAAAGTACCTCTACGCTGGCTATGTTGAACTTTGGTCAAAGTGCTATTTTCAGCGTTGGTTTAACAGCTATAATGGTGCTTGCCAGTCAGGGAATTGTGGCAGGTAATGAATCTGTGTTTTTTTTTTTTAATTATAAATGTCTTACTTTAACCTTTATCATTTATCATTATGAATAATGATTAATGTAAGGAATGTGTATATGTGTATATTAATCTTAATTATAATGCATGTTCAAGAACGTGCTTTAATATCTTTTGAGTACTTTCCTTTTTTGTGTCAAAATTATTCTCTTGACTGTATGATAATATCTTTTATTACTTTTTAAAATATGTATTTTATTATGCTATTTCAGTTGTCCCAATTTTTCCCCATTTTCCCTCTTCTCCCAGTATGCCCCATTCCCTCCAGCAATTCCCCCGCTTAGTTCATATCCATGAGTCATGCATATAAGTTCTTTGGCTACTCCATTACCTATACTGTTCTTGGCATCCCCCTGTCTATTGTGTACCTACCAGTTTGTACTTCTTAATTCCTATACCTTTTCCCCTATTCACTTCCTTCCCCCTCCCAACTCATAACCCTCCAAATGATCTCCATATTTATGATTCTGTTTCTGTCCTGCTTGTTTGCTTTGTTTTTGGACTCGATTGTTGATAGTTGTGTATTTATTGCCATTTTAACTTTCATAGTTTTTATTTTTTTCTTAAATAAGTCTAACATTTCATGTAATGATGGCTTGCTGATGATGAACTCCTTTAGCTTTCCCTTGTCTGGGAACCACTTTATCTGCCCCTTCATTCTAAATGATAGCTTTGCTGGATAGAGCCATCTAGGTTGTAGACCCTTGCTTTTCATCACTTTGAATGCTTCTTGCCAGCCCCTTCTTGCCTGCAAAGTTCCTTTTGAGAAATGAGCTGACAGTCTTACAGAAACTCATTTGTAGCCAACTCTTTGCTGTTCTCTTGCTGCTTTTAAGATGTTCTCTTTATCTTTAACCTTTAGCATTTTAATTACGATGTCTTGATGTGTTTCTTTTTGTGTCCATCTTGTTTAGGGTTCTTTGTGCTTCTTGGAGTTGTATGTCTATTTCCTTCACCAAATTAGGAAGTTTTCTTCCATTATTTTTTCAAATAAGTTTTCAATTTCTTACTCTTTCTCTTCTTCCAGCATCCCTATGATTCAGATACTGGTTTGTTTAAAGTTGTCCCAAAGCTCCTTAGCCTATACTTGTTTAGTTTTTGTTTGTTTGTTGTTTTTTGGATACTTTTTTTCTTCTTGCTGTTCTAATTTATTTTTCTTCTGTGTGTTTCAAATCATTGATTTGAGTCTCTGATTCATCCAATCCACTATTGATTCCCTGTAAATGTTTCTTTATTTCACTCAGTGTAACCTTCATTTCTGCTTGGGTCTTTTTTATGCTGTTGAAGTACTCAGTGAGTTCCTGGAACATCCTAATAACCAGTGTTTTGAACTCTGCATCTGAGAGATTGCTTATCTCCATTTTATTTAGTTCTTTTTTCTAGATTTTTGTTTTGTTCTTTCATTTGGGCCATATTTCTATCTTCTCATTTTGACAACCTCCCTGTGTTTGTTTCTATGTATTAGGTAAAGTTGCTTTGATTCCCTATATTAGTGGCGTGGCCTATTATAGAAAATCACACCTGTAAATTGGATGGGGCAGAACCTTAGGTAATTGCCAAGGTGAGGCAACCCATGTGACTCAGGTTGATGGAGTCTCTCAGGTAGGGTGTTACTGCTCTCTGGCTCTGCAGTGGGGAGGGCTCAGAAAGGGGACTATGGCCACTGCCTGGCCCTTGGAGTTTTCTCTGGGTGGAAGTTGTTCCGTAGCACTTGCCCTGATGCCAGACACTTGAGTTTCTCCCCATATGCCACTGGTGCCCTTCCAGCTGTTGCCCCTATGCTGGAGCCTGAGAGAGGAGTCTGCATAAGTCTTAATGACCGTTGCAGGCCCTTTAAGAGCAGATGCCTGAGAGTCCCGCAATTTCTTCAGCTACCCCATTCCGCAATGGTTTTTACAGCCAAAAGTTATGGGGACTTATCTTCTTGGCACTGGAACTCTGGGCTGGGTGGTCTAGTGTAGGGTTGGAATCTCTTGCTCCTGAGGTGCCCCTCCCAATTTGTAGCCACCACATGTGGGTGTGGGGACATTCGGTTCTGTGCCTCCATGCGTCTTTGTCCTTCTGTCCATCCTACCTGTGTAGGATTAATGTCACCTCTTTTTTTTTTTTTTTTTTTACTATATTTCAGTTGTCCCAATTTTTCCCCATTGCTCTCCCCTTCCTTGCCCACCCCCAGCTCCCATAGTCAATCCCCACACTGTTATCCATGTCCATGGGTCATATATACCTATTCCTTGACTAGACCCATCCCCTTCCTTCCTCCCTTATCCACCTCCCCTCTCCCCTTTGGTCACTGTCAGTCTGTTCCTTGTTTCCATGCCTCTGGTTCTATTTTGCTGGTTTATTTGTTTTGTTCATTAGGTTCCGGTTATAGGTGAGATCATACGGTATTTGTCTTTTGCTGCCTGCCTTATTTCACTAAGCATAATACTCTCCAGTTCCATCCATGTTGTCATAAAAGGTAGGAGTTCCTTCTTTTTTCTGCTGTGTAGTATTCCGTTATGTAAATGTACCACAGTTTTTGATCCCCTCATCCACTGAAGGGCACTTATGCTGTTGTCAGCACTTGGCTATTGTAAATAGTGCTGCTATGAATATATGAATTGGTGTTTTGGGATTCTTCGAATATAATCCCAGCTGTGGCATTGATGGATCAAAAGGCAGTTTCATTTTTAGTTTTTTGAGGAAATTCAAAAACTGTTGCCTTCTCTGTCCTGACTCTGCCATTCCTACTTGCCTGAATGAGTAGTTCTTCCTTCTATCTTTTGTTTGTTGGACTTGCATGTAGCTCAATATTCTGGAACATCTGGTTGTCTCTAGTTTCAAAGTAGATGGATTATTTTTGATTGTAGAAGGAGACACAGCATGTCTATCTGCACCTTCATCTTGGGTCCCCCATTTGCCTTTTTCTTAATTTCTTTCTTCAGTGTTCTATAGTTTTCCAAGTATGGGTCTTTTATGTCCTTGGTTAAGTTTATTTTTAGGTTTTTAAATTTTTCTTGTTGCTATGCTAAATGGGATTTCCCCCCCTAGTTTCTATTGCTGATATTTCATTGTTGGTATACAAAAATTCCTTTCATTTCTGAATATTGACTTTGTATCCTGCTATTTTGCCAAATTCACTTATTAGGTTGAGTAGTTTTTTGGTAGAGCCCACAGGGTTTTTTATGTACACTATCATATCATCTGCAAATAATTTACTTCCTCCTTTCCAATGGGTGCCTTTTATTTCTTTTTCTTGTCTGATCACTGTGGCTAGAACTTTCAGTGCTATGTCGAATAAAAACAGTGAAAGTTGACACGTTTGTCTTGTTCCTGATCTTAGAGGGAAAGCTTTTAGTTTTTGCCCATTGAGTATGATACTGGTTGTAGGTTTCTCATATATGACCTTTATTATGTTGAGGTATTCTCCTTTTATTTTCACTTTGCTGAGCTTTTTTTTTTTTTTATCATTAATGGGTGTTGTACTTCATCAAACGCTTTATCAGCATCTTTTGATATGATCATGTGGTTTTTTCCTTTCATTTTGTTTATATGGTGTATTTCATTTATTGATTTTCAGATATTTTACCATTCTTGCATCCCTGGGATGAATCCCACTGATCATGGTATATGATCTTTTTAATGTATTGCTAGATTGGGTTTACCAATATTTTGTTGAGGATTTTAGCATCTGTGTTTGTTAGCAATGTTGGCCTGTAGTTTTCTTTCTTTGTTGTGTCTTTACCTGGTTTTGGAATTAGGATGATACTGGCCCCATAAAAGGAGTTTGGGAATCTTTCCTCTTGAAATTTTTTAAAGTTTGAGAAGGATAAGGTTTAGCTTTTCCCTAAATGTCTCCTTCAGTTGTCAATCTAGTCCATCTATAATTAGCAGTCAGGCTTAAGTACCACAGGGTGGGGCTATTGCTTCTTCTCTGGGTGATGCCATTTGGAGAGGATTGCTCTGCCTGAGCAAAATGGCTCTTGCAGTGTGGGGTTGACTCAGCAGGGGGATACTACCATTTGCTCCCTCAGTCCTTTCCCCAAAGCCACCATCCCCAAGCTGTCCTCAAGTATCTCTAGTCACTCTGTCTTCTCTCTGCCAAAGCCCAGGGTAAGCAGCTGCACATGAAATTTTGTGTGTTGGCCCTTTAAAAGGCTCTCTGCCTCTTCAGCTGTCTCTCCCTGGCAGACAGAAACATTGCTGCTTTTCATAGCTGCATGTTATCTGGGTTTTTTCCCTGGCTCTGGTACTGTAGGCTGGGGAAGTCAGCTTGAGGTTTAGACCCTGCACTTCTCAGGGGGAACCCCCTGCCATGGAAATGTCCCTCCGGCACTTCAGCTGCTGCCCATGGTAACCCAGCCAGCCCTCTCTCATCTCCACACTCTGTATCAGCCATATTGTGGTTGAAGCAGTTTCTTCTGTCTGTCTGTGGTTATAAAGCTTCTCTCCAGCTATTGTTTAGTTGGTTATTCTGAATGATTTTTCCACAACTTAGTTGTAATTCCAGATTGTCCTGGGAGGGGGTTGGTATAGCTACCACTTAACCCCTCTGCCATCTTGTATCTCCTCCTGAATGTTACATCTCTTATTCCTTGGTTGTTAGACTTCTATACTGATTGATTTTTAATGATTCTTGGTGATAGTTGTTTTGTAGTTTACATTTTTGCTGTGGTTTGCAAGGAGGCATGCTGCGTTTACTTATGCCTCCATCTTGCCTAGAGGATTTTTTTAACCCTACAATTTTAGCTTCACTCTCTCATCAAATGGGATACTGTTTATATATTTTGTGGAACTACAGTTTGATTGCTTCAAGTGTAACTCATTTTAGCATCTAATATTTCTAATTTCTCTTAATTGACCTGAAAAGCAATGTAACTAATTTAGTGTGTAGTCCAAAGGATAAAACTCAAACAATCTTTTCTTTAGAATTACTGGCAACCTTTTAATCTTTATAATAGCTTTTTACTTGCAAAACATTTTACAAATAAATAATGTCGGTGCCTTTTTTTAATAACCTGCCCATTCAGGATTCATCTATTCACTGTGACCTTAATACATGCTTTATCATTTTTAATTAAGACACCCATTTGCTGCAGTCTTTTAATGTACACTCTAAAATTTCTATTTTATATTACAAAGAATCTAGCTTACGGAGAGATTTTTAGCCTTCTGCTTCTATCATCACCTAAGCCATTTTCTGTATATTATGTATACTGTATGGGTGGACTTTTCCCATTCTACTTAACATATATAAAGTGTCCTGTATTCCTAAATTATGGATTAAAGGGTAATGAGCATCAAATATGTGGTGACTGAAGAAGATTTAACTTTGGATGGTGGGCACACAATGCAACATATAGATGATATATCATTGAATTGTACCGTTGAAACCTGCATAATTTTATTAATCAATGCCATGCGAATAAATTTAATTTTTTTAATGTTATAAAATTTAAGTAAGCCTAAGTGGCTGATTTTATACATTTTGAGCTGTATTCCAGAGTAATAGACTTTAAACTCCTCTAAGTCTAAACAGTTCATAACATCTAAAATATCCTTTTTTCTCTTTTGCCAAATGCACATTAAGGTACCCTTACTGTTGGAGACCTAGTAATGGTGAATGGACTGCTTTTTCAGCTTTCATTACCTCTGAACTTTCTGGGAACTGTATATAGAGAAACTAGACAAGCACTCATAGATATGAATACGTTGTTTACGCTACTTAAGGTAGACACCCGAATTAAAGTAAGTAATTTATTTTATACCTTTTTGAAAGCATGTGAGCTTTATCCCATTAAAGGATTATTCTAGGGGAATGTTCTTACATCACCATGTTAGCAAACCAATTTCTTTTTTGAAAAATTGAAACTATCATGTGTATTAAGAGGTCATCCAGTTTTTACTTTTATGTTTAGAAACCTTACAATGTTAGCGAAAAATATTAGACCTAGAAGCTAAATTTTATCAACTTGAATTATTTGTACTTGCACTTAATTTACTTTTATGATAATGATATACAGTGTGATTACCTCAACTTCCTTATTCCCTGTTCAGCATTCCTTTTCCCACCCACCCCCACAATTGCTGAAAAATCAAACCATCCAGGATTTTTCACCTTAGCAGCAAGAAGTGAAAAATCAAATCTTTCAAAGCATGCTTGGAAATGGTCTGACTCTACTTGTAAACCTCCTTCTTCCCCATTATTTTGCCTTGTTTCTGTGAATTAGAAAATGATCTGCATAGCTTTACTCTAGGGTGTGTAAAGTGGCTGTTTGTTTTTCTCTTCTCTCTACTAGGACAAAATGATGGCATCTCCCCTTCAGATCACACCACAGACAGCTACAGTGGCCTTTGATAATGTGCATTTTGAATACATTGAGGGGCAGAAAGTTCTTAATGGAATATCTTTTGAAGTCCCTGCAGGAAAGAAAGTGGCCATTGTAGGAGGTAGTGGGTCAGGGTGGGTAATTTAGTTATTTATAAAACTCTGCATCATCAGTGAATCATTATCAATGTAATATTTTTTCTTTATCAAAATAGAATATTTACTGTTTGTTAATTATTTTTTTAAAGATTTTATTCATTATTTTCAGAGTGAGGGGAAGGGAGGGAGGAAGAAAAGGAGAGAAACATGAATGTATGGTTGCCTTTCATTTGCCTCCAGCTACGGACCTGGCTGGAGACCTGGCTTGCAACCTGGTTATGTGCCCTGGCTGGGAATCAAACCAGCGAACTTTGGGTTCCCAGGCCGGTGCCTATCCACTGAGCCACTAGCCAGGGCTGATTACTTTGGTTTAAAACAAGGGTTCTCTAATGCCGTGAGAAGCTAAATAACCTTTCCTTGTCTCCAATTTTAGGAAAAGCACAATAGTGAGGCTGTTGTTTCGCTTCTATGAGCCTCAACATGGTAACATTTACCTTGCTGGTCAAAACATACAAGATGTGAGTCTGGAGAGCCTTCGGAGGGCAGTAGGAGTAGTTCCTCAGGTATTTAAACGAAAGAAGAAAACTACTTCAGGGGAGGTTCATTTATTAAGTTGGTGGCTCTTGTACTAGAGTAATTTGAACCCAAGGAGTCAATTTATGCTAATTAGGAAACTTTAGGCCCTACTGGTCTAATTGTTACCAAAAAGACTGAAAAAAAGTAATTGGAAAATCTGTGTAATGGGTAGATTTTTAAGTTTTAGAAAGATAGCATGATACAGAGGAAAGACTCAACACAGGTGTCAAATAGAACCTGATTCTAACCCCAGCTCTAAACCTTACAAATTGTGTGGCCTTGGGCCTCAGTTTCCTCATCTGTAAAATCAGGATATTATTACTTTTATAAGGTAGATTATTATGGATTAGAGATAATATATATAAACCACCAAGCCCAGTGTCCATTACATAATTATTCAATAAATGGAAACTGTTATTGTAATTTTGAATAGTTTGGGACATAGTAAATTTATAAAAATTACAAAGCAATTTGCTTGCCAACTTCAAGTTTGTAGCCTTGTTTACCACTGTCCCCTTGGTACCAAGCACAGCTCCTGACACATAGTAAACATTTAACAAGTATTTGCTGAATGACTCTAGGGGGGAGAATAAATTCACAGTAAGAGTTGAGGAGATAGGAAGGAGATAGCTTTATAAGGTGTGAATTTTTCTTGTACTGAAAGCCAGTAGAGGGTCCTGGGACTTAGTTGCAGCCTATAACCTAGAATCAGAACCAGATCCCTGGGAGAACTATAGAAAAGGGATTAGACAGGGGTGTGTAGCTTGTAAAAGGTCCCTGAAGTGATCTGACACAGTCCATTCAGCCCTGTCCTCCCTTTCACTGAGAATCCATAATATGAGCATGCATGAATCACCTGGGAAGGTTTTTTGAAATTCCAGCTTTTTTTTTCTCTCTTAAGATTTTTTATTTATTATTTTCAAAGAAATGGGAGAGAGGCAGAGAGGGAGAGAAGCATCAATGTATAGTTGCCTTTCACCTGCCTCCAGCTAAGGACCTGGCTGGAGACCTGGTTTGCAACCTGGTTATGTGCCCTGGCTGGGGAATTGAACCAGAAGTTGCAGCCTTTTTACATACCTTAGTTCTCGTTTAGGATGGCAATGTGGGGCCCGGAAACTTGCATTTTAAATAATGCCACCTAGGTGATTCTGATACAGCTCATTTGTAGACTATAGTATGTTGGAAAACAGGGACCTAAACGGTATATCAAGTGAACTGAATTCTGTTCTGTGCCTACTTAGGGCTCAGCGGCCTTATTCATATAACTATGATAATTCTTGCCATTCACTTTTGAAAAGTAAAGTACTTTATTCATTAAGGAAAATTATATGTAATTAATAAAGAAAAGAGGTGTACATTCTTATTGGAGGTCTTAGCAATATAAATGCAATCAATTATGGGATGCCATTTTTTACTTACGAGATTGGCAAGGATTTTAAAATTCATAACATCCAGTTTGGGCAGGGTTGTGTAAAATGGCCAGTCTGTTGTTTTGCTGGTAGAAATATAAAGCCTTCCTGATGAACAAATTGGCAATGTGTACAAAGAGCCTGAAAAATATTCATCTCTTTATTCCAATAATTCTGCCCCTAGGAGGTTTTAGTAATGAAATAAACAGATGTGAACAGATTTTTATATGCAAAGATATTCATTACAGCAGTATTTCTAATAGCAGAAGTTAGAAACAATATAAATGCCCAACAATAAGTAGATGGTTAAATTATCATAGTATCAAATGTCATACAGCCATTTCTAAATCCCATATTTGTAAAGACTATTTAGTGTAGGCAAAATACTCAGATGCAAAGTTTGTTAAAAGGGAGGATACCAAAACAAAATATAGTATCTCTGTTTATTATATTAAATGAATATGTATCAGTAGAAAAAATAGAAACATTTTGGTTAATAGTAGTTATTGCTGGGTGGTAGAATTACGAATTAATTTTGATTTTACCTTATTTCTTGTATTTTCAAAGTTTTTGTTAGCATTTGTTTTTGACTAGTATTTGTTAACTTTTTATGAATATAAAATATTTTAAAGTGTTTTCTTTTTATAGAACATTAAGCTCATTGGGTTTAAATACTAACTCAATAAAAGAATATTCTATATTAGTAGTAGGAATATAAATGATTAAAATATTTGAAATAATCTGAAAATCTGGTGCTGGTTATGATGTTAAAGATGTCTTGATTAATTGAGCACCCTGGTTAATATGAATTAATGGACTTATTTTATTTCATCTTGCAATTGTCTTCCAGTCATTTGGAGACTTAAAAAGAAGTGGGAGATGGATGCTCTAATTAAATTAGGTTTAGTTTGCCACATCAGAATAAGTTGAAATAGTGAATGGATATTTGCAATGAACTTTCTTAAAAAAAAAAAAACAGAACAAAACTATAGTACATAAATTTTTGGTGTCTGTGTTTTAAGTTCGATTTAAAAGCTGTGAGAAACATATGAAGTCATGTTCTACCTCACCTAGTAATTTGAGAAATGATAATTTAAACAAAAAGCATATTTTACCCCTAAAGTAGCAACATAAAATATAGTACTAGCCAGGATTGCTGAGCATGTGGAGACGTGGCACCCTCATACACCATTGGCTGGAATGTGTACTTGTCAGAGCATTTTATGATAGTTGTGCAAAACCATCAATGGGTAAACATATGCTTACCATTTAACTCATCAGTCTACTTGTAGGACTCCTTCTTATAGAAATACATGTGTACGCACTGTCACATATACAGTGATATTTTTTGTAGTAACAAAAATTTGGAAACAACATTGATGTCTACCAATAGAGGAATGGATAAATTATGATATATCCTAATATACAACTGTTAAAAAGAATGAAGAACATTTCTGTTGCTGATATATACAATCTCCAGTATAGGTTAAGTGAAAAAAGCAATTTGCAAAATAATACACATGGTATGCCCCCACTTGTATTGAAAAAAGCCTATTTTTAGGCATCTGAATGAATTGAAGTAATTGGAAATGATACACAAGAAATTGTCCATGGTGATTAGCTCTGGGAAGAGAAATGGGGTTGCAAGGATGAGGAGGGTGGTAAAGGCAGTTCTCATGTTTTATTTCTTGTGTGTTTATGTCTTTTAATAATTTTTATGAGAACATGAATGTATGTGCGTATCTATCTATCATCTCTCTCTACTCCAGGATGCTGTCCTCTTCCATAATACCATTTACTACAACCTGTTATATGGAAACATCAGCGCTTCACCTGAGGATGTGTATGCAGTGGCAAAATTAGCTGGACTCCATGATGCAATTCTTAGAATGCCACATGGATATGACACCCAAGTAGGGGAACGAGGACTCAAGCTTTCAGGTAATCAAAGATTTTAAATCTGCCCCTCCCACTTGGATGCTCCCTTCAAACTTTAATTTGTCAGAGCCATTTTCTAGAAAATGTAGTAACAATTCAAACTTAATGCTCATCCAAATGCTTTAGACAAAGACCCTAGTCTCCTATCCATCACTGTAAGCAATCTAATATACAGTATTAAAAGTAACTTTTTAAAGTCATGCAAGACTTATATAAGTCTTTTCTCTTGCAGTTGCAAACATGTTAGATGCTCAATAGTAAGTTATATATACTGCATATGCTCAAATCAGTATTAACTTGTTATCGATATTCTTAATATTAAAGGAAAGCCCAGACCATTATTCACTTGGGTAAGTGGTAAGACCAGAGATAACTAATTTGGTAGTAAGTAGTGTATCTCATCATAATTTCCTAGTTTCTTTTTAGATTTTTTTTTTTTTTGAGACCCAGCTCTGCCTCATGCAGCTGGGTAACATCTGGGCCACAGGTGTTTTTTAAATTTATTTTCATTTTTTATTGTTATTCTATTACAATTGTCCCAATTTTCCCCTATTTTTATTCTCACCCAAAAGTATATTATTTTTAAATTGATGAGAAAGACAGAGAGAGAGAGAGAGAGAGAGAGAGAGAGAGAGAGAGAGAGAGAGAGAGAGAAATATCAATGTGAGAGAGAAACATCAATTGGTTACCTTCCATACACACCCCAACCAGGGATCAAACCCGCAACCTAATTGTGTGCCCTGACTGGGAATTGAACCTGCAACCTTTTGGTGTATGGGATGATGCTCCAATCAACTGAACCACCCAGCCAAGGCAATTTCTATATGATGTTTTCAGTACTTTAGACCTGCTTGTACTGGACCTACTTAACTGCTAATACTTTCTTTTTTTGTAACTAAGATTTCAGTTGTGGTTGATATGCAGTATTAGTTTCAGATGTACAACATAGTGATTGGACTTCCATATATCTTATAAAATGATCGCCCAAGTAAGTCTGGCACCCATCTGTCACCATACATTTAGCTGCTATACTTGCCTTATAGCAGCTATGTTGTTTTTGATTCAATGGTCAAGTAAATTTTATGTTAAGAGATAAATTTAGATATTCATAGTTTTATGTCTTTAGGTTTTCAGGTCTCAGATACTGAATTTGTTTTTGGCTTTGTTAATTTTCTAATAGTGAATTTTTTAAAAATCTGAGATAGCTGTTCTTTGGGAGATAATATAAAGTAGTATGTTATGAGCATATTTCTAGTGAGTGGATAATTATGGCATCAAAGTCATTACTCCCCCCCTTCACTGTTTTACCTGCCAGGAACTCAGAGTCCAGAATTACATTTATGCTCCAGGGAATGTGATTTGTCAAAGGATATCATATATAAATTTAGATTCTTACAACTGAGGAAAATGAACAGTGATCAGGAGTAGAGGTTAAAGGTATTACTTGGTAGTTATATTCAATGAAAATACTAGAAACATAAAGTATGTATTGATGTTATGCTTCCTTAAACTATCTTTTTACTAGGAGGAGAAAAGCAAAGAGTAGCAATTGCCAGAGCCATTTTGAAGGACCCTCCAGTCATTCTCTATGATGAAGCCACTTCATCATTAGATTCAATTACTGAAGAGGTAAATGATAGTGAAAACAGAAAGTTCTTCAATTATCAATGCTTAGTTTTTCTCCTTGGAAATGTCAGTAAAATGGCTACATTCTTTTGTATTTTGTTGAATTTCAATAAGAGGTACTATAGGGCAAAGTACCTTGCCCTTTTCCCCTGCAAGAGGCCAAATGTTGATAGTAAGGATGCCAGATTGCATTGAACAATTACATTGTTAAATCCATTTGCAAACATGTGTTTCCTTGGGAACTGTGTGGCAACTTTGTTCTTGTTGTATTATCCTTGGATTTTGCAAAACTGTAGGAATTCTCTAATCTGCTGACAAAGGAAGAAGGGCTTAAATCATTCTGCTGTTTCCACTTAACACTCATTAAGACAAGTCATGCAAATGATTGTGGTACAGTATTCACCAGAAAGCCTTGTGCTTACATGGAACAACTTGTTTGGAACAACAAACGAGGCGCACACAGCCTGCAGTGCTGGTATCAACTTATATTTATTTCACAACAAATATTGTGAAATATCAAGATCTTGTGACACTGATGTCGTGGCATTACCTGTCAACTACAGCAGACTTCATAACAACATCCTTGTATTAAATACAAAAGTCTTAACAGTAATGATAATTTCCTGAATGAACCTTCTTAGTCTACAGTTGAAGATGGCTAGATGTTATTTGTCAATTGCTTCCATTCACCTGTATTTGCCTTGAATACAGAGTTAAAACCTAATATTGAGGGTTAGGCCTCATTTCAGTTTTTCAGCATGTATGACATAATATTTGCATATGGAGTTAAGATTTAGGGCACAATATTTGATATACTATGTGTTTAAAGCAGTTTAATTTCTAAATGAATTGTTTAGCGCAAGAATTTGTTCAATTTAAAGACAACTTTAAGCAGACCCCATTCGTAGGCAGAGTAGGAATCTGTTTACAAGAACTTTATACTTAAAAATGTGTCATCCACAATTTAAGAGTCTTACCAGTCATGTATTTGAGATACATAGCTTTATCTCACAGAGCATAACTCATTAAGAGGTAGCGGAGATACCTCCCCTCCCCAAAGAAATGGGTTACAGTAGATTTGATAATTTTCGTGGCTCTTTTTATTAATAGGTCCAGAGTTTAATTTCTTGAGGGTTAGGAAGTGAAGTCCCCAAAAATATCACAATATTTTTAGAATTGGCCATGCACTTAATTTCAGTCTGCAATTATAATATATGAGGTCCTCTTTTTGTGAGTAACCATGTACTCCTGATAATTTTATTTCTTTAATAAATATGATATTTAGAAATATCTGTAGGAAGCCATTTGGTATACCCTCCATCTCCCACATGACTGTTTCCATCTAGCCCACGTTTCCAAATACAGCTGTGTGTGTGTGTGTTTGTGTGTGTGTTATATGTAAGTCTTAATACTTTGTGGTGTATATAACTCTAGTACTTTACAGACAGTAACATAAGTAAAAATGTATTTTCCAGAATGCATTAAGGCAAAATGCTTTTGAAAAAGAAGTTTCCTTAAAAAAAATTTTTCCCCAAATTACATATACATAATTGTCTTTGTTGTTCTTTCTGCCCTCTGAGTTTGAACTAAGGAAAAATAAATGCTTCTGTACCCTTTGACTGTCCTGTTTTTTAAAAAAAACCTCTCTGCAAGCCCTGGCTGGTGGCACAGTGGATAAGGCACCAGTCTGCGAACCCAAAGGTCGCTGGTTTGACTCCCCAGCCAGGGCACATAACCAGGTTACAAGCCAGGTCTCCAGCCAGGTCCGTGGCCGGAGGCAGGTTAAAGGCAACCATACATTTAAAAACAAACAAACAAACAAACAAAAAGCCTCTGCATCTTATTGAGTCCCTCCTCATTTCATTGTTTTTCTCATTGACCGGATAAACATCACACCTGGCTGTGCTCCTAAAGTCACTGGATTCATCATTGTGGTTTGTTTGTTTTTAAGTATAGGAAATAATTCACCTTCTTCCAGACTTTATAATTTAAAGAAATGTTGCCTATCTTAAAAGTAATTTTTTTCTATGATGATGTGCTCCTATTTGGTTTCAGTTTTAATTGATTTTTCTCCTCTTCTTTGTTACTATTACATTAGCTCAAATATTTGGCAGTGGCATAAAGTTTATATATAATAAAATTAATTGGCATTTTACATGTCCCTTTAAGGGATATATGATTATTTTAATTTATATTTACCTAATATATAGACCTCTTCTCCCCTCCTACTCTTCTTGTTGCCACACTCGCAGACTATTCTTGGTGCCATGAGGGATGCAGTCAAACACAGAACTTCCATTTTCATTGCACACAGATTGTCAACTGTGGTTGATGCAGATGAAATCATTGTCTTGGACAAGGTAAGAGGTTTAACTTAAAGTACAGTATTTGAAGAACATTGGGCATTGTAACAAACACAAACAAATGAAATATTTTTTTTTTCTAAAGAAATATACAGATTTTGTATTCTTGGAATGAAATTGAATTTTGATAAGGTTCTGTTTTTACCTCCTTCTGATAGTAAATAATGCATGTCACATCCAAGAAGGAGTAAACTGTATTAATAAACTCTTTATTAAAGTATTAAAAGCAAAGTTAGACCAGGAAAGCATTAAATCTTCATATGATTGAAGCAGGTTTTAAAGGATGTATATATTATAAAATAATTTTATTGCATTCATTTGTACATTGTGCAGAGCCTTTGCTCAGCATCTTTACTATATATTTTCATTTTTCTAATAACTGCATATACTTTATCTCTAAAATAAAATATCATAAAGTGGTCATTTTCAATTGTGACCATTTTATCTTTTTCCTCATGGGGAAAGTAACAAAATGGACAACGTTCTTTGTCTCTTCTGAGGGAATTATTATAAAAGTGTACTATCTAAATGTTCTAAACAAATCAGGGCACCACTATTGTGATTGGTAGATTTGGAAAGAGTAATAGATTTTTCTCTTCTTTCTGGAAGGACTTATCCCCACCCCCTAGAACTTGAAACATCTAACATTGCTTGGTTTTTCATCTCCCATTCAGCCCTCTTATGATTATCTTTCCCTTCCAATAAGTAAAACTTCAATTCTTTATAATTTTGAAAGCTTGAGTACTGGGAGTTAAGGGAGAAAAAGTTCTCAAATAATTTCTATATTAAGCTATTGAGAAAATTTTTCACACCATTAAAATTTTTTATAGAGTGTTCAGTTCTGTGGTGTATGCATTATTCCCTTTATAAATTACCTGTGTACTGGAGACCCTAGGTCTTTTTGTTTATTTGTTCATCACTGCTTGCATTCATTAGAAAATAAAGTTATTTTGTTCCCTGTGTCATTGTACAAGAATATCTGAAAATGGGAAATTTTGTGAATATGCTTTATTATCTCATTGATGTTCGAGAATCTGAAATGAAATCTGCTGTTTTGTGCTTTTTATTAAACTTTCCAATACAATTGAATCCTTTCTTATAAATATAAAATGTTAGAAGTATTTCAGCAGGCATGTGCTTACCTGCCTCATGCCATGAAGTTCACCATACATACAGTTATATCACAGCATTGCCACTTGGAGTTTGGATTATAATTGGAACTAATTTATTAATGATAGCACTTCTATCTAAAATCTCTTGGGTTTATAATTTGATGGTTTTGTAATTGACTGATTAGTAAGATCAGAGATTTTTATTTTCTAGTGAAACTAATGTGATCTCATTTATTTCATCAGAGGTCTCTTGTAATAGTAGTGTTGAGTCTATGTAAGAAATAGCATTCCCAAAGCCCCTCCTCATCCCCCATAGCCAGGTGATTACCCTTCTCCAGCCTTGGCAAGAGGCTAGGCTTTTGCTTGTCAGGAAATTGAGTCAGAGATGCTCTGGACACATCAAAATTACCAGGCAAATCAACAAAGATGGGCAAGATTAACTCGGAATCAAAACATACCAGAAAACAAAATCACAGACCCTTTTGTGCCACCAGGTCCAAGAACCTTACCAACCAGTGGTTTACTGCTACTAGTATTACTCCTTCCCTTGTCATCAGATAATTGGAGGATTCTTCTCTTAAAAAAAAAAAAAAGAAAAATAGCCCTTAGGAAAAAAAAAGGTACAGGTAACCCCTGTATAACATGGCACTTCTATAGCAGTCTCACTCTAAGACTGTTTAAGAATTGTGGAAACCCTCGTACAACACAGCATCCTTAGCCTCACTGTAGCACGGTTTGAGAATTACAGAAGTCCCCAAACAACACAGAGCATAATAAGGGCTTTTAAGAGC
Source organism: Noctilio leporinus (assembly GCA_004026585.1). Lineage (NCBI taxonomy): Eukaryota > Metazoa > Chordata > Mammalia > Chiroptera > Noctilionidae > Noctilio > Noctilio leporinus. The sequence continues at coordinate 34,929 of PVIW01001623.1, read as the reverse complement.
AGAAGATATCTCATTTGAAATTAATGAAATTTATAAAGATCTCTCAGCTAAAAGCAATCTAAAATAACAGATATTTTGCAAAAAGTACAGGATAGAAGTCAAGATAATGCTGAAGAAAGTTCAGAGGATGAAGATATCTTGTCAGGAAGAAAATGCCCTTGGTTAATGGTGCTTAGTAGTGATGATGAAGAAAACATTATTTAATACATATTAACATGTACTTTTGGTGAAAATTGCTTTAATAAAGATATTTCTCTTAATTATAAAAATATAATAGTATGCTTTTTAATTTTTGGAAACTAACCAATTTTTTTTGTTCTCTTTCTTTGTTTTGTATAACATGGATTTGCATAACATGGCATTTTTAAGGAAGCTAACAACTGTTATACGGGGTTTACCTGTGTTTGAATTTGGGAACCCCAGCAAACTGATCAGGCACCCATGTGACCATATTCTGCAGTGAAGCCCATCTGTCAAAAAGCCCACTCCTACATATCATTTCCAGTCAGCTTTTTAATGCGCAACTCTTAAGTATCAGTGGATAATAAAGGAAGACCTCCAAAACAAACAGAAAAAAAAAGAACGCACTAGAAAATTGTAGACAGTGCAGTGAGCATAAGAAAACTTAAAAATGTAATTACTTTTAGAGGTTACGGAAAATATAGCATTTCTGAACCAAGGGAAAATGCTATTAAAAAAAGTAAGGAAGAGTTCTGTGGGGCAAGTTTCAGAATATGTTGTTAATTGAAAGACAAAAAGATGTAAAAGAGAAGCCCTGGCTGGTGGCTCAGTGGACAAGACACCAGCCTGCGAACCCAAAGGTTGCTGGTTTGATTTCCAGCCAGGGCACATAACCAGGTTGCAAGCATGGTCTCCAGCCAGATCTGTAGCTGGAGGCAGGTGAAAGGCAACCATACATGGATGTCTCTCTCCCTCTCTGCCTCTCTCCTTTCCCCTCTCTCTAAAAATAATAGATAAAATCTTTTTTAAAAAGAGTAGATGGTGTGCTACTTTTTGCAGGAAGGATGGGGGGAGAACAAATGTACATTTACTTGTTTCTACAGAAAGAAACTTATAGATGATAAACTCGAAACTGAAGAAATTGCCTACCTACAGGGTGGAGAGAGAAACGGTATAGGAGAGAGGTAGGGGAAGGAATTATACTTCTTATATTATTTTTACTTTTAAACCATACTAATGTTCTTATATATTCAAAATTTTCAAGTCAACAAGGATGGGGAAAAGCAAGAACTGAATGCAAACAGAAAGAAGTGAAAAATAATCACATAAACAGAAAGTGGGTCTAGGGTGGCTAGAAGTACAGTGAGCTTACCCTTTCCCTCAAACACATTGAATGGACACCTATATTTACAGCAGTTCCTTATGAGAAACTGAGGGCTGATTAAACAGCTTCTGTAGAGAAGGTTGGGGAACTGTGAGACTTCTCTGGAATCTGAGGAAACTCTCCCAGATAGGAGGAATCTGTGAGTGCCATTGTTTTTGTCTCTATCCACTGAGATAATGCAGGCAGGAGGAGCTCTATTCATGTGTTCTGAATGACCTGCAAGGCCATCTGAGTGCATTCCTGGCCACCCTGCACAGAGCTGGCTCCAGTAGTAACAACAGGATGCTTCTGTGTGCGTACATGGCATACTCCCCAACCTGGAGCTTGATGAAGCGGGCCCAACAGAGTACTGCACTTCTCCCATTGGGCCACTGCTGTGTGTGCCCGCAGGGCTGCCCTGCTATGACTCTATTCAGTGGGCAAAGGGCTGTAACAGCAGGGCACTACCACACCTGTGTGCACACCAGACTGCCCAGCCCCTAACCCACTCCTGGCCAGGCTAAAACCCTAATGTCACATGCACCTGTCAAAACTTGAACCAGTCTACCAAACCAACCAGCATCTAGTCTATACAGAGGCTACTTTTCCACAAGAGCACTTTTTCCAGATTGGGAGAGATACCTATCTCGCTTATATTACAGGAACAAGCAGAAAAAGGCAAACAAAAAAAGAGTGTTGTGCTCCAAGTGAAGGAACAAGAATAAAACCAAGAAAAAAAATTCCTAGTGAAATGGAGATAAGTAATTACCTTATAAGGAATTAAAAGGAATGGCTGTAAGGATGTTCAATAAACTTGAGACTGTAATGAGAAACTCAGAACTTCAGCAGAGAGTTAAAAACTATAGTAAAGAACCAATCAAAGACAGAGAATACAGTAACTGAAATAAAAAATACACTACAAAGAATTGACAACAGATTTAATACAGAAGAACAGATTAGTGACCTGAAGACAGAATAGTGGGAATCACCCAATCATAATAGAAAAAAGAAAAAAAAAGAATTTTCAAAAGCAAGGATAGTCTAAGGGACCTTTGTGACAACACCAAGCACCCTAACATAAGCATATCAGAAGAAGAGAGAGAGAAGCTGAAAGTATATTTGAAGAAATAGTTGCTGAAAAAAGTCCTAATCTGGTGAAGGAAACAGACATTCAGGTCCCAGGAGTACAGGGTTCCAAATAAGATCATCCCCAAGAGGCACACAACAAGTCAGAGTATAATTAAAGAGACAGAAGTTCAGGATAAAGAGAGAGCCTTGAAGGCATCAGGGGAAGACAAGTCACATACTAGGGAAACCCCATAAGTCTGTCAGCTGGTTTCTCAGCAGCAACTTTACAGGCCAGAAGGGAATGTTGGAATGAATAAAGTGCTGAGAAAAAGGGAACTTACAAGCTATACTGTACCCAGCAAGGTTATTGTTTATAATTGAAGGAGAGAGCATTTGCCAGACAAGCAGAAACAAAGGATTTCATCACCACTGAACTGGCATTACAAGTAATCTTAAAGGGTTTTTATGCAGAAAAGGTTATAACCAGAAATAAGAAACCACAGGAAAGAAAAATCTTAAAGCTAAAAGCAAGTGACTTAGCCACTTAAAAAAGCTAATATGACAGTTAAAGGACAAAAGTAGCAAGTTAACTATAATTTCAATAAATAATTATAGAGGATAAGCCCTGGCTGGTGGTTCAGTGGATTGGCACTGGCCTGAGAACCCAAAGGTCACTGGTTGATTCCCAGCCAGGGCACATAACCAGGTTGCAAGCCAGATCTCCAGCCAGGTCTGTAGCTGGAGGCAGGTGAAAGGCAACCATATGCTAATGTTTCTCTCTCTCTCTGCCTCCCTCCCTTCCCCTCTCTCTAAAAATAATAAAATCTTTAAAAAATAATTAGAGGATATACAAAACAAAAAGGTATATAATATGACATCAAAAACAAAGGGAGTGGGGAGTAAAATTAGCTGGTGCTTTTAGGATATGTTTGAACTTAAATTCTTATCAGCTTAAAATAGACTGCTATAGATATAGATGGATGTATATGAACCAGACAGAAGGAAAAGTAGAATTATACTTCTGATTACATTACTCTGATTTTTTACCATGGACACAAATAACCCAAAATATGGGAGTAGCCATTTTGAAACTTTAGTGTATATTGTAAGACTGAGCATATGAGTAAATTTATTAATGTTGTTTGGAAGCAGGTCTTACTTGGAAGAAGAAAGGTACAAATTCAGAATGGGAGAAAAAGAGGAGGCCCTTTGTGATATTCTATTGGAATAGAATTATCCATATGGATTTATGATTTACAAAGTTCCTTACTCTGTTTACTGAGGTAGCCTAGAAGCAATGAAATCCAAATAATAGTGAATATAACTGCAAAGAGGTCTTAGGCACCAAATGCTGTTTCTCATTAAAAGGAATCAAGACTCCTTGGAGAAATGGCTGATTCAGTCTTTGAGACAGTGAGAATAATGTAGATAAGAAGGATACATCACCATTTTGAATGCACTCCCACTGGCCAGATGTGAGATAGTTTGAACATTAACAAGAATAATGATACTAATGAATTACAACAAAATAAATAAAAACTGATCTAAATTCCATAATGATACTTGAAAGAAAAGTATCATTGGAAAAAGGAAAGGTCTTTTTTTTTTTTTAATTTTTAAAATTTATTTCCAGAGAGGGGAAGGAGAGAGGCAGAGAGGGAGGGAAACATCAATGTGTGGTTGCCTTTCATCTGCCTCCAGCTACAGTCCTGGCTGGAGATCTGGTTTGCAACCTGGTTATGTGCCCTGACTGGGGAATCGAACCAACGACCTTTGGTTTGTAGGCTGGCACCTATCCACTGAGCCACCAGCCAGGGTGGAAAGGTCTTTTTAAAGAAGCATGTTAATACATGTTGAAGAAGTAATCAATTTAGAAAAATCACATTTTTCAACCACAACTATATTTTATTTTGACTTAAATGAAGATCATCATTCGTTGCTAAAACCATATGGTGAAAAACTTGGGGAATAGAATATTCACACAGTTCAAAAGTGTACCTAGAGATTAGTTATTAGTTACAAAAAGAATGCTTTGAAAATAGAGATCTGGTAGGCGCTACTTTAACCAAATGATCAAACTTAATTTTATTAATTGTGGAGCAAAATGACACCATGTACCTCCTGAGGTGATACAAAGAGGACATCTAGCTTGGATCTAATAATCAGGAACAGCTAGACAAATAACAATGTGGAGGACATTCTTTAAATAAATAAGCCTGGATATTTTAGAGATGTCAGTGTCATACAAAGACTAGGAAAATTAAAATTCAATGTGTTGACCCTGATTAAATTCTGGGTGGAAAAAATATATATAAAGAACATTGTTGGACTTCTGGTCAAGATGGAGTATAGGTAAATACAGCTCACCTCCTTGCACAACCACAGCAATAATTACAGCTAACCTACCAAGTAACTATCACCCAGAATCATCAGAAAATCAAGCTACATGGAACTCCAGCAATCTAAAAATTAAAGAAATCACATTCATCCAAACAGGTAAGAGGGGTGGATACATGGAATGGGTGGTCCCACACTCATGTAGTGGATAAAAATCAAGAAGGATACCTCAGGAGCGAGGGATCCCACCCCACACCAGACCACCCAGCCCAGGATTCCAGTTCAGGAAAATAAGTCCCCATAGCTTTTGGCTGTAGAAATGAGTGGGCATTGAGACAGTGGAAGAAACTACAGGATTCTCAGGAGTCTCCTCTTAAAGGGCCCACAGTGGTCCTAGAATTTATGCAGACTCACTCCCTCTGGGCTCTAGCATGGGGGCAGCAGCTGGAAGGGCACCAGTGGCGTACAGGGAAAACTCCAGCAACCTGGTTCACATAGGTTGCCCCACCATGGCAATTACCTGAGGCTCTGCCCCATCCAAATTACAAGTGTGTTTTTCTACAATAGGCCACACTACTAATACAGAGAGTCAAAGCAGCTGTACATAATACATAAAAACAAACACAAGGAGGCTGCCAAAATGAGGACACAAAGAAGCATGGCCCAAATGAAAGGATAAAACTAAACTCCAGAAGAAGAATAAACAGAATGAAAATAAGCACTCTACCAGATGCAGAGTTCAAAACACTGGTTATCAGAATGCTCCAGGAACTCATTGGGTACTTCAACAGCATAAAAAAAGACCCAGGCAGAAATGGTTATACTAAGTGAAATAAAGAAACATTTATAGGGAATCAACAGTGGAGTGGATGAAGCCAAGAATCAAATCAATGATTTGGAACTTAAGGAAGAAAGAAACATTCAATCAGAACAAGAGGAAAAAATTATTTTAAAAAAACAAGCAAGGATAGACTAAAGGACAGTGTCAAACATACCAACATTTGAATCATAGTAGTGCTGGAAGGAGAGGAGAAAGAGCAAGCAATTGAAAACTTATTTGGAAAAATAAAGAGAATTCCCCTAATTTGGTGAAGGAATAGACATATAACTCCAGAAAGCACAGAGAGTCCCACCCAAAATAGACCCAAAGAGGATGACACCAAGACACAGCATAATTAAAATGCCAAAGGTTAATATTAAAGACAGAACCTTTAAAGCAGCAAAATAAAAGCTGAGTTACCTGAAAAAGGAGTTCCCATAAGATTGACAGCTGATTTCTCAAAAGAAACTTTGGGAGCTAGAAGAGTGCAAGACATACTCAAAGTGATGAAAAGCAAGGACCTACAACCAAGATTACTCTATCCAGCAAAGCTATCATTTAGAATGAAAGGGCAGATAAAGTGCTTCCCAGAGAAGGTAAAGCTAAAGGAGTTCATCATCACCAAGCCCTTATTACATGAAATGTTAAAGGGACTTATTTAAGAAAAAGAAGAGCAAAACTATGAACATTAAAATGGCAATAAATTCACAACTATTAAAAATGAAATCTAAAAAACTAAGTAAGCAGAACAGAATCATAGATATGGAGATCATTTAGCACGTTATGAATTGGGAGGGGGAAGGAGGATGGGGTAAAAAATGCAGGGATTAAGAAGCATAACTGATGCCCTGGCTGGTAGCACAATGGACAAGGTGCTGGCCTGCAAACCCAAAGATCACTGGTTCAATTCCCCAGCCAGGATACATAACCAGGTTGCAAGCCAGGTCCATGGCTGGAGGCAGGTGAAAGGCAACCATACATTGATGTTTCTCTGTTTCTCTCCCTCTTTGCCTCTCTCCCTTCCTCTCTTCCTGGAAATAACAAATAAAATCTTTTAAAAAAATAAAAGAAGCATAACTGGTTGGTGCAAAACAGACAGGGGGAGATGTTAAGAACAGAATAGGAAATGGAAAAACCAGAGTTTATGTGCACGACCCATGGACATGAACTAATGAGAGATGCTGGGTGGAGGAAGGCAAAAGGATAATCATTGGGACAACTTTAATAGTTTAATCAATAAAATATATTCAAAATAACATTATTGGAACCATTTATGTAATCTGGATATGGACTATGTGTTACATAAATTTCTTGGGTGTGATATAGTTATATTCTGGCCACAGTAGAATATCCCTGATTTTAGGAGGTGCATGTTAATGAAGTATTTAGCATTGAAATGTAGTAATATATGTAACTCATCCTCAGACTTTTTTTTTTAGCAAAAATTGTGTAAACTTAGAGATAGGATGAAGTGAGAGGAAGCAAATATAGAAGTATTAACAGTTGCTAAACTAGGAAAAGTGTGTGTGTGTGTTTGCATGTGTGTGTGTCTTCATTGTTATTTTTCTTGCAACATTTGAAAATTAAAAATGAGGGTGGTAAATAAATATATAAATGAACAACCAGAGAATAAGGATCTTTGGAAATAAAAAATGTCATTGCTAAAATAAAGTCAAGGAAGTTTCCAAAGAGTAGCACAAAAAGAGATAAAAAATAAAGATAAGAAAATGAGAGAATTAGTCCAAGAGATCCAACACCTGACTAATGGTAGTTGTAGAGAGGATCAGAAAAATGGGAGGAAATTACCAAAGAAATAATAACCCAATGCCTAAAACTTCAGAGAACGAATTTCTGTTTATAAAATACCTACCAAGAAACCATTACAGTGAATGGGAAGGAAAAGAAAAAATACCAAGACATAGTATCATTACAATTTCAAAATTTAGGGTAAAGAATAGATCCTAAAAGCTGTGAGAGGAATATCTCTGGGGGTGCAGGAGAATTGAACTAATTGATTACCTAATATAGTTGAGTATCAGAAAAGTAGTATTCAATCAGGTTTTATAATTCTGGGATAAAGTTTGGAGAGGACTAAGCAAAAAAATCAAGGCAGTTACTAAATCCAGGAAGAATGAAAAGTTATATGGAAAAAAATATAAAATCATAGTACCTGCTTGACTTAACAGGTAATACTTACACAGGCATAATAAGATAAATACTGAAAATTCACTTAAATCACATTTATGATATAACCAGTTATTAGGAGAGTGAAGAAGCAGGTAGTGGGAAGGTGAGATGTTATAAGAGTGTTGAATCTCATAATGTATGTATGTATGTATGTATGTATTACACATATATACATATATATATATATAGGTGGTCCCAACTTACAGTGGATCAACTTAAAATTTTTCATCTTCATGATGGTGCACAAGTTATATGCATTCAGTGGAAACCATACTTGAATTTTGAATTTTGGTCTTATCCTGAGTTAGTGATAGGCACACCATCATGAAGGTAAGCAACCGATGCTCTACAGTGTATTTATTATGTTGCCTATTCTTCTGGGAATTGTGTTCCGAGTTCATGGAAGGTAGGTCGGCTCAGCTATGATGTTTGGTAGGTTAGGCCTAGTAAGTGCATTTTGAATTACAATATTTTAAACCTACAATGGGATTATCAGGACATAACCCCATTGTAAGTTGAAAACCATTTGTGTGTGTGTCTGTGTAAATGTGTATATGTATGTGTAAATACTGAAAGAAATAGCTATGAATTTGAGGTAGGAAGGAGATGTTCATGCACAGAGAAGGAGGCAAAAGACTTCTTTTTATTATAAGTTTTGCAATATTACTTGACTTTTTAAGCTATGTACATTTGTGCTTTAATACAACTATAAAGTAATATACATTTTATAATATAACATAACATACTATAAAATAATATGCAATATAAAATAATATACAATAACCAGAATTATTTTTGATTTGCTTCATTGATGTTTCCATAAAAATAATTTCATTTATTCTAATAGTCTTTGATGATGTTTTCGTTGAGGAGTTTTATTTGTTTTTGACAGTGATAAATGGAAAAGTTAAAATATGTAATCCATGGAGAGGTTTGTGCCAATGAAATGGTCCCTGCATGCCAAGATTGAGAACTACATCTTTAGAATCCAGAGAAATTAAAATAGCTGTGCAAAATAGTTCTTTCTTAGGCTGCCTACCCAGCAATCAAAGAGGAGCCTTAAATTGACCACTCAAAAGTGGGCACAAATTATGGTCATTTTGCTTAAGAATATATTTGTAAAGGTCCTGTCACCAGGAGTATCAGTAAAAATGACAAAATTCCTTTTGTCTGTCAGCATGTTTTAACAGTAGCTGCCAAGAGACCAATTAATTATACATAAGAGTTTGGAATCTGTACCAAATCTCTGCAAGGTTAAATTTAATAGCCATTGTTAACAAAAATAGCTATTGGAAAAGTAAAGTTTTCTTGGAAAAATCTTTTATTTCAAAGTAGGCATAAGGATTTAGGGATATTATTTTAATTATCTTAAATCTATATAAATAACAGTGCTTTTGATTTGAATATTTACTGATTACAGAAAATATCACCTTTTAAATTTTACCTTTTCTGCCCTTCAAAATGTAAAATTAAACATTAAAATTGTATTTGCTTGTAAATGAAATAGATTACACTATATGGAATTTCATAGCTTTTTGTTCACTAAACTGACAACAGTGAAGAAACCATTTCTACCTCGAATGTTACCAGTAAAACTATGGGTGAGGGCTTGGGAGATGTATTTTAATGAATGTAAATCTTTCAAAACCCTTATATCTTTAAGTTAGAAAATATGATGCATTTTAAGTTATTTTGCTAGTTTTACGACCTTTCTCTGTGTTTCTCTTGTTTTTGCTTCTTTAGGGTAAAGTAGCTGAACGTGGCACCCACCACAGTTTGCTCGCTAACCCTAGCAGTATCTATTCAGAAATGTGGCATACGCAGAGCACCCATGCACAGAGCCATGATAACCCCAAATGGCATGCAAAGAAAGAAAGTATGTCCAAAGAAGAGGAAAGGAAGAAATTACAAGAAGAAATCGTGAACAGTGTGAAAGGCTGTGGAAACTGTTCCTGCTAAGTCACATGAGACATTTTCTTTCCTTTTCTTTTTTCTTTTCTTTTCTTTCTTTTGACTATACATTTGCACTGAAGCAAAAAGAAAATTTGGGGGTGGGGCGCTAGACAAACAACATGTATGAGCAAACTTTTTTTATTTAAAAATTATGTTATCATTACCTATATTCATTCTTTTAGATAAGGTTTATTTGAAAAGTGATTTGAGTTTTATATCTTTCACAATCTAATTTAACACAAGGTGGTATCTTTGTTTATTCCCTAACTATTTTATTGTTATTGCATTCGTTTTGCTCAAATCACAATTTCTGTTACTATTTGACTTAACCCCATTCCCATTTTGAAGGCCTGATAGTCATTTGATGATATCCATAGCTAGGTGAATCAGATTGGTTTCCAAATTTTGGTAATTTTTAAAACCTTCTTTGTGCTGACAATTTAGATGGAAAGTGTCTTTTTCTTAAAATTAACAAAAAAGAAGACAGTGAGATTTATTGTTCCTCTTCCTTGCCACCTCCATTGAAATACTTCAGTGATAGATATCTATGCTCATATTTTTACAAAGTATTTGCCACTATCTACCTTTTGAGAGAAAACCTAAATCTCATGTTAATCAGCATTACAATTATCATCTTGTGGTGATAATTTTATTTTTTCCCACCAAAATGAGATACTGCTTTTGTCTTGGACAAAAATTTATATATTTCACTTTGAAAACTTACAAACCCTGATGTAACTTGATGTGCATTATACTGGGAGTGATCTAAAAAGCTTTGGAAGTTAGTTGCCTTTTCTGTTTCTATCTTAAATACACTGCTTTTGTTATCAGAAGTTATAAAAAACGGAATGAGATGTGCGCATGCATCCGTGTGTGCGCACACGCTCACATGTGTAAATAGTAACATCTACTTAAATATTCTTAATGACCTTAAACCAAATAGGAGGTTTGGACTGGAATCTGTATTGACACTTCAGAATTACTTTATCACAGGGTCTCCTCTTCCTTTGTAAGTAATTTAATGAGGCCCTGCAGGCTTGATGTAACAAAAAGTAGCCCAAATGAAATATTCAGATTTTCCCTGCTAGAAATAATTAATAAATGTTATTTGTTCACTGAGAAAGCTCCTCTCTTTTATAATTTGAATGCACTTTAATTTGTTTGGTTAGTAATCATTCAGTTTGAAGACCTGTGTATCTCATGACTAACCACATGACTGTGTATAATGTGGCTTTATTTCTCAGAAAAGCTTTTAAAGTAGTTATTTTATTGGTTTATGGTTTTACTGTGTTTTAAATGATAATTTGGTATAGGTGAGACTAATGCTTTCTGTTTTGTGTTTTCATTCATGGGTAGATAAACTTACCTGAGTGTCCAGTTTTGTTATATAAAGACAATTTGATAAGTATCAATAGCTTGAAACCATTGTCTCACAGTGAGACTTTGACATCAGAGTAAGTGGTGCAGGATCTTGCTTTGGTTTGTTTCTCTTCTTAATTTAATCTTTTTTTTTAAAGATTTTATTTCATTATTTTCAGAAAGAGGGGAAGGGAGAGAGGCAGAGAGGGAGAAAGACATCAATGTATGGTTGCTTTTCACCTGCCTCCAGCCACAGACCTGACTGGAGACCTGGTTTGCAGCCTTGTTATGTGCCCTGGCTGGGAAATCGAACCTGCGACCTTTGGGTTTGCAGGTCGGCGCCTTATCCACTGTGCTACCAGCCAGGGCTTCTTAATTTAATCTTTATTATATGTTTTTCATTACCATTTAGTCCCCTTACACCCCCTACCCCGCGATCATCATGTGTTGTCCATGTCCATGAGTTCTTTTTCCTTTTTGCTCAGTCAAGAATCTTGCTTTTGAAGTTGTAGTTAACACTGAGATGTGTGATCATCTGCAAAATGGAGGGGGTGGAAGGTGGCCGTTTCTTACTCTGAAGCCATAGATATTATTGCTCTTCTGGAGGAAAAAAAAAAAGAAGCAATTCCTTTGAATAAGTCAGCTGTATTGCTAGAAATGTGGTTAGTCTACAGTACATAAAAATTTTGCTTCTGTTGATTCCTTCTATACATTCCCAATGGTGCTGATGGAAAAGATTTAGCTTAGTTGTATAATCAAGCAGGTAAGATTTAAGTAACCATTAAAAATACTCATTGTGAGTATGAATAGTGGTATTCAAAGTAAGTGACTCTGCAATATGTGAAACATTTAGTCAAAGAAAGATAGGAATATTTTTAGAGTGGGGATAATTTCCCCAGTAAGAGGTTTAAAGCTTTTTTTTTTTTTTTTCCATGACTGGAAATGGTTTCTAGACCGTTGGGTCATTGAGGTCATTAACCAGTATTTTCAACTAATAAAAAGTTACTTAAAATGCAAAGTTTTTTGTAGGGTTTATAACTAAGTTTTAAATATTTCTCTCTTCATCATATTAAAGTGATTCCATACAGTAAAACAAGGGACAAATTATAAAGAAAGAAAAGCTTTCTGAAGAAATGGAAAGAAAAGAGGGCCTTTATTATAATCACATTACAGTATTACATACACAAAAGGATAAAGTGTATAAACCTCTAAATCAGCACTGTGTCATAGTTTTTAATGTATTAAAATAAATAAGCTACAGTTTTGGAATATGGGCTCTTAAAGTAGAGCAAATGATAGGGTTTCATCTCTCATATCCTGTTACTTTATTTTTTATTTTTTTTAAAAAAAGATGTTATTCATTATTTTCAGAGAGAAGGACAGGAAGTGAGGAAGAAAGGGAGAAAAGCATCAATGTTATGTTTCACCTACCTTCAGCTGGGGACCTGGCTGGGGACCTGCCTGGAGACCTGGCTTGTAACCCAGGCATGTGCCCTGACTGAGAATTTAACCAGCGACATTTAGGTTCGCAGGTCGGCACCTATCCACTGAGCCACTCCAGCCAGGGCTGTTATTTTAAAGATTGAAAAACTTTCTTCCTAAGGGAATTCCAGTTGACAAAAATTGAATTGAAACCAAGGTAATTTGGGATCAAAAAAACTGGGCCAGATGTCTTCCTGAAGGTTTTTAACATAGAAATATCTTGGTGAACAGATGTGCTCATTTGGAAATTGAAGGTCATTTCTCAGAATCAGAAAGAAGCCTTAGCATTTGGACAAACTGAAAATATGCATTTGCTTTTCCTCTGCAGGGATTTATACCTTTTATATACCTCGAGACCAGTATTTTGCCTTTCCCCTTAGAAACTGACAAAGCTCAGTTTATAAAGATGCCTAGTTCCAAATTATATTTTACTTTAAAGGCAAGATATTTTAAAGAGTATATGATTCCTTGTTTCTGGATTATTTTGCCCATGCAGCCATCTTGCTCCTATGCTTCCTAATTGCTGGTTGTGTCAGTGAGTAACAGCTTTTGCCGGTGTATGTTCATAATTCTTTCCTTTTACCTTGTAGCTTTATCATAGGACATTTGCTGTGGAATAGTAGTTGCAATGATTTAAATGTTTGCCTTGGCAGCTTTCTTAAATTAGAGGAAGATCCCTTTTCTCCCTGCTTTAAGTACAATATGTAGATTTTGAATGCAAATGGTAAATTAAATGATAATGTTAAGTCAAAGAAGCAGGTTGCAACTGATTGGATACAGCAATTAGTTAAGACTTAGTACGGCCCTTTATGACAGTTACTGTTATAGCAGTAGGTGCAGACAATCAGTACTAAATAAACAATATATGTGACTAGCAGTGGGTATCCCAGTGAAGCAACTTTTCTCTGCAATGCATAGGGAGAACTGATATTTTGCCATTCACGCACTTAGAATAAATACAGGTAATTAATAGACACCGGGCATACGGCCTTATAGCCTTGTGCAGAAGGTGAAAACTTGGAATTATTTGAGAAAGGAAGTAATTGCTTGAATAGCTTTTAATATGGGTTAAATGGTGGGAAATTATACTTCTTTCACTTAGCATTGAGCTGTCACATTTATTACAAATTGGTGAAAGGCAATTTTCTGTTGCCCCCAGTTTCTCAGTTCTAATGATCAAGAAGGAAAGCTTTTGGGGTGGAGAAATGTCTTAACTGCAAACCATTCATTAAAGTAGCCTTTTGACTAGCTATGGGCAATTGAAATAAAGGATGTGTTCTAATTACAAACTGGTTAGAACATTTTTTATTTCAAAAAGTCACTGGATGATGTCCTGATTTCCTATTAAACAGTTATGGTAGAATGTTTTTCACTGATGTCTTTATTCAATTTCTACTTCATAAAAATCTTAGGATTTTACAGTTGGAAGAAATTTAGAGGTCTTTTAATACAGTTTCCTCATTCTACAAATGTGAAAACTGAACTTCAGAAGAAATCACGGAGCTTGCTAGAGACCATTGCTGGGATGAAAACCCTGGTTCCTGACCCCCTAGTCCATTTCTCTTTTTACTGGACCACATTTTCACTCAGAAGTTATGTTCAAACATACAGTTGACCCCTGGATAGCATGATCTTTGTATAAGTGGACCCACACTCAGGACATCAGACTGGAATTCAAGACAGACTTAAAAGCACTTTCCAATATGTGCAGACTCATACAGGGCAATAGGTTGGCTGGCGTAAGAAACTTGGCCAAACTGGGCAAAGGATTCTCTGACCCAGAGCTGACTCCTAGAAACACAGGCTTAAAAATAAAATCACCCTGATCTGTGGCAATCCGGAAGGCTATGAGTATGACCAAGGCTGTGCCTTCTCCGGACAGAAGGAACCACCAAGCTGTAAGTCACTGGCTGAACATCATTCAAAAGTTAACTCCCTGAAATGCTAGTGACCTCCAAGTGCACACACACCCAACAGTAAAGGATAAAATCCTTACCAGGTCTGGCCAGGGTGGCTTAGTTAGAGCGTGCCCCCCAAAGATCACCTCTCTCTCTTTTTAAAATTTCCCTTTGCATGAAATCTTTTTTATCCCTTTACTTTCAAGTGTTTTTTGTTTTGTTTTGTTATTTTGTTTTTCATCTGCAGTAGGTCTCTTAGAGGCAGCCTATGTACAATTCTTGTTTTTTATCACCATTCAGCTACACCAGGTCTTTTGGCTGGATCGCATCCACCCTTTTCATTTACAGCACTCTGCTGCAGGCTGTGGCCAGCCACCACCTGTGCCAGGCTGTACCTCCTTAGCTGGAACTACATTACGGTCCAAGCCTGACCACCACTTATGTCAGCTTTGGGGCCACCCGATGGGAGTATTAATGGAACTTGAGACTGGTCACTGCCTGTGCTGGGCTTGGGGCCATTTGGAGGGACTTTTAATGTACCCTGAGGGTGGTAGCCATTTATGTGGGTTTGTGCAACTTGGAAAGTCTTTACAGTGAACCATGCATGGCCTCTATTTGTGCGGAATTTGTAGACCTTTGGGAAGATCTGCAGTGTAAGCCTAGTGTAGCTGTTTCTCATATGGAATTTGCGTTCCTCACAGTGAATCTGCAGCATAAACCTAGGCAGGATGTTTGTGGAGAGGAGCCACTGAACGTCTAAGGGTGGGTAACTGAAAGAGTCTTAGGATGGGCGTGTGCATTAGGTGGGACAGGGTGTTAGGGAATCACTGGGCCAGGTTGAGCAGTGTTAGCCAAGTTAATGGAGAGTTCGGATTTGGTGCCTGCCTGCACCTGGCTACTGAGTTTGAGAAGCTCAACAAAGAAACAATGGCTCCTACCAGCACTTCAGTCTCCAGAGAGAGTGGCCCCAACCCCTGCCTCTCTAACCCTTGACCTTGAAGATAACACACTTAGTTCCCATATGCCTGTGACACTTTTTGAGCTGCTGCCCCTGCACTAGAGTTTAGAGCGTTAGTGCGTGAGAAAATGAGTTTATGCGCCGGCCCTTTTACGTGTCGCATGTTATTGCCCCGGCTGGCGTGTCATCCAGCAAAGTGGAAGCATTAGATTCCCAGCCAGTGCACATGCCTGGGTTGCAGATTTGTTCCCAGTCAGGGCCTGTAGGAGGAGCAACCAATTGATGTTTCTGTCCCTCTCTTTCTCCCTCCCTTTCCCTCTTGTCTAAAAATAAATAAATGAAATCATTTTCTTTAAAGTGACATGTCATGGTCTCTTGCAGCCCTTTGTCTCTCTTGGACACAACTCCCACTGGCCTTCACACTTAGATGTTACGGGAACTCCTATTTGTGGCACTGGTGCCTTGGGATGAGGAGCCTGGTATGTGTGTGGGACCCCTAACTCCTCAGAGATTCCGCCACAGCTGAGATGTTTCTCCCAATTAGTCACCACACAGTGGGTATGGGGCCTGTTCAGTCTGCATCTCTTACTCTACCTACCAGTCCTGATGTGGCTTATTGTTGATAGGAATCGTATTCAGCTAACCTTCATGTAGTTCTCAGCAATAGTTGTTCTATAACGTATTTGTAATTTTGATGTGATCATGGGAAGAAGCAAGATCAGAGTTTAACTGTTTCACTGTCTTGACTGGAAGTCCAGGTTTTCTTCCTGTTACTGATTTTCAGTCCTATTCTTTTTTACTTGGAGAACATCTTTGTATGACTTGTCTTTTAAAATTTATTCAGACTTGTTTTGTAAATGTTTCTCCAGGATTATTTCCATGTGCACTTGAGAAGAATGAGTTCTGTATGTGTCTGTTTCTGTCGGGTCTAGTTGGTTTGTAGTGTCACTTGAGTCCTCTATTTATTTATGTCTAGTTGTTCTATCCATTCCTGAAAGCGGAGCAGTGGAGAAATTTCTATTTCTCCATTCAGGTTTGTCAACTTTTGCTTCATATATTTGAGGTCTCTGTTGTCAGACATGTGCATGTTTATACTTTTTGTATCTTCTTGATTAATTTTTCATCAACATATAATATCCTTTTGTCTCTTGTAACAATTTTTCACTTAAAGTCTATTTTATTCGACATGAGTATTGCCACCCCAGATCTCTTTTGGTTACTATTTGTGTAAGACATCTTTTTCATTTTTTCACTTAAAAATTTTAATTTATTTTTTTGTATTACATTTATCCCATTTTTACCCCATTGCTCTCCTCTGCCCCACCCTGCCTATCCCCCTCTCCCACAGTCAATCCCACATGTTGTCCATGTCCATGGGTCATCCATGGTAATTCTTTGACTAAACTCTTCCGCTTCTTTGACTAAACTCTTCCACTTCTTTGCCTCTTTCTCCCCTTCTCCCCTCCCCTCTGCACACTGAAAGTCTGTTCCTTGTTTCCATGCCTCTGATTCTATTTTGCTTGCTCATATGTTTTGTTCATTAGTCTCCTGTATTAGGTGAGATCATAGGGCATTTTTTTCACTTTTAAGCTATTAGTGTCTTTGGATTTGAAGTAAGTTAGCTTTTTTTTTTTTTAATTGTTGTTCAATTACAGTTGTCCCAATTTTTCCCCATTGCTCTCCCCTGCCCCACTCACCCCTGCCCTCTGCTCCCACAGTCAGTCCCCACCCTATTGTCCATGTCCATGAGTCCTTTATACTTGTTCCTTAACTAGACCCTTCCCCTTCTTTCCCCCATCATCCTCCTCCCCCCTCCCCTCTGGTCACTGTCAGTTTGTTCCTTATTTCCATGTCTCTGATTCTATTTTGCTCATTTGTTTGTTTTGTTCATTAAGTTCCAGTTATAGGTGAGATCATATGGTATTTGTCTTTCGCTGACTGGCTTATTTCACTTAGCATAATATTCTCCAGTTCCATCCATGCTGTCACAAAAGGTAAGAGTTCCTTTCTTTCTGCCTTGGGGTATTCTATTGTGTAAATGTACCACAGTGTTTTCACCCACTCATTTACCGATGGGCACTCAGGCTGTTTCCAGCACTTGGCATAGCACTTGACGCTGCTATGAATATAGGGGTACATAGGGTCTTCTGAATTGGTGTTTTAGCATTTTTTGGATATAATCCCAGCAGTGGGATAGGCAGCATATAGTTGGCTCATGTTACTTTATTCATTCTGCCAACATCTACCTTTTAACTGTAACATTTAATTTATTCACATTTAAAGTAGTTACTGATAAGAAAGGAATCATTTCAGCCATTTTGCTCTTTGTTTTGTGTGTCCCATACCATTTTTATTCTTCAGTTTCAACATTACTGACTTGTTTTATGTTTAATTGATTTTTTCTATTGTAATATTTTGATACCCTTCTCTTTTCCTTCTATGTATAAAGTTATTTTCTTAATGTTTACCCCCACATTATAATCACTATCTTAAGTTACAGAAATCTAGTTTGAATTAATCCCAACTTGGCTTCAGTCCTATATAAAACTTTTCTCCTAAACAGCTTCTTCCCTCATCATTTGTTTTTATTATCACATATTACATTTTTATACATTGTGCATGCCCATTAACATAGATTTATAACTAGTTATGCCTTTTCTTTCAATCATATAGAAAAAAATTACAGTTTTAACTGAAATATAATGCCTATCCTACACACAATCTCGGGTAGCATGTCTGTATTCTAAAGAGCACCTTGCAAACGCAAAGCACTATGAAGTACCACGGTGTCCTTTTCTAGAATAGTCATCAGATCTAAGTTCTTAGCATATTTCATATTAATGAAAAGCTTGTTTAGACTTTCTGAAAGTGCTGCATTATGTTCCTGACCTTTTTCATGCTGAGTACACATAGAGAATTCTAATATTGACATGGCTTCCTGAGATATGTGATCAAATCAGCTCATAGCTTGAGTCTGCTGAGCTCAGGGGTTCATGCCACCCCAGGCTCTGACTCATCTTCCCAAAGTCTGAAAGAATCAATATATGGTCTTACTTATTACTCATTCTTGGCACACTAATTGGGAAGTTATGCTATACAGCAACATGGATATCTGCCACATGGAGATGTGAGGGATTGAATAAACAGTCTAAGTGTCTGGGAAGCGGGATTAGCCAGTTACTTAGGGGCTGAAACACCAGCCTGTAAGGAAAAAGAATAAGGAATACCACTTAAGAGACTTGTAAGAAAGTTAACCAGTATGGAATTAGAAACAAGTTCTTTAGACGATTGTGTGTGTGTGTGTGTGTGTGTGTCTGTCTGTCTGTCTTGTACTTTATTTTCCTTATGTTCTTAATATTTTTCAAGTCTTTAACATTTTTTTCAGCCTTCTACAGCTGTGCCAAGAGAAGCCAAGAAATGAGGAAATATTTCACACTTCTCCCAGAGAGTTAATGAGAAATAGTGTTCCTCTGGAGGCCAGGCAAGCAGGTTTGACCTGGAAGACAGGTTTCAAGAGTTTTTTTTGACCTAGGCCACTTCAGAGAGGTTAAAACTTAGTTAAAATTTAACACTCCTGGTGTGACTGACTATAAAAAAAATAGGACAGGGGGAGGGGAGTGAGAGAGAGTTGGGATGAATGTAATACAACGATAAAATTAAATTTAAAAATAAAAGTTTTAAAATAAAAATCAATTTAAAAATAGCACAAAGGAGCTTCTTTCTGCTGTGATGCTTCTATCGAGAGTACTTTATTTTTTCTTTCTAACAGAAGGCCTCAGAACAAAGAGTCCTTCAAAAATGTACCTGCTAAGGTACATTAGGTTGTTGTGTTTGCTCTTATACCAAGTAGCATCTCTTTTTTTCTTTTTCTTTTTAAAAGTAATGTATATTTTCTTATATTTAGTTTGTTCCTTTTATTTCATCTATTTGATACAGAAAAAGCATTTGACAAGATCTAATACTCTTTCATGATAAAAACACTCAATAAACTTGGAATAGGAGAGGGCTTTCTCAATATGATTTTTAAAAGCCCTCTATGTGACAGACCCACAGCTAATAGCATACTCAATGGTCAAAGCCTAAAAGCTTTCTCCCTACGATCAGGAACAACACAAGGATGCCCACTCTTGCCATTTCTATTCAACACTGTAATGGAAGTTCTAGTGAGAGCTATTAGGAAAAAGAAATAAAAAGCTTCCAAGTTGGACAGGAAGAAGTAACACTATTTTTATTCAAAATGGCATAATCTTATATCCCAGGAACACTCAAAAATCCACAAATACTATTAGATCTAATAAATTCAGCAAAATTAATGCACAAAAAATCCTGAGTATTTATATATACAGCAGCAATGAAAAGTCCAAAAATGAAATTAAAGAAATGATTCCATTTTATTTTATCTTTATTAAATGTATTGGTGTAAAATTGGTTAATAACAGCATATAAGTTCCGGGTATACAACTTTATAATGTGACATCTATATACTTTATTGTACGCTCTCCACCCAAACACTGATCTCCTTCTACCTCCATGTATTTGACGCTCTTTCCCTTCTTTAGCCTCTGTACCTTCCCTGCCGGCAACACCATTCTGCTGTCTATATATCTATGAGTTTGTTTTCTGCTTTCTTTGTTTCTTGGTTTTGTTTGTTCATTAGTTGCTTTTTGTATTATATCCCAAATATGAGTGAAATTACACTGCAGTCACTATGTAAAATTATATGGAACTTCCTCAAAATATTAAGAATAGAATTGGCATATGATCCAGAAATCCCTCTTCTGGGTATCTAGCCAAAATATTTGAAAACATTTGTTTGTAAAGACTTATGTATCCCTATGTTTATTGAAGCATTATTCACTGTGGCCAAAACATTGCAACAACCTAAATGTTCTTGAAAAGATGACTAGATGAAGAAGATATGTTACATATATGCAATGGAATGCTACTCAGCCATGAGAAAATATGAAATACTACCATTTATGACATGGATGGATCTTGGGAGTATGTCATGCTAAGTGAACTAAGTCAGAAAAATTCCATTTATTATAGCATCAAAAATAATAAAATTACAATTAATTAACAAAATTGTATAGAATTTATATTCTGAAAACTATAAAACATTGTTATAAAAAATTGGAAAAGGCCTAAATAAATAAAAAGAGTTTTTATGAGGCAGTTGAGGGTAGGTGGTCCCTGAATTACAGTAGGAGAGAGAACTAGAGTTGGCAAAGTAAACTACTGGGCAGGGATTAGAATATTATAACTTAATTATGTCCAAGCATTGCCAGGAGATGTGCTCCTGAGCCCCGTTCTCACAAATGAAGCTTATCTTCCATCATTTTCATCTCTGTGGCTTGTCGCTATAGGCCTCTGGTACTTCTGAGGGGCTGCAGCCACTGCTAATGTACACCAAAGATGGTGCTACCACCGTAACCTGAAATTAAGGACCTTATTTTCTGTATCATTGATCTTTGAGCCAGGATATGCCTCAATTTTCAGGCTACCTTTAACAAGAAAGCTCCTGAATCAAGAATGCTTTATGTTCCTTAATACCTGCTCTGTTTTTGCCAAAAGAGCTATCACTGTTTTTCCTCCAGTCACACTGTTTTTAAAACCCAGGCTTGGGTGTCCCAAGATTTGGGCCAAATTACAAGCTCTACCCAGTTTTACTTTCCTTTTTCATGCTGTTGATCCAAACTTGTGGGCTTCCATTCTTCTTATGCTTGGGTGGAATTGTTCCCTAGAAGACTTCTCAATCCCTCATCTAAAGAGATTCCTAAAGAGGCTAATTCCATCAGTTCCCTAGACATGTCTCAACCTATGCTTAACAGTATGTGCTTAAGGTGAGACTCCCTGCCCCATCCCATACCTGATACAATTTTCATCTAGTCATTAATACCTTATTTACTAAATATCCATTATGTGCCAGGTCCAATTACAGACACCAAGGAATTAGAGATGAACACAATGCCCTCATGGGCCCTCCGTCTTGAGAATAGACAACAAATAAGACAGATGTTTATTATTTACTTGCAATTTTGCCCTATAGGAAAAATATAAAGTGCTGTGAGATGTTATACGAGGATCCAACCAACGCTAAAGTGACAGGAAAGCTTTCTTGAGGAAGTTGCATTCTAGAGGCTAGGGAGGCGTTATCTAGATGAAGGGGACTGAGGCAGAGAGATGAGCTTTTCAAACAAAGGGAACATTTATTCATTTGTTTGTTTATTCACTTATTTGATGAACATTTCCTAGACACCTGCCGTGTACCAGGCATTGTTCCAGATGCTAACAATACCATAGTGGAAAAAAATAACAAAAGTTTTGTTCTCATGTTGCTTACATACTAATGGGAGAGGGGCCAAAAATAGATAACATAAATATGTAAAATAATTGATATGTTAGATGGTAAGTGCTATGGAAATCAAGAAGCAGCAAGGCATGATAAGAAGATACTGGGAAGGCTGAGGTGGAGTGCAGTTTATAAAGATCCAAGGACCCTGGCTGGTGGCGCAGTGGGTAAGGCACTGGCCTGCGCACCCAAAGGTCTCTGGTTCGATTCCCCAGCCAGGGCACATACCAGGTTGGAAGCCAGGTCTCCAGCCAGGTCTGTAGCTGGAGGCAGGTGAAAGGCAACCATACATTGATGTCTCTCTCCCTTCCTCTCTCTCTGAAAATAATAAATAAAATTTTTTTAAAAAAGACCTAAGGTAGGGAGGCTCCTAATTATTTTCAGAAGTTGAAAGGAGGTAAGTATGGCTATGAGAACAAGAGTGAATCATTGTACTGCTGACTACTGGTACTATCTCATATTTCTACAGCACTTTGTTTTAATGTACATCATTTTACATACTGCCCAGTCTTGCCCAGTCCTTGCCAACACAGTATATTTGACTTTCTTCCCCAAAACCTTTCAATTTGGCTTGTGAGGACAGTTTCCATGGGAATACTTTATAATGGAAGTCAATAGAAAATTAGGATGCTTTTTACAGAAATGTGTTTTTAGCCAACTTTGCTGGGTTGCAAACATGTTTGTGGAAATTATTTTAGAGCTTTAAATTCTAGCTGATTTGGCCAAAGGGGAAAGCATTTTGGCAGAATGACCAAATGTGAAAAGGAAAAGAATTCTGATTTCCAGGGAAGGCAATGCTTAATGAATCCTGCAAAGCAGGGAAGTGATGGATCTGGCTTTCATAGGAGGTGATATGTAGCTGAATGTTCAGAGGTCATCTCAAACAGGTAGAGAACTCATCAGCATTTTTTGTAGAGAATGAGTCTATACTACATTTCCAGAGTAAGTTCCTGACACACCTGACACATTGCATGGCATTCAAAAATGATACCATTGCTCTGAGAAAGAGCATAGGTATCAGTGTTTAAAGTGGAAGAGAGGAGGGAGAGATTATAGATAATAAGTGAACAGCTTTCAGTCTAGGCTCTGCCCCTTACTACCTATGTAAGTAAGCCTCACTTTCCTTACCTAAAAAGTAAGAGTGGGAATACATCTTTCACAGGATGTTGTGAGAAACAATTGAGATAATGAATATGGAAAGCATTTTTAGGATAACCATAGCTAATTTTTATTGAGAGTTTAGTATCCACCAGAAAGTTTTAAGCATTTGACATACATTAACTAATTTAATCTTCACAACAACCCTAGGAAATCGGTACTATTATTATTGCTTCTACTTCATAGATGGGGAAGCTGGGTCTCAGAAATATTAGGTAATTTACTTAAGGTCATACAGTAAACCAGGATTAAATCTCCAGAGGACATGTTCCTAACTCTCATACACACTGCCTAGGTAGTAATTCAAAGGGTGACATTAATTTTCAGAAGAAGGGCATGAAATCTAGCTAGTTAATAGCAGAAGTGGGATTCAAACCTTGGTCTAGCTCCAAAGTCTGTGCTTTTTTCACTATGCAGCCTCCTGTCAGCACGTAATAATTATAGCTATCATTTCCTGACTGCCTATTTACCAAATACTTTATATACAGTACCACTAATGTTCATAAGGTAGATAACCTTACAAGGTAGATAGTATCCTTATCTAGCAGATAAGGAAAATGAGCCTCAGAGAGCTGTTCCTTGCTCAGTCACCCAGCTCAGGGTTTGAATCCACATCTGACTCACACCAGAGCCTATGTCAACTGTACCTTGCTATCATTCATGCAAAGTGTGAAGAGCACAGGTGTTCATATTTAGAGTCAGAGTGTATGACAAGAAGCATTAGCTGTATGCTTCTGGGAACTCAATTGATATTATTTTACATGGTGCTAATTAGCTAATTCCTACATAATCCATCATCTGATTTAAGGTGGCACATCTGCTTATTTCCAGTATCCCCTCCCTTCTAGCTTTTTCCGTGCCTCCCATCTCTCTTTCCTTGCCTGCTTTCTATTTCCTTTCATATTCTCCTTTTTTGTTTTCTCTGTTTACCCCAATCTCCTCTTCATCACTAGGGCTTTCTGAGTTCAGGCAGAGAGCTATGAGGGCACCTTCTGTGAGGTGGATTACATTCAGGGTTACACCAACCTTGGAACTGAACCTCTTTTAGAGGAAGTGGTCCCAGTCAGGGTGACCTCATATTGACTGAAGAGCCTGGCAAATAGCCTGGCCTTGTCAGTTTTTGATAAACATGTTGGTAGATCCAGGCTCAAGAGAGAACCAACTGTTCTTTTGGAAGCATTCATTAGGAGCACTCATGCACAGGGCTATGACTAGTGTAAAAGTATGCTTGAAATCTTCAGCTCATTGATTTATTTAGACATTTTATTCATATATAAGTGCCTAGCACTGTTTGAATAATGAAGAGACAAAGAGAAGAAAGCAAGGTCCCTGCCCTCAAGGATATAGGAATTCTCAGTTCAATATGGGATCAGGCACATACCTAAATACTCATAATATGTAGAGATAAGTGCCT
Organism: Noctilio leporinus; assembly: GCA_004026585.1. Lineage (NCBI taxonomy): Eukaryota > Metazoa > Chordata > Mammalia > Chiroptera > Noctilionidae > Noctilio > Noctilio leporinus. Next base: position 10,619 of record PVIW01001623.1, on the reverse strand, counting down.
TAATAGAACTTTAAACTATTCTAGGTGCCATAAGAGCCCAGAGAAAATAGCCACTCATTCTTTTGGGGAGGACAGGAAGAGTCAGGGAGGACTTCAGTAAGGAGGTGACACAAGCTAGGCCTTGACAGGTGAACAGCAGATCACTGAAGGAGAAGATATACCAGGCAGAACAAAGAACTTATGCAAAGACATAGAGGCATGAAAGAAAATTCAGCTTCTGGGAATACCAAACAGTTCAGTTCTTCTGTTAAAGATTCAACTCCTGGATAAGGCGCCAGCCTGCAAGCCCAAAGGTCACTGGTTCGATTCCCAGCCAGGGCACCTAACCAGGTCGCAATCCAGGTCTCCATCCAGGTGTGTAGCTGCAGGCAGGTGAAAGGCAACAATACAATGATGTTTCTCTCCCTCCCTTCCTCTCTCCCTTCCCTCCTCTCTGAAAAATAATGAATAAAATCTTTTTTAAAAAAAAAAGATTCAACTCCATCACTTACCAACTATATGGGCCAAGTTACTTGTCACTCTTGGCTTGCTTCCTCCTCTGCTAAAGGGTAAGCATAATAATGATGATCATTTTATACACACTATGAATCTCACTAAGATTACATGAGAAGCAAACAAAATGATTAATATGAAATTCTGGTGTCATGTGGATGTGTCAATTTAGTCATTCTTTCCCACAGTGAAAGGCTACGTTATAGTAGATGCAAAATAACTTTATAAATTATTAAGTACCAGACACATGTTTGTTGGTAATACTGCAAATCTCAGCACCACAGGAGAGCTTAAGAGTGTGGTTTTCAGTCCCACTGTTCATTCACCTGACTGCAATCGGTCCCCAAATAAGGTTGGCTCTGGGACTCCTCGCCCCATCTCTTCTCCCCCACAGAAACTTTTAATTAGTTTATATTGGTAGGGAGATGTGAGCAAGATTATTTCCTTATACCCAAACCCCATCTTATTCTTACCTTCTTATCTTTTTGTCTCTGGACATCAAAGAGGATACGTATTCTTCAGCTCTCCCCTTCATACTCCACTCTTCCCTACTTCATTCCAGGAGTTTCAGTCAGACTTTAACTCTCTTGCTTTATTCAAGCATCTTGTTTGTTTGTTTGTTTTTTTAGGTTCTTACTTGAGGATGCATTTAAATTTTTTAGACAGAAAGGCGTGGAGGGGGTGAGAAACATCAATGTGAGAGAGAAGCACCAATTGGTTGCTTCCAATATGTGCCCCCTCCCCTGACCGGGGATGGAATCTGCAACCCAAGGATATGCCTTGACCAGAAATGGAACCAGTAACCTTTTGATGCACCAGATGATGCTCCAGCCAGCTAAGCCACCCAGCCAGGGCTGCTCAAGCAACTTAATTCTAGCATCTGGGATGCTAGATTGTCAGTTCCTAAAGTCGTATTCACAATGTCTTTCAGTCTTGAGTGATGGTTTATGTCTAGGGGACATTATGCAAAATATACGTCCTGGTGGTTTGCCATCACTTCCTAGGGCTGAAATATAGAATAAAGAGTTGGATTATTCTTGTGTTTAAAGAGTTTATTACTTAGGATTTGGTAATCAGGCATATTTTTTCTAATCCATGAAATGGGTAGGGTATATGTGCCCTGAGTTATCAGTACTGTATCAGAGAAAACTCAAGGAGAATGGGTGTTTTGGCAAAAAAAAAAAAAAAAAAAAAAATGCAGGCTTTCCTGCATCCATAGTTCTCAGTTCTATTGAGGCAATGAACTCTCCAACTTATCCTTGGCAGTACTCCCTCAGTCAAAGCCACCTGCAGATGCTTATATATGGCCCCATAAATGTCATATGTGTGTGAGTCTTTCCTTTCTGGAGAGACTCTAAGCTCATACTTATATCTTGTGGATTTATGTATCTTTGTTTTATGCCTAACCTATTGTTCTGTGCACATAGGAGCTCATGTAATTCAATGAATGAATGATAGCTACCTGAGCAAATCATAGATATGTTAAGGGACACACAATGGCTTGACTTGGGGATTCTCAAGACCCTCGCTGTTTGGACTATAATATTATAGGGGGTTACACTTGCCTCCTGGTGATAAGGGAGCCAATACTTTCTTAGCTGCAGACATTTATTCTACATCATAACTCTGATGGTTAGGTAGTACATTGCTGCCCCCAGCCTACTTTCCACAGCTGCTTCCCTCTATCCTGTAAGTGGTAGATAAATCAACCATTTAAAATTTTCAGCAGTAATTAATTAAATACCTACTATATGTCAAGCAGTGGGATAAGAAATGAGCTATATACAGAGATAAATAAGACACAGTCTCTAGCCTTGAAGAGTTTGATCTGTTGTCAGAAAAACAGACTTGTATTCACACACCTATAATATAGAAGCAAGAATGTGTTATGTAAGATCAAAAGAATGGGATATTAATTTGGTATGGGAGATGTGATTGATTGATTGGTAACTTCCCCAAATATAGATATCTAAGTCTCAACCCCTGAAAACTGTGAATGTAAATTTCTGTGAGGAAATGGTCTTTGCAGATGCAATAAAGTGATGGCTCTTGAGATGAGACCATACTGAATTAACCAGGTAGAGCCTACATCCAATGACAAGTGTCCATTTTAAGAAGATTAGCAATACAAAGAAGGCAAGTTCATGTGAAGATTGCAGCAGAAGTTGCCGTTATGCTGATGTAAGCCAAGGAACACCAGGATCCACCAAAAGTTGGAAGAGACAAGAAAGGATCTTTGCCTATTGCCTTTAGAAAGAGCATGGCCTCTGTTATTTTAAGCTACCAAATTTGTGGTGATTTCTATAGTAGCAATCATAGAAAAATTTTACAGGGGAATTTAAAAACCACTCTAAAAAAGATATGACACTTCAACTAGAACTCAGGATTAGAGAGGACTTTCATTCCAGGCAGAGAAAACAACATGAGCAAAGACATGAAGATATAAAATGGAGAATGTCTGTGTGGTCGGAGTACCAGCTACGTAGAGCTGGAAAGATATTGGGACTATTTTTAAATTGTTAGCTTAAGCATTTTGACATTTTGTTACTCAGACTTTTGAGAGTCACTGAAGCTATGAAAGCTTGAAGTAACAAGAGAAAACACTCTGTTACTTACCAAAGCTGAGGACACTCATTGGCTGCCCTGAACAAATAGTCACACTGGATGTATGTTGACTCCACATTTCCTAGATGCCAATTGGATTGTTTTGCATGTAGCCAAAGAGGATGCTCCAAAAACATTTCTATTACACACATAGGGATATCTCTTTTCTTGCCTTGTTCTTGACTTGCTCTTTTGAAGCACGCCTACTTAGGACACATTTAGCTGCTTAATACCCAGTGCAATGTTCTTGGGGATTTGGCATGACCATGTATGTGGATGGATCTGGAAGTCAGACCTCTAACCAAGCCAGTGCTTCAGTTTTCTTGCTGGAGTCATCTTCTCTCACTCTTACTTATATTATTGGTCCTATGGTCTGAGCCAGTCATTATTCTTCACAGTATACCATCACTTTCACCATTATCACCACCATTATCAACATCAGCATCAGGAGCAGCAGATATTAACAGTAAAGGGAGGATATCACAGGAATTGCTAAGTGTAAATAGAAGGAAACTTACAACTTCTTCCTCAACGACAAGAAAGCCTTTCTGCAGAAAGAGAGATTTCAGGAACTTCTGGAATACATGCACAGACACATTTATTATAGGCCTCTGTATGCTAAGTCTTTTGCCAGGTGTTTTCATACCCTTTAACTCACAAATTTCTCAAAAGTTCTCTGTGAGGTAGAGGTTATTATAGTTATCCCATTTCAACAGGTTGTAGCTTTGAGAAGACTCAGTAAACTTTCCAAAACTACTAAGGGATAGAACCCAAGGTAATTTGATTCCAAGTCCAATGTTTTTATTCTTTAACACAGCTCACCCTGCTTTCCTCTACCTGGGTTGGTAGGGGTGGAAGAATAAACGACACTCTGAGGTATTGGCATTTATACGGAAAAAAAAAAAAAGTTCTTTAAGATCTATTCTTTAAAGGAGAAGAGGTAACCATGTCTACGAAGTCCTCAACCAGATAGTTGAGCTCTATCTGGCTGGGTCTCTTTACTCTGGGACTACTGTTCAAACTAGGAAACTACATTGCAATTTCCAACAGTGTACATTTGGCACTGCTAACACCTCTCGCACTGCATAAGGCCTATGAGTCTGTGCCTGAGAGGGAGCTCGTACTGTACATAGCACGCTGGCAGTGCCCAACTCAGGGAAGCCCAAAACTTACATCACATATGCATTATGCACAGAACTGCAGTGTCACCCTTGTGCACAGTGGCAAGATGGAGAGCTGCCTTTCACTGTGGGATCTGGTTCAAGATAACTGCTGATCTCTGTCCATGGTGCTGTCCTGAGTCTGGACATACTTCCTCACCACTCACACTCCTACTTTGCTCGTGTCCTCCTCAGTGCTGCCAGGCCACAAATATTTGACCTGTGGCTTTATCTGCATCTTCTCCAATGATCTCTGGCAACTAAAACTGGAAATTCCCCCCCCCCTCCCAGACCTCAGTTCCTTAACTATGGGTCACTCAACCTGTCCTAGCGTATTTCTAAGGCTCACCCTGGGAGGGAAAACGCTCAGTGGCAGAAGTCCTTGCCTAGGCTGGCTTTGAGCATAGCCCCCAAAGCGCCTGAGTGTGCCAGGCAAAAGGGGCAGGACATCCCAAGCACTATTGATTGAAGCCATCGCTTTGCTTATATGGCATCAATTTGTAGGCCCAGCTCTTGCAACTCAAATCTGCCTCCACAGAACAATACAGGTTTTGATTCTTTATTTGTTTGCAGGCTTCAAGAAGGAGACTATCTTCAGAGGGGCATTTTTTAAAAAATAGGTTATCATGAACAAATGATGTAATGTATATGAAAATCCAGTATAAATGTTTCTTATTGCTATCAGCTGAACCATAGAGTTTAGTGCTTCATCTAGCTACTTAAATGGTATATGGCCATGACCTTTATTTTCCATGCTTATAAAGAGTGAGAATTTAAAGTACCATAGAGTTCCAAAGCCTTCCCAGTATGGCCCCACTCAACCCATCTACATTTGGCTTACTTTCTGGAGTGAGCCCTTGCTCCAGCCACTCTAGACATGTCACTGACTCCCAGATACATGCTCACCATTTCTCCTTGGCACTTCCTCAGCTCATGCTCTTCCCATGCTCAATATGCTATGCTCCTCACTGCCTTTCACAACCCTACTTCTCCACAGAGCCACCATACCTGGTTCATGCCCAGGGATCCCCCAAATTCCTTTTGACTCCTGACCAAAGAGGACCTGACTTATTTTCACCTCTCATGCAGCCCTCATTCTGCACAGCCTAAGAGTATTGATTTCCTGTGATTCTATCCATAGGCTAATAAACTATAGACTTCTTTGAGGTAAAGACCATGCCTTTAATTGTCCCTGTTTTCTCCTCCTGGGACCCAACACAGGGCCCCAACCAAACACTAACTGAATAACTCATAGACTGAGGATTACCTTGTCTCTCCTAAGGCTGCTGAAAGGAAAAAAGGGAAATATCTGTCTACTGTAAGGAAGGAGAGATCTATAGTTTTCTAATGCTGTTTAGGACAAAGGAGGGGACTATTGAGGAAGCTCATCAGTTCCATTATATTTAACGGGATCTGCTGGTGTGCTGGGTGTTGCCCTTCCAACACGAGGAAAGCCAATGCTGGTTTTAATTTACTAACCTTTCAAATATGGACCACTTGAGTTCATTTGGGACATCCTTGGGAATTCAGTAGGCAAAGGTGAATTCCCAACCGTAGGCCATTATTATGACTGTTTTATAGCCTCTGGGCACAATAGTGGTGCATTATGTAAAAAATAATATAATAGTTTCCTATCTTGTATATGCCTATGATACTGTGATAGTGTTATTCTGTCACCTTATTTTATCCCTCCGGGTTAAGGTAGAATATAAATTTGAGCTGGAAAACATCCTGTGTCTGCCCTCAACATGATGGAAGGAAACTTTTTGAGTCCAACTGTAGGATGGCAATACCTCTATGGCCTCTAAATTCCAGACACTACAGCCCCCTCCACTGAACACAGGCTATTGTGGAGCTGTTGGGGACTCTAGCAGGCTGAAAACCACAACACTCTTGGCACTTGGGTAGCATCTGAAAGGCTAAGAATCACCCAGGGATGTAACATAGAAGTGATGGGGGAGTTTTAAACATTTTTCCCTAAAACCCCAGTAAACTCTCTTTGAACTTTCATCATCAAGTTCTGTTAGGCAATGAATAGAGAGATTATGCTCTCCATTTTCCTACAGAAAGAAACAAAGAGTGAGAGAGGTTCAGTGATTTTCTGAACATCACACAGTTTGTTAATGGTAAAATTAAGGTCAAAACCTAAGATTCTAGGTCCTAGTCTTATACCCTTTCATTTTCCCACTTTGACCCAATGGACCTGCTACAACTGACTGTTAAATAGTAGGGACCAATTGTTCCCAAATGGCACCTTATTGCATTGAAGTCTTATAGTAATTCTCTCCTTTAGATCTACTTTACAGGGAAAATGAGTATGTAAGAGAACCCTTGTTACTTTTTAGTCAATAAACCCCCAGGGAAAGGGATGATGTGAGCTAAGACAGCTGCCTTGACCTAAGTTCCACCCTAGACAAAGCAAGGAATGTAGTGAAAATATGATCAATGCTCTTATATTGAGTGTCTCTGTTGTGCTAGGCACTGTGGTCAGACATGGGCACCAAAGTTAAAAGTACCTGCTCGCAATTGAAATCAGTATTTTGAAGAGATATCTAACTCCCATGTTCATGGCAACATTATTCACAATAGCAAGGATAATGAAACAACCTAAATGTCTGTTCATAGATGAAGAAAGAAAATATCACACACACACACACCCCACTGGAATCTTACTCAGCTTAAACAGGAAATCTTGCTATTTGTGACAACATGGATGAACTTGGAGGACATTAATCTCACTTTCATATATAATATTAAAAAGTTGAATCCATAAAAGTGGACAACAGAATAGTAGTTGCTAGGGGCTAGGGGCTGGGAGTGAGGGAAATGTTGGTGAAAAGGCATGAAGATGCAGTTATGCAAGATGAGTAGGTTCTGGAGATCTAAGGTACAGCATGGTAGCTGTGATTAACCATACTGCATTTTATACTTGAAATTTGCAAAGAAAGTTGATTTTCAGTGCTTTCACCATCCCCCAAAAAATTGTAATTGTGCCAGTATTTGGATATGTTAATTACCTTGATTGTGGTAATAATTTCAAAATGTATATGTATATCAAAATATCGCATTGTACACATTAAATACATACAATTTTTATTTGTTCATTTTAAAACACCTGTTTTCCTCTATGAGTAAAGAATTCAGAAGGGAAAGAAGACACATAATCAGACAATGTCAGTAACATATGCTGAGTATAGTAATTAAAGGAAACACAGGTGTTATGAGGGCACAGGGGAAGATACCGAAGCTGCCCTACAGGTGTCAGTAGTTTTTTTGGAGTCACTACAGATAACAGCAATGCTTGACCTATTGAAATCACTCGATAAAAGTTAGGTACCATTATTATGACAGTAAGTATTATCCCTGTCCTTAAGAAGCTTACACTCTAGTAAGGAAGAGAGTATAAATACATAACAAAAATAGTACCTAATTCATGCTACATGGTCTGGTGGAAAAGACAGAAAAGGATAATAGCCCCCATTCAATGAATGCTGCCCATGTGTCAAGCACTGTTCCAACATTATATGCACACACACACACACACACACACACACACACAAATATCTTTCTTTCAGTTCCCAAAACAGCCTTATGTTTAATTAAAGTTCCCTCAATTATAGGTGAAGAAGTTGAGGTACAGAGAAGTAAAGTGATTTGCCTAAAGCCAAGTTAGTTACAACTAATAAATGGTATTAGGTAGTCATATAGGAGAAAGGAAAAAAAAGCCACCCTTGACATCTGGAAGCTGGCCTGGGACTCACAGGTAGACGATGTTGTTCTCCTGTTGGACATTTAAAAATCTTCAATTTCCAGTCAGGGCACATACCCAGGTTGCAAGCCAGGTCCATAGCTGGAGGCAGGTGAAAGGCAACCAACCATACGTTGATGTCTCTCTCCCTCTCTGCCTCTTTCCCTTCCCTCTCTGTAAAAATAATAAAATCTTTTTAAAAATCTCACAAAATAGTGACATCTGACAAGGTTACTCTGATAACATGATAAAGTGAGACAAAACAATGCCACTTTATAATTTAGTCTAAGTATGGATAAAAACAAGGTCACTGTGCCACTGAAAAAAAGCTTTATGCCAACTTCAATCTGCTTCCTGTGAATAAGATTATGATGCCCAGTTATAGAATTGTTCTTGCTTTCTGACATCATTCAATACAGAACGAATCCCAACTTCCTTAGACTCTCCGCCAAGTCACCCAACCAAAACCAAAATACTGTAATAAGTTCTTGCTACCACTCTTTTACCAAGACCCCCCATGGTTCCCTATTGTTTTACTCTGCTCAGGCTACCATAAAAAATACCACTGATTGATTGCTTTCAACAACAGAAGTTCATTTTCTCACAGTTCGGGAGGCTCGAAGTCTAAGATCAAGTTGCTGGCACATGTGGATCTCCTGAGAATTTTTTCATTAGCTTGCGGATGGCTGCCTTTCCAGTGTCCATGTGGCCCTGATGTTTCTTTATGTGTCCAAATTTTCTCCTCTTAGAAGGACACAGTCAGATTGAACTTGTACCCACCGCAACCATCTCACTTTAACTTAATTACCTCTTTAAGAGCTCTATCTCCAAATGCAGTCACGTTCTGAGGTATCGGTGTTAAGGCTTCCACATATAAATTTAGGAGGGAACGTGGTTCAGCCCATAGCATCTATGGTGTTCATTCGCTGTAACTGTAACAAGCAATAAACTCTACCTGTTCACTACTGGTATGTTCCTGGTAGTCTTTGGATGGAGTTCACCGACATAAACTATCACCGGTAACTAACAAACAACTAACTTTAAAAGGGAAGACTAACATGTGGTTCATACAGGTGAAAACAATGTGCTTTCCAACAATGGGAAAAGTGGCCATTGAGATAGAGCCAGCCAGCAAATGGGTGGTATTTCAATATTTAACCTGTTTGTTTTTGAGGCTGGAGGCCAAATATTATTTCTCTTCTTATTTACGTCAGTACCCAAGAAATAGAAATATATTTGTACAGTGCCTGACAGATGCAAGATAAAGAAGATATTCTTTCCAGTCTTGTGATACGGACATCTAATTTCTTTGTGGCTCAATTTTCTCACCTGTAAAATGGGAGTAATAAAATTATGTTTCTTGTGAGAATTAAATAAAAATAATTCATGTAAATTGCTTAACAGAGTGCCTGGCACACGGTAACAGCATTAACTGTCAATGATTTAAGGATGAATTTTATTTATGGATAAGATTCATAGATATAAAGTGAGAGGGAGAAAGGACAAGTGTGTTCCAAGCAGGCGGGATGGCAGAAAGCAAGGTATATAGATGGGGAATTGTAAAAGGCCCCCTGTGCCCAGACTCGTTATGGCTCAGTGATGAAAGACCCATGGAGAACCCCTCAAACTTGATCAGATAGCCCAGACCTTGTTGGCAATGGCGTATCTAGAACACTTGTCTCTTCTACTTGGCTAGGGAAAAGAAAATAGCCCCTACCAAGCTGTGCTATTTGTGGGAAGGGGCTCTGTGGCAAGCCACAGGGCCTCTGATGAGGGCGATGGTGAAAAGTTGCACACATCAGGTCTCCAAGCCTGAGCGGCGCAGCAAAACGGGCCTGCAGCGGCGGCAGCAGAGAAATCCGAGGGAAGAAGCTGGGCTTTGGCCGTGGCTTGCTGGAGCAGGCGCACACCAAGTAGCTTAGTGTGACTCCTCTTGTTCTGGCGCCAACCTTTCTATCTGTCACCCTGGCTCCCGGTGGTGGTGCTTCAGGGGACCCAGGAGTGCGAAGTGATCCCTTCTAAATCACCCCCCAACCCCCTTGCTGCTTCCCGCTGGGCTCTCAGGAATTCTGAAGGGGCATAACCACCTAAGGGATTTCTGGATGACAGCAGTTGAGCAGATCCTATTTCCTCCCTGACGCATTTCAGGTTCCCTTTCTTTCTTTCTCTTTTTCCAAAACACACACACACACACATACCCCTGTCCAATTCTCTGGGAAATGGCCCCTCATCCCCCCCTTCGCACACGACCCACCCTTCTGGAGGCCCAGGCTCTGAAGTTCAGGGTAGGTAGAGGGTGAATGGTTGGATGTTGGGTGAAAGAAGCCATTGATACGTTCTTTCCCAAACTTCAGAGCGCCCCTCTCTGTGCACAGAACCACCCTGAGAGAGGTGGGAGCCAGCTTGTCTGCCTGGGAGAGAACGCTTGGCTGGCGCGGTGGACAGGGCTAGCTGCAAGAATGAGTGGGGGTGGGGTAGGGGTGGGAAAGGGGGTGCGCGCCCTTTATGACAGGTGGCTGCGCAGTGCGCGCTCCCGGGAGTCTGAGGGGCGGGAGGGACAGACGGACAGAGTGGGAGGGGGGGCGTAGGGAAGGGACCCGAGAGGGGGCAGAGAA